>VZSR01003809.1:3898926-4264283 GCA_013398615.1 Brachypodius melanocephalos
TGTGAAACTTTGTCAGAGGAAGGTTTTAAATTGGATATTAGAAAAAGGTTCTTCCCCCTAGAGGGTGGTTGGCACTGGAACAGGCTCCCCAGGGAAGTGGTCACAGCACCAAACCTGCCAGAGTTCAAGAAGATTTTGGACAATGCCCTTGGGCACATGGTGTGACTCTTGGAGATGGTGCTATGCAAGGCCAGGAGCTGGATTTGATGACCTTTGTGGATCCATTCCAGCTCAGCATATTGTATAATTCTGTGATTCAGTGATTCAGTGAGAAGTGAGACCGTTGAACACCCTGAAATCCATAACGTATACACACACATTTCACATTATACAGTTCATACTGTGAACATGTACACATTGAGTCTCATTTGAAGCTGAGATATTTATTTTGGATAGCAGCTGATTCTGTTTACCCTAAAACTCCAGCATAGGGAAATAATCTCTCTTTGAGCTGCCATGGGTTGGATAAACATGGTCTTCACAATGTTACCCTATGGCTGTAAGAGTTCCATGGTGAGGTGAGAGGGGAGAATCTGTGCAAAGGATTACGGAGAAGAGAGAAGATCAAGGGACACAGATTGCTCCTGCCACACTGTCTGTGATCATTAGCCAGTGGCTGTCCCTTAACCTGGGAGGAGAGAGACAACAGAGATGATGACACAAGGTCTCTTTTTGACTAAGCAGTTTCCTTGTACATTATGTGATAGCCGGGAACAGTGCCCGTACATCACTCGACCAGAAAGACATTTTAACACTGCTGCCCTTGAAATCATTATTTTTGTCATCCACAGGACTCATCTTCACTTCCCTTCTCCACCCGCATCCCTTCCAGCTCCCAGTAGCCGGGAAGGCTTGGGCCAGCCTGCCCCTGGCCCCGCGGAGGGGGTGGCAGAAGGCTGCCCTTGTTTACCTTCGCAGTTTCCCCGTGTAATCCGGGTAATCGTGTGGCTAATCGGCGGCGCCGAGGAGCCCCACACGCCGCAATTCACAATGCCAACCTATTCACGTTTCATACAATGGGGTATTTAAGCCATCCCATGCCCTGCCAAGGCGATTGCACTCCTTTTGTTCTGATGTTTTCGGCAGGGGTCTCCAGCCCCACTCCCCCTTTCACACCAGCATATGTCCTAACTCTTGCCTGCTGCAGCTGGGCAAGGGTGCTTGTTTTTGTTTTGTTCTTCAAAACCAACGAATCGATTACGGCGGTGTGAAAAGTGGGTTAAAACAGTGCCCACATGTATGCATACATTAGCCATTTGCTACATTGCAACTTCACAGCAAGGTGACTGACGAGGCGACAGTGTTCGTGCTCTTCCATTTTGAATGGGCAATCTGTTAAGCATAAAAGGAAACGATAAATAAAAGACTGACTGAACATATTATTTGGAAAAAGGCTCATCGTGTTTTATCAAAGTGAAATTAAAAGTACCTCTACCCCAATGTACTGCAACTGTAAAGATCAAATCTTCTTTGCAACAGAAAATTACAGGGTCCGCATGTATGGGTATAGAATATTTAATTTAGACCATATTTCTGCAATAAAGATATTCACTTTTATATGTTGCCTACCTCACATTTGGTGTGTAGTGGACTCGACAGCTTAACAAATTATAGGACCTCATCTCACCTTTGAACAAAAAAAGCCACAGTAAACTCCTGCAGTTCAGGATTTACCTCTCATAAGGGTGTGTTGACATGAGGATAGCAATTGGCAAGGACATACTGCCTTCACCTCCTGGGCTGGACCATCAGCTCTCTTCCATCCCTGGCTCACAATGGCAAAAAGTCAGCTCTCTCACAAGCTGTAAGGAAATGACACACCATAGCAACTGCCTTAAAATTAATACTACAATCTTACGCATGGAACAGAAATTGCTTCTTTGTTTTTATGAATAACCATAAATGTGTTATAAAGTCATTTAGGTAATTAAAAAGAAAGGTAGTACGACATGTCATTCTTTCCTGGTTCAAGTTCATGCTACTTCATGGATGTACTACTTGTGCTGAAACACGTCAGTCGTGTCTTTTCTCATAAATGCCGAGCCGTGTTCCTTGACTTGTGTTCAGCATGGGGAAGTTCACACCTGTGCTCTTCAACTGATTACAATCAATTTTCCTTTTTTACTCCTAAAATCCAGGAAAAAAACAGTGAAGAGCCAATTTTCCACACAAAGCAAAGCTTCCTATGAAGAGTTAATTCATTAACATGCTTGCAATATTTTGCAGACTTACGAATAGCACTGTACAGTGTAAAGAACACAATAGGAAAAATTTGTACAACATGGTCAGCTAGTTTTTTAAGTGCTTAACTGTAAAGTTAGAAACCAAATTTCCAAAGGGAAATTCAAAATCTTGAGGGAAACAGAGGGCACAACACTGACATATTTAAAATTTCATTTTGCTTATCAAAGCTAAAACACCTTGTTTCAAAATACAACTTTCTAATAATGTCAGAATTTTCATACCTCTTTATTTCCCCCCCACACACACACACAAATCACAAAACAACTAAAACAAATAAAACTTAAATAAAGACTAAACTTTCAAGGCAGAATCTGACACTAGAATGTACAGCAGCAGACTATCTGTATATCTCCCACTGAAGTCAAGCAGATTTTGTTTAAATTGTTACCAATAGAATTTATACCACTTGAAAATGACCCTAGTACAGCTAAATTTGCAAATGATTACCTCCCCCTGCACCCAAACAGCAGGCACACAGCTACAGCAATATAAATGTGTTAATCCCAGCACGATGTATTCCCACATCTCCCTGTACCAAATTATTCTAAAGGTTTTCAACATACAAGTTAATTAGCTACAACGAAGCAGCAGAGAAACATCTAATGAAGACGGAGGCTTATAATACCATACATGGCCTGTTGTACCCTTTTCCCCATCTTTAATATCAACACATTCTTTTGAAATGGGTTACAGATACAGTTGAAGTATAATTTAACAAGACACAGGTGACATTTAATGAACAGGATTACTTTGATTATATGTTAAACGTTGTGGTCATTTAGAAATACGTATTTTCATCAACATCTGCTAGAACACCACTTCTGTATTAACACCTCAAAATGCTATTATCATACATTATCTGTCTGTCTATCTGTCTGTCTGTCTATCTGTGTACTTGTAATTCTGAGCAAGGAGGTGACACCATTTTTATACACTCTAATTACATACATTGTTTCTCATTTTATAAAACAATCAGTGCATGGAAAAGTAGTTGTGTATGTTCTACATACACAAAAATTTAAATCTCCGTAAAACTAATTGCATAAAATTATACAAACACAAATGTCTGCAACATAAAACTTGCAGAGATAAGTTAAAAAACAACATGAGAGTAAACTTAATTACCTGAGAAGTATCTACTACTTTCAGAAAACACCAAGATGCATGTTTCAAATTTAACTAAGGAATTAAAACCACTAATTAATTAAATTAAGGTCCTGATCCTGACTGGAAGTGGAAGTCAATGAGAGTTTATCCATGTGAATCTCATAGCTGGAGTGGGACTGAACACTCCCTTTTGCTGTCTATCAAGGGTAGAACTCATCTTGTAATCCCACCACTTCATTAGCACCTTTCCAGCACATTATCTTTGCCCTAATCCTTCTGTCACTTTGGGGATTCAGGGTCATTAGAGCATTGAAGGGTCGATGTTATTGTCGTGGAGGTGTGAATTGATCACTAAGATGACAACTGGTGACAAGTATACTTTATTAGTCTGCTACTTTGCCTCTTAATTGCTACTGATTAGTCTGTCTGTTAAAAAGGAAATTTGGTCTCCTTCTGCCATTGCCAAAGATCGCGCTGCTTTCTAATAGGACCACAGCCCCTAAAGGAGCCCATTAAGACCTAGTATATTTGCCCTGCTCGATGGAGTTATTTATGTGAGTAAATACAGCAGGGTAGGTCCTGGGCCCTTAAACTCAACCGTTGTATTTTATTTAGCTTTTGATTGAATTTCTCTGTTTAAAAAAAACCCACAAAAACAAAAAAACCCAAAAAACAAACAAACAAAAAACCCAAAACAAAACCAAAAAAAAACCAGAAAAAAACCCCAACCAAACCCCCCCCCCAAAAAAAAAAACCAAAAAAACAAACCAAGATAACCCCAAGTGTTTCTGATTGCTTCTTTACCTTTCCAAAATTATGAATAGGATCTTTTTTTCCCAAAAGTCCTATTTTAGACATGGCTGTGCTTACTATTTGCATAGATTTCCCAGAGGAAGAGCTGGCTCTCCAAACATCATATTGCATTTAAACTACATGTTAAGAGAAAACAACAACAAAAAAAGCCTCATACCAACCAAACAAACACAAAACCCCAACCAAAATGCTGCATCTTGCCAGATTTTACATGCTTCAAGTCTTAATTTTTGTTGATCACAAGAATTACACTTATTATTTAGTTTTACAGAACTCCCTGTTTAAAAAAGGACAAAATATTAAAGGAAAAAAAAAAAAAGAAAAATCTTTTCAAACTAGATAGCTAGGAGAGTAGACAAATCTTAATGCAACAGAAATATACTATCATACTTGCTCGATACTGACTATCTTTGGATTAGTGATTTTGTTTCAAACCTGGGTAAACATTTCTATAAGAGAACAATCTCAGCAGCAAGGGAAAATTAATGCAGAACTCTAAAAACTCTCTCTTCTCCTTTACTACATTGATTGAAAAATAACAAGGACAATGAAAAGAAAACTACTCCCAGATCCCCTATTCCTACTCCAAAACCCACATAAAAATCAGCCTCTGTATTACACTCCCTTCCAAACCCAAGTGCTAAACTTAACTGGCAAAAAATAAGGACTTTAACAAATGTCTAATCTTGGATTTTGTACTAGAGACATTATAATATTACTCTAGATGCTCCGGATGAGTATTTGACCTTCCTGAGTCATCTGAAGTGTTCCAGATTATTTAAGATTGTGTAACTATTGTACACTATTGAGTAACTATTTTACATCCTGACACATCTCCTGTGAAGAAAAATTGCTACATAAAAGTCAGATTGGCTCTTTGACTTTAATTGTGGTCAAAAGAAAACTTCAAACAGCTTGTGCTGATCCCTCCCATCCTCTTCTAACCATGCTTACAAAGAACTTTTGCAGAAGCACTTGGTTTGCTGTTTTAAAAAAGCTTGAAGATGATGGGAACCTTTAATTAATTTTTTATTTGATTTCACTAGAGAAAAATAACAAATACCTAAGGTATTAGTTGTCCAAGAGTAGTTTTACGTGCATGGTCCTGTTGAAGAAAAAGTTCTTTCATTTTACCTCCACAGGTTCATACAAAGCATGTCTGCTCCTGACTAGAATGTGGTTTGGTCTCTGGTCCCACTGTCTTCTTCAAAAAGAGGACCTGATCTCGATATTTGGATGGAAGTCCCTATAGGTCCCATTTTAAACTGTAGCTACTTTAACTTCACAGGTTTGGGTTTTAAACTCTTCTAATTTAACCAATGCACAGCTCATAAGTTGTCAACAGAATTTCAACCGGAGTGACTCACCTCAGTTTTCATTAACCAGCACTTGAGCAGCTTGGCTTACCTGAAACAAATTGGCCTGTGTGGAAATAATCCCCACACCAGCCACAAGAGCTTTGGGGTTGATAAGCAAGATCGTTGGGAGACAGAACACATCCGTGAAACCAATGGGAGAAAGTGAGCACTGTCTAGGTGTCACCCTGCAACCAATGTAATGCTTGCTTTACACAGCCTGCTCTAACAAATGTAGCCTTAGGGAATACCTTTACACAGCCTGCTCTAACAAATGTAGCCTTAGGGAATAGCTGTCATCCGGCAGTGTTTCTGGAAACAATCACACAGGATATCCATGCCTGAAGATGGGTACCAAGCAACAGTTGACACAGGAAAGGCACTGAGACAGACTGGTGCAGAGAGATGCAGCTGAGATCTTTCCTTACCATCACCACTCTGATGACTCAAAATTTGGTTCCCACGGAGCATAATTACCTTCCTGCAATAGAAAACCAGTGAGCAGCCCTTCCTGGAAGGAGAGTGGCTGAATAACCATAATCTGCTCATTATGATTTAGGTAAATCATAAGGTCATGTAGATTTTTCTGGTTTGGGAAAAAAAAAAAAATCAGATCAGTGATCCCTATATGTCTGGATAGCTTTTCCAGGCATTTGAGATCTTTCTATTTTACGTTAGAAAACATGGATTCTTTGTAGCACAGCCTTTAAGCTTTAGTAGAATTGTCAGACAGTAATTTCTGTGGTTGAGCCAGTCCATGCTGTTGAGTTTGTTGTCCCAGAACTCCTCACTCCAGATCAGAAATGTATTGTCCACTTGTGGAAATTTCCACTCTATTGAAATGTTAAAAGTACACAATTTACAGTCTTTATATATATATATATATATATATATATATATATATATAAAATGAAAAAATCACAGAAATATCTTGAGGGAAACACATCTTTCTATCAAAGAAGATATACCTTAAACCTTACATGATATGGGAAAACAGCAGCCCAGAAAAAAGATGCTGAACACCCTGGAGAGGGGAATTTAAGTGTACTGCAGTGGTTAACTGTGCTAACTTGATTGCCCAGAGAGGATGGCATTGTGGAGAAGCAAATAAGTGATATTAACTTTGCATCTGGTAATGAGAAAAGTGCTACTTTGACATGCATACATTAAAAATTAGACAAACAATTGGAAAAATTTAGAAGAATCACACAAATAATAGAGTGAAAAACAAGACCAAAGAATGGGAGAAGACTGTAAATTTCTTGTGGAGGAAAAGATCTAGTATCAAAAGGGAAATTAGAACCTCCTGGCTAAAAGCTGGGAATAGTTGTACTTCGAGCTGAAAGAGAGCATATATTTTTCAGGAGGGTATATATTGCTTTGCAATGACTGAACAGAGACTGTTCAATAACAGCTGATCCACTCTCACAGGCAGAGCTGACCAGTTTTCTGAGAGACTTGCTCTTTCAAGGAGAACATCAGCAGATGATAATGCACCACAGCCAGCTCCAGGGTCTCTGTGGCAGAGGCTGTATCTGATGACAGCAGTGATCAGATCTACACTTAGCATCTCTATGTGAAGTATCCTTAACACTACTCATTTCCTTCCACTGCTGAAATAATTCCAGAGTTTCTTCCCTCTCATATTCTTGGCTCCCCAGCCCATTGTTCCTGTGTATGACAATCAGGCACAATGCAGCTACTACATATCCAAGGCCCTGTCACACACAGCCCTATTAAATGGGCCTAAGGATGCCATAGTGCATATTCACAAAGAAATTAAGGTAGTTTTTTCTTTAAATATATGCTGGTATTAGGCATTGGTGTTAGCAGGACTTGCAGTTCAAGAGATAGCTGTTTGGATAGGTAAAACACATGAAGTCCTGGCCAGATTGATAGATTAGCTGAGAGCTCTGGCATTTGGATTAAAGCAGTATAGAAATGGATCTTATATTTGACATTTAAAACACTTTCAAAGGGAACCTTTTCCACTGCCTGCACTTTCTTAAATCACAGCAGAAAGAACTGCCATGGCAGAACAGTATGAGAAATTACTATCCACCTGATTCTCTGTTTTCCCACATTATGACTGAAGACATTAGTCCCTGAATCATTTTACATCCAGGCATTATGTGCAACAACATTATGCGTAATAAACAGACAATGTAACAGAAATAAAATTCGAAAATTAATTTCTCCTTTCTTTTGGACAACATCTAGAATATAAATGTGGGTTGTGGCAGCTCCAATTGAAAGAGAAAAAAGAAGGAAAAAAAAGGCTGCTTTCGAGGGCCATGACTAAAAACTTTAGATTTACATAGTCTGACTCCCATTTCCAGCACGACCTTGGCAAAGTCACTTATTGTAACATTTTCAGAAATGGATGCTATTTCCTCAGGCTTTCATTCTACTTCTCATCTCCAGAGTATATGACTATTTTGCATGTACAACCAATAGCAAAAGTAAAGGTCTCAAGGGACTTTATGGAATCTCTGGATCTTGATCCTTTCAGGGCTTCAGAGCTGCTTGATGTAACATACATATAGCATGATTTCTTAGCTAGTCCAGGACTTCTCTGACAAAACTTTGGGTTTATGGACTGCCAGAGTTTTCAAAGCCCAGATTGAAACAGCTAAGTCATCCAGATAAGTCAGTAAGAGACATAGTAATTCTAAAATATCAGACCTTTTCCCAACTAATTTCTTCCCATCACACGACATAAAATATTTAATGACTGAAGGATGCAAAACTGAAAAGTGGGTGTTTCATCTCTCCCTTATTTCTTGGCTCTCAAATTGGGGTGCTAGCTAATTTTTGAATCGTTGAGGAAGAAGTAAGGAGATAACCACTGAACAAGTTGAAGAACTTCATACTTGGAGGAAGTAAAGTGATAGGCTTTATGCATATGCTTTATATATGAAGGGCTTTGTAGATTTGCTGGCAATTTACATTGATTTATAAGAAAAGTCCTTCCAGATATTAAGATTAAATTGGCAACTGCAATCTCACTCTCTTGTGGTGTTAAAAAAAATAGAAAATAGCATATATTTTAGGACTGAAAGGATCAATCCAGATAGGAAGAACTATATCAGACTATAAATTCAAACAGACCAAAGTTCTGCTAATCTGCTAAATTTGCTGCTGTAGGATATTTAAGTAGGGTACATATGTCCTCTTTATCATCACCAATCTTGCTTATGAGAGATGAGGTAGGATATCAACCTTCACAATCACAAGAAATAAGATTTTGGTGAATATTCAGACAAATTTGGCAGAGCGTGGAAAGTTGAAGTGCTCTAAAAGACCTTGTAAAACATCAGACTTTGTGTTAATGTTCATCCCACCAGCTTTAGAAATTCTCTTATTCTTTTCTCAGGACAATTTCAGTAATGCCACTTGGGGTTCTCACTGAAATTTTCCATGGATGAACTCTACATTTTACTATGCCCATGGGAAATGTCATTTCTCATTGCCATGGCTTGAACTTTTATTTCCACCTTAGTTTCAGTTGTGTGCACATAAATTATTCATTAGCTAACATTTTTTCCCTTCTTTTTCTTTCTTTTTAGAAAGAATATATGTAAGCATGTCATCACTTGAATGCTCTACGTAGTTCTTGTAAGATGTTCTATTAAGTCAAAACTATGCCAGGGTGAAAATAACTCTTGCTTTACATGCCAGGTCAGAAAAACAGCTTAGCTTTTCTGAACATTCTGGTCGTAAGGTTTTCTCACAGAAGTTGAAAATGGTACCAAACTCGTGATGAACCTATTCATTAGTTCCTTTTAAACAGCTCTAACCCCCAGGAACAGGACAGGGGATTGCCAAGCCAGCAAAACTGCTCAGGGACAATGGTCAGCAAAGAAAATACAGTGCTCACATTTTTTTTCAGTAGTTAAACAATCAATCAATCAAACAAACAAACAAAAAACTGGAGTGAAAATCATCCATACAGTTGACTGTAATACTCCACACCTGTAATGAAATACTGGCAAGCAACTGCATCAGTCACTGTGCTTGCACTGATTGCCTTTTACCCTAGAAAAAAATCCAGTTGTACCAAGATTAACCAATAAAAGTAATTAAAGCAGATGAATAAACCATTATGCAAGCATGAAATACATAAAATTAAAATATTGGAGGTGGGAGAAAAACAACACCTGGAAAACAGCAGAAACCTAAAAAACCAAAATCTGGACAGGATCAAAAGAACTACCTATGGCATTCACTTGTAATTCCCTCAAAATATGATGGAAGATATCATTGTTTGTGAAAAAAAAAAAAAAAAGATACTCGGTTCCAACAGCTTTCTTAACTTCTAATATTTTGGAAACAAAGAAACTGCAGTACACTAAATGTTCGAGATGAATGGGAACACAAACTTTCCAACACCTCAGTAAATACTTGAAAGAGAGCGTTACTCTAGTATCTGTAAATCAGGGCACTTCAAATTAACCCCACGTTCATTAAAAAGCTTGCTGATTTTATGTTTTTGTTATCATTCTGATACAAGCCTGAGAACAAAAGTGCTTAACAATTCCAGTCAAATAGGATCAGGGTATTAATTCTTGTTTGGATGCAAGAGCAACATAAATCATCTGTTCCAGGCTAACAATTTAAAGAGTGCAGAGCGCATTATGTTAAATAAAGTATTAACACTGAGATAAGAACACCTATTAAGGGACTTTGAGAGTTCTGGCTCACATTACCTTACACCATTCTTTAAATAACCTTATTCCAGCTTTCTAATCCCATAATTATGCCATAGCAGTTTTGTCAGAAAACTCCAGTTTCTAACCATATGTTAGAAAGACACCATGTGAACTCCTTCAGTCAAATTATTATTCTTATCAGGCTGACCCACATTAATGACTTTTAGATTTTACTATATATATATGTGACTTTGTAATTGCAAGATGATTTTTAAAAGTGTACTTGGTAATCTAAATTGGTTTTTGAAACAAACGGCTGAATTAGGGAAGAAAAAAACAACTTTTATTTTTGCATACACATATATGCATCCACATGTACACACACACACACATTAGTATGTACTTGTGTGTGCCTTCACTCGGTCATTTAGCAGAATGGCTTCTTCCCAGTCACTTTCAAAGGCTGTAGATCAACTGTCTGAGGGTCTTCTGTCATGACCTTGGTTTTCTTTCCAAGATGTTTTCTCTTGGTCTGTTCCTACTTTCAGTGGACATACCAGATCTGCTGTTGTGCAGACACACATACTAGATGTTACCACAGAACTCATTGGGAGCTTTAGATGCTGAGGGTACAAGAATTCCTTAGCAGTGAGGCTGTTGTGGTAGCAGGAGGGAATGGTGGGTGATGCATTCGTGAATCTGAGCATTGGCTTGGCTTGTACATCAGGTCAGACAGGCCATACCCATTCTCACTCTGAGCAGAAGAGATACTGCTACCCTACTGCCTTGCTCCAAGATTTTTTTTCACAGCCTCCTCTAACAGAGTTTTGTTTTACTCCGTGACACCTGTGATCTCTTTGAGTCAAAGAGGCAGGATTGTGCATGTATGACATATCTAGAGGGCATATGGCAACTATATTTGTTTATATAAATAGTTATCTACAGAGAAAGAGCTCTCCAGCGTTACAGATAATTGATGTTTAGGTGGAAATCGGAGAAAGCTTTGGAAGTTTTTCCAGTTGCAAAATGTTCACATAGTCTAAATTCAGTAGTATGGAACAAACCTAACCAAAATAACTTTATGTTACAGTAGCCATCAGAGATGGCAAATAATGGGGAACTTTATGAAATAATGAACTTTAAAAAGGACATGTCTTACTGTCTGTACTTTCTGGCCCTTCAGTACAGGAAGACAGGGACAAACTAGAGAAGCCTTGGTGAAGAGACTCTCCCATTTGGATGGGCCAAAGATTGGAGCTGTACAGAAGACTTAGACTGGATTCCCTAAATTCCATCCAGACATCATAATACTATTACGTTGATAGTCTTTCCAGTACATCTCTTCATTAGACATTATTTGAAATATAACTGGAATAATGATAAAGATTAAAAAAAAGGTCTCAGGGGTTATTCTCGTCTGGTCCATTTCCACATTTTCCTTGGCCAGATTTTCCATCTGACATAACTCCATGAAGCTTTAAGCTAGCTAAGAATGTAGCACCCAACCCTATTGGATTTAAGTACATTTGTCACAGAAATTGATTGGAACAATTAGCTGAATAAATAGATATAACATATCTTTTAGTACCATAAAAGTGACATGACTGCAGGTAAATCATATGAATAATTACAACCAGGAGCCCAGGTTTTCCAACCACTTTCCATACATACTTTGAATTGCAGGGCCTTCTGGTGACTAATTTACCTCATTTTGTAGAGAAATTAAAGAAAAGATTTGCAGTGATGGTCAAGCTGCAAGATACCAACGAATTAACAGAAATAAACATGACACTTTAAGAAATGTTGAATTTTGCTTCATCTTTGTTGCATCACACAAATATTAATGTGAGCACAGTGTCAAGAGAATGAATTTTTATGTCTGCAGCTGAGATTAATTAATTCATGAAATGAAAACACTTTTGTGAAGCAAATAAACCTTTCTTCAGGCAGAACTAGAAAGCAGTCTATAAAACCTTACCCAATCAGAGAAAATAAGAAAACTGCATGATTGAGATGACTGTTCTGATAGATTGGATGAACAATTTAATTTTCAGTGGAACTTTCCAAGCAGAGAATCTGTGGGAAAATCAAATATGAACACTGTTTACGTTACATGTAGTTGAAATCTTTTAATTTAACATTTTAGACATAAAATTCCATTTTAGGAAAAGAAAAGCTCAGTTCTATTGGAACAGTCCATTGTCAATTTAAAACAAGAGCTAAAATGGTCAAAAAAAAAAAAAATGGAACAAAGACAATGTGAAATTTTTACCCTTTTTAGTACATAGCTCAGTCAGCTTTAGAGCTGGGAAGATCCTGAAAATGTCTGGATAAACTTTTAAATACATGTAAAGAAATTGTTTTCATGGAAATTTATCTGACTTCCCAACCAGCTCTACATTTCACACAAATGTTTAAGTTTCTATAAAGCAGAAATTCTACAAAGTAAATTTTGCACTGAAGAGACTAATTATTACTGAGCAAAAGAGGACTACATTTTCTGAAAATGATAATCTGTTATTATAGGCAGATTATTCATCTAAATAATTTACCAAAGGTGTTCTGTCTCTTACATCTTGTAATAATTTAATTTTTTGATTTTTGACCTCAACATTTTCTTCTTTATATACATATAAGTGTGTGTGTGTATTTGTGTCTTGTTCACTCTCTTTTCATATATTTATATAAACTAGAGGAACAAACATAAGACAAACTCCAATAGATAGAAAAATTTGGTATTACTGTTTTGACCGACCTTTTCTTTCTCCCAATTTAGCTTGTTTTATTTCCGATTAGCACAATTATTTCCCAATTCACCATAATTATTTTTGACCTTGACTTTTCTAACAATTTTGGTAACGCCTGAACTGTACAAGCCATGACTCTGTGAACATGACCCAGCATGTTCTCTCGTACAGGGTGCTGTCAAACAGAAGGTTTGGGGAACATCGGGGCAGGGCTTTTGCACCCTTCCTGTTTCAGCTGAAAATTACTCTTGTGAAACATCGCTGAACCTCTGCTTTGAAGAGCCCAAGGGAGAACATGCATTTTTTTTTTCAGAGCTCAGTAACAGCTTGGCCAAGAAATCCAGGAGTGTGCCCCATCACTGCTGGTTTCAGTTCCTCTGAACAGATTCTTCCTCTAGCTGTGTTGAAAGTCCCGGCTGTGAGCAAATCCATTTGGAAGTGTTAGGGGAAGTAAGAGACAAAAAAGGGGTTTTGCATTTGTCTGGTCATTATTACACCAGACTATGAACTAATGTTACTGATTCAAAGTGCTTTCAGACACCCAGTTTATACAAACATGCAAAGTTTGGAGGAATACCTAAGGATTGTCAGCCTGGAAAAACAGTGAGGATTCACATGCTGGATCTCTAGCTCCAGCTTCCACCCACATTCACATCAGGCCTTCAGCTTCTGGATGAAACCAGAGCAAGTTGCCAAGAACAACATACAAGGGATAGCTAGATGTTTTCCAGCCTGAGGAAAAATCTAGTTCAGATGGGTACACGCTGAAATTTGGATCACAGTTCAGATCTCAGTTTTTGTTGTCTGGTCTCTGCCTGCATGAAACACATGAAGAAATCAGATTCTTACTTACATTTGCCAGAACAATGCTTATACAGAGTCAAAGATGAACAATTTAAAATAAACATTCCTGAATCTTGGTCTAAACTGGAAAAAAACCCAAATAAGTAAAAACTAGTAAGACTAACCATAAAGCAGAAAGATAGATTTACTTGAGCAGTGTAACACTAACAATGCTAAGCACAAAGATTATGGAACTCCTTTAGCTTCCAGAACTTATTCATTAGACCCATGTATTCTCTTTATTTTCATATGCCAAACAGTCCTTGGAAACAGGAAACTTACTTTTTCTTTGTATACATTTCTGTAGACTTAAAGTGGAGTTCTTCTTCTCAGCTGAATCCTGAACGTTAATGTGAGAAACCAAAATGCTCATATGCCGTGGAGCCCTAAGGGGGTGAACAAAGATGTCCTTCCCAGACCCTTCAAGTCACCACATATTTGGCTATGACACAGAGATAACAACACTGCAATTAAGTTCCCTTTAGCTATATGGAGTTGAAACTACTGGGTTTTTTTTTAAAGATAAATAGGGAGGAATGGAGAAGAAAGCAACAGCCTTTCTTCTGCTGAGATAGGAATTTTCAACACATTTGCATTTCTGTTCGTCAGCAGACACATTGGTGCTAGTTTCCTTTGTCAAATAATGTCACAGAATGTGCTCGGTTTGGGTTGCTTGCTAACACAGGAAGAGAAGGAGCTGAGGCCTTTCTGAGAGTGTGTTCATAAAAGGTGTTTATTCTGTATATTACATCCGTTTTCCACTGGGGATGTTTTTGTTCTCAGCATTCCTCTCCCTGAACCAATTAGGAACCAATGCCTGATCTTCTGCCTCTCTTGCAGCTTGCCTTCAGAGGGTTCTCCTTAAGGAAATTATGCATGGAAATTCCTTTTTAGGAGCTTTCACTGAAACCGCAAGTCTGTATCTGAAATATATACTACTGAAAAATTTTGCCCAAAGCTTTGTCTTGGCTATATAAAGAAATTATAGGTGTGGACCAATTTTTGAATTAGCATGAAAACTGCTTTTATGTGCATATGAGAAAGGCCTTTTGAAACATCTTGCCAAAGGCTTTTTTGTCTTCTGGTTGTTATAAGAAAACATGGTTGCCCAAAAGAAAAAACCTGATCATGGTTCCACCTTAATCAGATTCATGATCGTGTCCTAATGCAATTTGTCCTAATCCATTTCTGAGGGAGACAACCATTTATGATTTGGAAAGACGTGTGGGAATAAATGTGGCTATATGGAAATCCCCTGAGTCCTTTATTTACTATATTTTACCAGTTCATAAAAAAACCTAATTACATTTTAGAGAAGAAGGCATTATAAATGCGATGTATATTCTAATACAAAACTCCTCTACCCGGGTGTCCTACAATCAAACTGTGCTCAGTTTGCAGTCTCACAGTGCATTTTATATCTCTGTGGCTGGTTTTAGAATAATGATGCCATGCTTAACACATTATAATACTGATCACACATTTCAGCACATAGCTGAAAGTGGTGTTATGCTTGTTTTGTTTGGGAAAAGAATGCCTTCTGCTTAGTATGGCAGCAAATTGCCCTTGCAGAAAAAGAGATAATTACTTGACACCCACAGAATAAATTAATTAATACTTGTGCAAATATCTGTATGCTCATCCACACACAAATCTCTACATTTTTATTTAATTTATATGATGTGCTCCAGAGAAGGAAGAGACAGTTCAGTGTGTTCAGGAATATGTTTAGATATACCTACCTCAATTCATGCACATCAGGATGTGAAGAGTGGGATGGGAAAGGGTACAAGAAAACACTTAAGACAAGATTTAGCTCTCTACATATGAGTTGTCCCATTGGAATTGTGTGAATAAAGTTAACCATAACTGTTTTGAGAACTGGGGTCCTAAAATAATACAGAGGAGTTCCAAATGCAAAACGGTCTAGGTTTATTTGCACTGAAATTCTTTCATGTTCTATTTCCCTCCATACACACACATTAAAATATTATAAATGTTATTGTTAAGAAACATTTTGCTGTAAACATTACTGACTATAATAAATGCCATAAACCTGGGGCAGGTCAGCAGTGTAAATAATCAAAGTCTTTCTATTTACCCATTTGTAATAAATAGGAGATCACATAACTCATGAAATTATAATTATCCAACATTTCATCATTTGTTTTTTACTTAAGTTTGGGAAAGAATGTTTTTCTTTTGCATGCTTGCATGTGAGGATGATATTTTTTTCTTTAGCTAATGAAAACAGAGGTCCTAATTCAAGGCTTATCATCTGCCATAACCTTTTTATCAGGTGAGGGGTTTCACGTACTGGAAAAGTTGTGCTGATGAAGAAACTATGGTTTTACATGGACCCAATAAAGGACTTTTATTGTTTGTTTGCCTGATAAAAAATAGCCCTCCATTGAAGTTAAAGTTTCATTTTATATAGGACTGCAAGATAGAAAAAATTGACTCAGTTTCAACCTGAAGTTAAACTTAAATAGTGGAAAGAATAGTGAAGGAAAATTCCATTACTTGTTCAAAACACATTGATCTTATTTTGTGCGGCTATAATGTTAAATAAGACAAATGGGAATAAAATAAACTGAAAAGCTGACAAAAATTAAAAATCTTTTTGAATCCCACAATGTCAAAACAGTATTTCAATTTGAAATAATTTTTAAGATTTTCTTAATAAAAGGCATATTGGAAAGAGCTTTAATTTTTATAAATCAGCATATTGAGAAGCAAAGTTTCCTCAAAGTATCTAAAAAATAGAAAATTAAGTCCTTTTTCATTGGACAGAATGTTAGGTTCTCCTTTTCAGTTTTGATTACTTACTTTTAAACACACAGAGGTGAAATACATCCCCTCGATCCTCTAATGATTCTCTATGCAGTGCACCATAAGACTGAAAAAAACCCAGTTGGACTCCTTGAAACCCTCTAGTTACCATCAGTATGAACTTTGGCATTCAGAAATCTTCATGCCTGAGCAGCATCAACAGTCAGAGACCCTAGAAAAACTTCAGGTGTGAAAACGGGGCATTATAAGGGCAACTTTACTGGTAAAACAAAAGGACTAAGATTAGATGCCTCCTGATGCATAAGCAGAGTTTGAAGTAATTTGTAACAACTGTGTGAAGTTTAGTTTCCAAGGAAATACAGTCTCCAACATGTTTATTGTTGAATAGAAAATGAGACATAAGAGATTTTCATTTCAGTACGTGCACTAGTAAATCTGCAAACTGAAGTCCTAATTAATGTATGAACCAAACATTGCAGCAACCAAATCCATTTCCTTTCAAATTACCACATACACAAGGTTGAAAGTGGATTTTTGTTGCTGTTATCACCTTGGTTTGTTGTGGCATTTCACTTTTTTCTTTCCTACATTGCATCTTGCTTTTATTTGAAGAATCATTTCTCCCCATGTATTTGGTTTCAGTGTTTGGCATAAGTTTCTTATGCACATAGCACACCACATGTGGGCCAAGGCACCATCCTTGGTCTAGACAATAACACTGGGCAAACTCTGTACTCATGTGACAAAAAGGAGCTTTTTAATGAAAATGATTAATATTTTTCATAAAAAGCAACTTTTTATGAAAAATATTACAACTAGTAAAGAATTAGTATGTTCTGAGCTGACAGGCAGTGAGTATTCAAAAGTAACAAATCTAATCTGACAGGAAAATAAACTGGAAAAATTTTGGAAAGGAAGTTTGTCAAAAAGCAGACATTCAGTGCTTTCTGAAATACTGCCTTTTTTACACTTGATACCAAAAAAAGGCCCAGGTAACCAAAACCCAAAAGACTAGGGTTTTTTCTTGTATTTATTTTTAATATTTAATTTTAGATTTATTAAATCTGAAAGTTGCAGACATAGTTTTTGCAAACTCAGCATGCTCAACAAGTAACTTTGAGTACCTTTAACAAGACAAGACTGATTTTCCTATTGGGAAGATTAATTTCTCATTGCTGTTGTTGTATAAGTACAGGCCTGTTTTCCTTTGTAATAAATAAAGCTGAAGTCAACACATGTAACCACCGGTATAATACGTGCACGTTGTGAAACTTGCCCTGACTCAAATCTGTTTAATGGTTTTCCACTGAAAATTCAACATCTGCCAACACCACACAAATCTTGATAACTGATGTCATCATGAACCCATTAAGCCTTGGTTTTTAACATGTTAGGAAAACAAAGGGTTTATGGAAGACTGCTAACAGAGGGCTAAATCCTGGAGCCCTTATTCAACAGTAGGAATTGTTCTTTAAATAAGGTGTGAGTAAGAACATCTTAAGCCTGGCAGAATGTAAGCAAGCTCTTGTTCCACATTAAATTTAATTAACCAAGCCATTCATGAAAATGACACCGTAAGATATGAAACCTGCCACTGCAAATCACCTTTCGTCACTGGGGTTGGTTTGGGAATGCATGTCCTGCCACACCAGCTACAAGCTTTGATGTGTCACAGCTGTGATACTGCAGCAAGGAAAAGCCATTTAAATAGAGGGGGAGCTTTGGAGGAGGTAGGCACTTTCACCTAAGGATCTGAAACTTCTCAGCAGAGGCCATCCAGAGACACACAATGAATAAAAAAGTGCTCATACTAAAATCTCATCATATGCCTGCAGGATCCCTGTAGCAGTAGCTAGAGGGAGAGGAAAAGCTGTGTAGTGTTGAAAGAGTAAGGAGCATCTATCCAGATAAAGGAGGAATCCCAAGCTATCCATACACCTGTAAAACTGATAGTGCCTATCCAGCAGTTTGTTTCCTGGGCACAGAGGTGGTTAATCAAAGTTACAGCATAAGACCTGTGGGGGAGGGAAAGTCACTTAATTAATGTGCCAGATACCCTTGCCAAAGCTTTCACCAAGATTAGGTTCAGATTGTAAAGAAATCTCCTAGAGAAAGATAATTCTCCACACCTGCAGGCCCTTTTATTAGCTGCCTGCACAGAATAGAGAAACCTTATGTTAAAGCATTTTGTCTCTGCTCTACCAAACTGACCCCACATGCTTTTATCTGGACATAACCACAAGCAGATTTTAAAGCAGGCTACAGAGGATTTTGCTAATGGGCGAGTGTTCTGTGGCAAATCGACTGGAATAGTCACCTGTGGATGGAAGCAATAATATAAAGCTGTTCAAAAGTGGATGCCGTCAAAACAAGGGTAGGTTTGAGTGCACAGAGAAGGAAGAAAGGGAAGGAGATCCCTGGGATCTTTAACATATCCAGAGGAGGAAGAAAGGAAAGAGATCACTAGGATCTTTAACACATCCAGAAGAGGCACCCACCTAACGCAGAGTTATGCCAGATCCAGGTCCAGACCACTGGGGAGAACCTTGGCTTTGTTAAGAGGAATAGAAAAATTCCTGCAAACCTCTAAACCTTTTTCTTCTGACAAAATTTCAGCAGTGTTTTTTGTTTGTTTATTTGTTTGTTTTGGAGTTTCTGGTTTGTGTTTGTTTTTCTGCTGTTTGCTTTGGGGGATTTTCTTTCTTTCGTTCTTTCTTCCTTTTTTTTTTTTTTCCTCCAGAGGCAGTTGATTCTACAACATTGCAGAACAAGGTTCAAAAGTTGAATGCATAGCCACAATGCTTCTAAGGAAACAAAACCTCAGTAAACACCTGATGTGTTTAAAAACATATAACAATAAATCTAGGAAATTATGATGTTTTGGTACTGCATAATGTAATTCTTCACTAAAAGAAATACAAGTGAATTTAAGGTGTGTTTTTTCCGTGTTTGGTTGTGAAATAATTTGTTTTTATCTGAAAGGAACAGTTACAGCTGCCTGGTGGAGACTTATGAAATTGTTATTCACTCTTGATCCAGTGATATGTATTTTCAGCACATATAAACACACAGACACGTGCACAGTCATGTGCAACACAATTTCTGCAATGATTTGTGGTAGCAAAACATGAATTCTCAAATGTTCATCATTCCACGCACTTTAAAGAGTCTCTCTTTAATCTGTTTTAGCCATTTAAATTTTACTTCTCTGTGGTTCAAAACACTCCTACCATTTTTCTAGATAGAAGAACAGCAAGAGGGCTCTGATTTCCATTCTTTAAGTGCTAATAAAATGAAAGTACTGGAAATTATAAAAAAAAAAATCTGCGACATCAGAAAATATAGTGAAAATCTTTAGATTTTCAAGAAATAGTCTTGAAACATTGTCCCGAGCTTTCATGGTTGCATTACTGCTCGGCTGCATTTTCTCATTCCTCTCTCAGCTGCACCAAAATCCTTTAAAATAAAATGATAAATACAATTCACAGCCCTAATTTCAGGTCAGATCCACCCCTCTTCACTCAGGCTAACCAGTACTTCATTCTACAAGAGCCTAGGTCACCTAAATGAGTGATTATCATAATAACGAGTAAATGACCAGGTACATCAGAAAATGGAAGCGACTCTGAACTTTAACTCATTTCTCCTTACATTTTTTTTCCTAGAAAACATCACAAAAACAGTGAATCACCCCAAGTATCGATTGCCCTTTACCTGAGGTGGGGTAGTTTATGACACTTAGGCACTTACTGTGCTGGCAAGTGTTGCATGCTATAAAATGCTGCACGAGGTAAGAAGAGCAGAATTGTGACAGAGCCCTGCCACTTGCAGACATTTGCAGAGGAGTTGCAGAATCACATGCTCATGTCATGATCCTAAAATTTGGGAGGAAAGGCCCTCCCACAGCTTCTGATAGTATTTGCCACTGAGCTAATGGCTCACAGGCCAAAGCAATTCCTGGGCAAATAAAATATATTCATTCAGAGATTATACTGATTTTAACTTTCAGGAAGATGAATATAGTCTTAATTTCAACTAACTGTGCACACTTTAAACACTATAAATCTCTATTATTAGCTTTTACAAAGCAGATAATGAAAAAAAAAAAAAATCAAGTGCAGTGGGATATTCCTGAAAGCATTCATTCTTGTCCAGGAAAGTAAAACTGCTGTTAGGGGTCTGAGCCACTTACAAAGAGCATTCCAGCACTCTCCACAATCCAAAGTCAAGATGATGGCCTTCTCCTGCCATGTTACAGTCATTTTAAACATGACTGACTTACAGTCATTTGAAACATATCCCTGGGATTTTACTTTGAAAGCAATTCTGTGTTTGTGTCTAAAAAGCATTGATCACCTTTTTAAAGACGGAACTTAATAACTAAGTTATTAGTTATTAATTTTCAGTACAATGAATATCAAAGACAGCTGTGCAGATATCTGTGAGCATTGCTGACACAGGTTGCTCTGGATAAGACCTAACTATTCATCTTATTACAAACAATGGAACACAAAATGATACAGAGAACTGTAAAATCTAAAACACTTTCGTGTTCTGTGGAATTTGCTCTGGCCCCAGCCCTAAAGAGTACATTCATCAGAGTATTACACCTGACTAGTTTTACCAACTGAGAGAGGGTTACTCATGCATATCATGTTAAATGTGAAAATAAGTGCCTGCAGGATCCTAAGGAGCAACACAGGCACTGAAAAGACAGCATAATCTTGATGGGAAAATCACAGAAATGTTTCTCCATGAAAAAAAAAAAAGGGTGAGTCTGCCATAATAGCTTCATCAGTGCAAATTTGGCAAACAGAACCATGGAGGCTGACTGCAGTTTTTCCACTGTAAGCCTGACCTGTAACTCATTAACCTACCACTAAAACAGTATTCACCTCATATTCAGTTATTTGAAGAACTCAAAGGAAAAGAAAACTGGAATGAATTTTTATTCCACTTCTCTGGAAAAAGGGCAAGCCATGCCATATGGACAAAATTTCATAAACACTAGAAAAAGGCTAAAAAAGAAACTATGAATGACTTATTGAATATGTTCATACAGCCCTCTGTTTAAATAATGCTTTTTTTTGTCCACATTAGCACGATTGGACTGTAACTCTACTTACGTATTTCATTCTTCTCACATAAATGTAAGCCAATTCTTCTGAAAACCAAGATTGCAAAGGTTCAAGATCAATGATAAAACTTCTTCATTATTTCCCTGGGTACTCACCAGCTGCCCCACACTAACATTTCAGGATATTTCTGCAAACCCCACAATCATACCAAAATCACTTTTATGTCTTTCCTAGAACCTGGGTTCATTAACAGCTGTTAGTTTAGGAAGTCTTAATGGAAGCAATTTCTCCAAATACTAACATTACTTTCTATTTCATGGGATTGTGCAGAATTCAAGACAGCCCATGGTGGTTGTTTTTGCATGGGTTTATCAGAGTCTGTCTAATTGAAGACAGTTCTATAAATAAAACATCAGGCCTTTTTTATTCTTCCTGTTATTACTCTCATTAAGATAGGATAAGAGCACAGAAAGGTCACAGTATGTGAAAAATTGTGAAGCATTAGATTAGACCCCTTACATGGGAATAAAACCAGTATTTCCCAAATTCCTTCAGGAAATTCAGATGGGTGGCTCACTGGAAAATATCCAAGCAACTGGATGAAAAACTTCACTCCATCTTCCCAAACAAGTACTTATCATTTATTGAAGAATTTTAGGGTGATTTCTTTCCTCTAGTCTTTGTATAAGCCTTCTAACTACAGCACTGCAACTTCTAAATAAGGGAGCATAGGTTCCTGCAACCTTGGAAACAAAAGTTTATTTTAATTTTTCTTGATACGATGTGGTTTTCCCTGTCTTAAATCTCCCTATCTCATCCTTCAAAGGTCTCTGTGTTTTCAGGTTGCCCTTTGACAGTAGCAAAAGGCACCTGTAAGTTACAATGCACACAGACTAACCAACCTACTATTTTTCCCCTGCTCTGAAAATTGTCCAGATAATACATCACCACTCAACTCAAAGATTTCTAACCTCTACTTTGCTGGTTTTTGTTTTATTTCAGACAAGAGAAGACTCTGCTTGACTTCAAGCTTTACTGGTTTCTTCCAGCCTTAGTATCTGATGTAAAGAAAGAAAATGCTTCTTCTAACAACTCTGGACAATACTCTGCAAGTCATCTTGGGGATTGGAAAGACAGTGGGTTTTTCTAGGAGGAATGTTTCTTCAGCTTTTATTTCTGCACTCCAAACAGATGTAACAAATTCTGCACAAACACAGATATGCATAACTCTTACAAGTGACTCGTTCTCAGAATCAATAGCAAAAATGCAACCTATTGTGATTTGTGTTTTTAAGCTGCATAGCAAAGGCTGACGAGCACTGAATTTACAGTCTAGAGGCAAACCCCTTAAACAGGCAAATTACAGGGCTGGATGGACAGCCCTCTTCATTTCTGCAGGATTTTCTCTGTTCTGTTCTATAAAATAGGACCTTCAAATGGAGGGGCAGGACTAATCCTATTCCAGGTTGCCTGTGCCTTTCACAGCTTTATGCCCGAGTGCTATCCACACTCAGATGGACACTGCATGTTGCATGCCCTTCATATTCACACACTTTCATTGCTTTGATTCAGTTTACAAAGCAGTTTCTAAAAATGATAGCTTGAGATGCTGTATTCCTGTTTCCTCCAGTAAGGCATAGTCAGACAGACAATATAAACCATATAGTTTCATTTTGCCTTTCCTCTTCTAAGGAATGCTGGATTCTAATGGGTTAAAACTCTGCTGCTAAGCACTGGCCATTTTAAGGTGTATTCTTCTCCCCTGCTGATTTGCCCTCTGACCTTCTGGGGGCCGGGGTGGCTGCAGACTTCATTTTTACTCTATTTCCTGGTCTCTCTCCTGGCTGTGCACTCAATGCTTCCACAGCAGATTAATGACAGCTAATAATATCTGATATATCTGGACATTGCCACATAATGAGTTGCAGTCCCACTGGGTGCCCGAAGTGTCACTACTAACAAATTCACCAGAGCAGCACATAATTAGCATGTAAAGGGAGTGATCATGCAGTAAATCTGGAGGGGAAGATGGATAGCCCATGAGGAAAAACTATAAGGGAAAACTACTATTCTTAACACTCATTGGTAAATGTATGTTTCTTGCCATGAATATTTCCTTGATAACAAACTGTGGACAGGTTGCCTTTACAGTAACATTATTCCTTCCACGGCTGATAGGCAGAATTTCATTATGCCACTGCTAATGTTACAATATTTCTGCAAAATGTCACCATATGTAAATTAGAAGAGGTTAGGATTTCCATCTTAGTTTTCTTTCAAGATGCACTGTCCCTTTCTGCTATGGCCTAATTCCTCTTTCTATTAGTTTACAGACATGCTAACATTGACCCAACCTTGCAAAATAAAATTGGCACAGGACCATCTTCCTTCTCCAACAGCTAAATAAGAAGCATGAAAGTCATGATGCAGCAAATATAGGAGAATAGAAATGAACTTACATGAAGAGCTTTTATCCAAAGCATAACCTTTCCTGACACATCAGAGTATACCCAATAAAATAACATGGGATGCATGGACAACGTGAGTTTCCTGACCTGATCCAAACACAGGTCTCTATCTTGTGTCCATCTGGCTGACCCTCACTGCCTGAGTGCCACCTGCGGTTTGGGTATGGGAAAAGAGGCTTTCCCAGGAGGAGGAGGAGGTCGACAAGGAGCAGATGAATTGTCCTGAGGGGCTGCATTGAGCCTGAAGACCCCTAAAAGGGACAGCTCTGCTCTAGTTAAAGTCAGTCATCTGTCCTCATTAGAAACCATTGCTCAGCAGTGTTAAAGACTTCATTTTGACTTCAAGTTGTGTCATTTACAGGCCTTTTTCCTCTTTGACATCTGTGTGGGAACACTTGCATTTACATCTCCAGCTCTGAGGTTTGTTTGAGTGATTGACCAAAACCTGGTTAATTCCAAGTGCAAGGGTTTGGATTTTTTAATTATTCTTTTGCTGAACAGAGAGGCCTTTGGCCCTGAAGGCTTCAGACTTTAAATTCTCCTTGTTCTTAAAGCCCTCCTATCATTTGAGGTGAAAAAAAGTTAACAAAGAAGCCTCACTTAAAAATAAACTGAAATACAAACAAACAAACAAACAAACCCAAAAGATTCTTTCTATAACATAAATATTTTACCATGATAAGCAATTACTCAAAGATGTGCAGGCTAGTTTAGTTATATAAATTTATATAAATTTGTATAGATTTATACAGCTATAGAAATTTCTAAGACTTTTATAAACAAATACATAATTTATAATTTTAATAAGTTATATAGTAAAATATAATTATAATACATTACCCAAAGATTACAGTTATATAAATTTATATAAATAAAATCATAGTTTATCTTAGTTTCGTCTCTACAGCCTCCTTCTGCAGAGAGAGTGCTTGGCTAGGAGAGCCTTGTGATCCTCAGGCTGAGCAAGCACCAGCTGACAGAACCAAATTTATATCCCAGGCAGGAATTGCAGAGAGCTCAGGTACCAGCTGCTGTTTGTGATGCTGGTGAGCACTGTCGATAAACCTTGACACTTTTGAGAGTGTGAACGGTA
Source organism: Brachypodius melanocephalos (assembly GCA_013398615.1). Lineage (NCBI taxonomy): Eukaryota > Metazoa > Chordata > Aves > Passeriformes > Pycnonotidae > Brachypodius > Brachypodius melanocephalos. The sequence continues at coordinate 3,924,120 of VZSR01003809.1, forward strand.
CCCAGCAGGGCAGGGATGCACCCTGGAAAGAACAGTAGTTGCTCCAGCCCACGGCTGCATTCCTGTTTCTGTCCTTAGCTAAGTGCTCATGAGCCCCACAGATCAGCTCATAAGTGCCAAAAATTTCTGTGGGTTATATCTTGATGGGGTTTCACACTGGTTTGTGTTCTACTAAAGAATCAATTTTTGGAGTCGCATAACTTTTCTTTTTTTAAAGAGAAGGTTTATAAACTGGGTGTATAAACCCTGGGGACTTAAAAACTGTACACTTAATTTAAAAGCTAACATTTAAAAAAAAAAATCCAGCAAGTTTTCCTACTTAGAAAGGCAATTTAATTGGATTTTGGAAGGAAAGAAAAAAGAAAAATTAAAAATCTTTAAACTTTTCCTGACAAATAATATCTTTAATTTTGAATCCCTTGTTCTATTTCCTCACCTCTGCAATCTGTATGGTAACTCTCAGAACAATTATTCAAGATTCACCTTTTCACATAATTTCTTTGAATACAAAAAGATCCAAATAAATAAAAACAAAATAAATAAAACCAAAAAATAAAACAATGCTTAAATTGCTTATCTTGTTTTTAATAAAAGAATGAAACTCACAGCCCATCCAACTCCCACAGGGGCCTTTTTTATGCAATCTTAATGATAATTAACTGACAGTGATTGATGGCTACTACTGAAGTAATAGTAGATACAACTGCCCAATTCCATCCAATTCACTTTCCTATTTTTTACAAGTCCTTGTTTATTTCTGAGTAATATCAAATGAATTATTTGTCCAATTATAATTTCACATTTAAAGTTCATCAGAAATGCATTTGCCCAATTGCTCTGTCACTTTGCTGACTGAGATTTCATAGAGTCAGATTTCATTTTGTGTCAGGTTTAAGGAGGGCAACTACTTTTGCCTAGGAAATACATGAAAACATTCACATACATTTCCATATATTTTGTAGGTAAAAGTATTTCTGCTGGAAAATGGGCCTGGCACACTGAGGCCATACAGAATTTTTAATGTGTCCACATGGAATTATGTTGAAGGGAACGTGAGTCTTTTTTAGCTTCATTTCACAATATTGTTGTTAGCATTGTAGTCTCCTCTAGGGGTATTTTTTATATGCACTGAACAGTTTTTCTACAAAATCACCTTTGCTGAGAAACTCCCAGAGTATCACATCCAACTTTGGTCTCGTTGAAGCTCACAACTTCTCATACATTGTCTAGAATGACTGCTTGAAATTACTGCAATTTGTTCTTTGTTCTTTAAATCTACTGTTTTAAATAATTATTGCTATTATGCTGGTTGTGTCAACCTAAAATTTTATATATATATCAACTAATTTTAAAAGTTTTTGCCAAGTTCTCTTGCTTTACTAGGAAAATGGTCCAATTTGAAACCTGTATATTACACAGAAGACTTCATGTTTAAATTTCTTCATCTGACAGGTGAATTCTCTCTAGTATTTTATCACTTCTTGCATTTAAATGATATTATTTAAACTGCTTTTCTGAAAGACTCTTTCTTTCTTTTATTGGTTGAAAGAAAAATAAGTTCTTTTTAGACATGCAGCGTTCCCTTAACAGCTTCACTGCCCTTTCAGTGTGTCATTACATATAACAAAATGTACACACAATGCATCCCCTGGGAGCTGAAGCTTATCACGGTGCAGTACTTTCAAAGTGAGTGTTTTATACCATTTGGCACCCTGAGGAAATGTGAGGTGACACCACTGATCTCTCAGGAGAGACCTCACTGATTCCTTGCTGCTCTTGCTGATGAAGAAATTAGTCAATAACTATATTTTGTAAATTCTAGCAGCCTTTTCTCTCTCTCTCTCTTCCGTAAGACAGAGGCTGTGGTAAAACTGCATCTGCCTGGGCCTCAAGGCATGTTCAGTTCCTGCCTACCTTTATGCTCTCCTTGATGAGAGCAACAAATCAAGTTCAAGCATCCTGTACTGAGGGATCCTTCACTAGCCAGACACTGCTAAGCCCTGACTACTAGGTAAGACTTCCACGGAGCTCTATCAACAAGTCTCAATCATCCATACAGGTTATTGCTCAGGGACAAGGGACACCTCTTTCTGCCCAGGGGCTGCCTGCTGTCACTGAACCATCCTTTTCCAATACTATCAGTGATCATTTGACACTTCCAGACTTCCAGGATTATGGCCAATAAACCTTCCCCACTATGAGAAGAACAACCAGTGGCCATGAATCATGCATTTTTCAAGCAATAGAGAAGATGGGCAATACATAAATACCTCCTTATTTTTGAGGAATGCTTTCCTTAAGAATAAGATGGGAAGTGTTGGTCTGTGCATAAAAAAAAATATCCCTGCCTGACGTGGAAATAGGATAACCCTACTGCTTCAGAGACAGCTACAAATGGAAAAAAATATATTGCAAGAAAACTGAAGGTGTTTTGTTGGGGTTTTTTTCCCATTCAACTGAAGGAACAAAGGAGTAACAACAAATGATTTTGTGTCAAAAGAAGCATTTCTTCCAAGTGACCTGAAATTAAATATTTCCTTGTCAGACATTGAGAGCAAAGTGAGGAGCACAGAATCATAGAATGGTTTCAGTTGCAAGGAACTTTAAAGATCATTCAACTTTTTTTTTTTTTTTTACATGGTGAGAAGCAGCACAAATAGGAAAGACTGGGGAGATCAATGCCACTCCCTCAATTTAAAATATTAGAGCGATTCTGACATCTCTGAGCAGATGAGTGACCTAAGTTCAAAACCCATCAGGTAAAGGTAGAAAAGGAACTAATGTATTTCAAGTCCTAACCTCTGTGTTGCTGAAAGGGTTGAGAGGCCAGGGCAGCTACATACTCTGCATTGCAAATTTTTAGTCTCAATTTCTTTCATCAGAGAAAATTACTTATGAATATGATATAAATCAGTGTTTTCAATAGGCTTTCTTCTAATTTTTTGTACACCACCTATGATATCTGTATAAGTAACATCAGAGATACATAGTGATGCAGACAATCATCCAATTATAAATAATTTGTTATCTGACAGAGTGTTGAGTTTCTTCACAACAAGCAAGAATTATTAAACACATCCAAGACTTATGGAGAGAATGATATGTTCATATTCCATGGTACTTCATATATGACAAGTAACACCTGAGATCATTTTTAGATCTAATGCCACAGGGTAAAAGACATCCTTAATTTTATGCTGGTGGGCCATTATGAAATGAATAACAGTTAGACTCACCTTCCAGATCCCTTTTGAGCTATCTCTTGGTCTCACCAAAGCGTGGGTACAGATTTATAAACTTCTATCAATGGGACTACCTTCATGGTTTGATCCTTTTACAGCTTCGAGAGAAGACAATTACCAAGGTACTTCTTAGTGAGATACGGAGTTTACAAAAGACTTCATGGATTTCAGGACAGAATCTGTTTTAACTATACAAATAATTTTTCTGCTGCAAAACCTAGAGAGACCATCTCGTACTGCAGAATTGTGACTGTTCTCTTCATTGCCTAAATCAGGCCTTAGCTTTTCTGTTTAGCTCTTCGGTCCACAGAGCAAGGAAAGACCAAAGAGGGGGACTCCATCTCATTGTGTCTTGTCGCTGGCTGATTTAGAGGAATACTTTTGAAAAGAGACAGCAGGCACCAAACCACACTGGAAACAGAAGCACTGATGTGCACTAATGTGAAGAGAAAGCAGTAAGTTAGATATTCCTGCACCTAGTTTCAAACTTTCATTTCCAAAGATTTGGACCAGGCCTGTTCTCCTACTTCCTGTTGCATGTTTCCATTCCTTGCATGCCACACAAGCAATGGAAAATGAATATGTCAGCCATGCATAACCTGAAAGAGAACAAGAACCCTCTTGCGACCCCAGTTCAATTTGCAGAGCTGAGATTTTACAGATAAAAAGAGGACAGTCCTCCTACATGTACAAGAAAAATGAACAACACCCAAAGCTCAGGTGATTTTCTCTGGGAAGTTTCTTTACAAAATAGATGCATTTAGCTAAAGACATTTCTTCCTCTTTGAATTTCTGATAGGCCTGGAAGAATGCTCTCCTATTTGAAGCAGAATGTTCACAGGATCACACAAATGTCTGCTCCAATAATGGGAGTAGAGTTTATTTCTACCTCTCTTTGTCCCACTAAGTTTCAGGCCATGTTTCCAAACACAGTTTGAAGGTTGTTATAAGGCAAGCAACCAGCCTCTTTCCAGAATGGACAAATTACCTGATTGAATCCCCTGTTGGTGTCATAACTGTATATATAATTCTATTCTTACTGTACAGGTTGCTTGCCAAAATAATGTCTAGGTAGGTACAGAAATTCCAGGTTCTATGTTGTTATACCCATTTACACAGGGACCCACAAATTTTGAGCCAGTGTTACTTAGCCATCATGTTATATTGGGGAATTGGAAGAATGGAAATCAGCCTCTGCTAAACTTGGTGATTCATGTAAACAAGCTTTGTTTCAGTACAGCAAAATTTGTACCAGTCTACATCCCAATTACGCCAGACAAATCTGCCATGATTTGTAATTACATTATTATTTTAAATTAATCCATCCATGAATTACAGTTGTCTTTTGCTTATTCACTTGTTTAGGCTGGTCTAAAAAAATGAACAAAGCTTTCAACCATTTATAATGATGGCAAAATGACCAAAAAGACCTACTTTTTTTTTAGTTTGCCTTAATGAGTTCATCCCAAAATATATATGCAATAATAGAGGAAATTAAGTTATAAATGTAGGGATGTGCTCCAAGACACCATGAAAATCTGCATGCAAATGCATAATAATCACAAATCTACATTATTACAATATTAAAAAATACCTACAATTAAATTATCATGTGGAAATAATCATAATGTTATTGGAAACTCAATTATTGTGGCAACCCTTGTCGGGGAATTAGCAGGCTATGGCAAAGGCAAGTCAGACCTGAATTCATCAAATATATATTATCACAATATTACATGTTCACTTCGATTCCATGCAAAGACAAACATCCTCACTCACTAGTATCTGCTCAATGCATTTGTATTATTCATGAACAACTCTGTGATCTATTATACATACAAAACTGATTGTACGCTGCTTGCCTGAGGCTACAACGCAGAGACACAGAATTAATTTTATTATATACACATGCATGATAATTGTGTAGAATTCGGTCAAATATCAAACTCTGCTCCTGTGCTCCATTATTTTACTTTCCAAAAAGAGGTCTAAGGTCAGCAGCAATTTCTCTTTGGTGACAGTGAAACTCTTTGTCATTTAGAGTAGAAAGTTCCTGGGTACTAACGAGCCTGGTGCTGTGATGAATGGTCACACGTTCCCTCTCCTTTCCAACCCCCACTCATCAAAGGGAAAACGTAACTTTCATTGAGATTCTCAAGAATTTCTTGCTTCTCATGCACACAGAAGTCAGTTTGGGTTGTGGACTTAGAGACTTCATTTGTCAGAGTTGGAAGCCACTTTTTTGTTTATTTTGTGGACTTGGCTAAAATTGTGTGAGAAGATGATCAATACAATTAGGGAAACTTATTTGCAGCTGTGAGAACCTCTGTTATTTTCAAGACATTTAAGTAAAACCTCTCAAAATGTTTTCACAAAACCCTCTCCCCTGGTTCAAGTTTTCCCTAAATTAAAAATAAAAACAAGCCTAAATACTAACTCCCCTTTCTTTCATAGCATAAGGGACTTACGGGAAGGCCTTCTCCAAATGTAGAAAAACCAGAAAGACAAAGATTAGTGCCATACAAGATATTTGTAATTGTTTGAAGACACCAGGAGATAGAAATGTATCAAAATTAAGAGGGAACATGAACAAGGCATACTTCAAAGTCCTGGCACAGATTCAAGTGACATTGAAAATCAGCAGGACACTCAACTTCGATATATTACAATTTAGGTGGCAGCCAGGTTTAGGGGAGTAAGTTGTATGTATAAATTTTGGCAACAAAATATTGTTACTCAAATTCAGAGATGGGTATCAACACACACATTGCACAAACAACCACTACTATGCATCTAGCCTAACGATCCAAAAGAGTTTTTTCAGGAGTGAGAAGTAAAAGCTTATCTTTAACTGAGATAACTGAGAAAAGAAACTGTCCAGTGTGTCATTCTGCATGCTGCATCAAAATCAAACACTGAAACCCCTCATCCTTGTAGTTCCACTCCTCCATCCACCATTCAGAGTTTTAGCCATCACACTCTGAATCTCTGAGTTTTAAAATTGAAGAACACTTAACGCCTTGCTGAGTGCATTTGGAGTACAGTCCCACTCAAGCATATCCCAAAACTGTCTTTGCATTATTGCACTGCTTTCAAGTCGTAAGCAAAAGGGCCTCTCCAATGCATTTATATTCTAGATTTATAACATTTATAGAAATTATCTGTAACAATGATTCTGAAGGATTTCTCCTAGTCTACTCATTGTGCAGAAACAACCTTGTCTTTAAATCTATGTTTTGTATGCTTATGTCATGACCAGAGGCTGTATTTTTCACAGTTCCAAGAACAATGCAGGGTGATCTGCATTTAGTAGTACATGGCTCCTAAGTTTACCAAAACATCACTAATTTACTATAAATCCATAAAGTTGTTACTGTCCTAATTAAAAAATGGGATAGACACATAGGAAAATCTCAGGAATAAGGAAGTGAACAAACCCCTCACATAGCCACATCACAAAAGGTAATAAGTGAATGTGTTAAGGTGGGCTGTTTATCTTGGCTGACTCATGGCTATCAACAATAGAAACAACAAACCCGTGGTTCTGACCAGTCTCCAGGGCAGCAGTTTAGCTAATTGAAATGCTGGACATGCAGAAGAAAAGCACTTGTGTTAAAGAACATCTCAGTAATTCATTTTGTCACTCAAGTGTCTATAATCATTCCATTCTTTGAGTTGGCACAAGCTACAACTTTTTTTAGTGCTAGCAACCATTCCAAGAGAGCTAACACCTTCTAAATATTCCACTCTTTCATGGTAAACCCATGATTATTTCCTGTCATTTCAGAAATAAGTGAGCAGCAGGACCTTGCAGCTCAGGCAGTATCATTTGCCTTCGATCTTTGCTGTAAAAGTACACAGGTTGTTGGGTTTCAGGGAAGATTTCTCACAGAAATCATTCGTTTGGCAGGCTCTGGAAGTCAGTAAAGATAGTGAGGAGAAAGACCCTACTGAAACTGCTCATTTTGTCACCATTACTCATTCCTGTGAGGGCCGTGAGTTGAGTTCAGATAAAAATACAAGTGTTAAGAAATATCTTTGGACCTCATCCAAATTACCAAACCTTTTAAGAACATGGAGAGGTAAAACAATATGAGAGAAAACACTTTTATTCAACCTCAGACTACTGTTCAGTCTGATATGCCTGAAAAACATTTCATGAGTTATCCATGGCATTCTGGAACTTTCTCACTGTCCTTCAAGTCCCAAAATACACTAAAACATACAAGGAAAACAATAGCTGTTAAGCCACATTTTCCAAGCTTCTAAAATAAACTCATTTAAAAAATCATATTGCTTTTAACTGGTTTGTCCAACTCCACTTATTGGTAACCACACCTGAAGCACCAGCTGAAAAGCAAATTCTTACAAAGACTGATATTATTTACTCAGTTAGTATTTATTTCACATGTATCCATAGAAGTGCTACATGGAAAGAGTGTGCACACACAGAATAATGCTTGGCTTCATTTTCCAGCTATCAGACAGCATTGCTCATGCACAAATCTTTTGCTATTTAATATTCATAATGCAGAAGCATCCACTGATCCCAGTTAGGATCAAGAAATTTTATGAGATCTTGTACAAAACAAATGTTATCATCATTCTGCCACAAAGAATTTACAGTTGGACAGATTGACAGACTCTTTCTGCACTTGTTGTTATGTGAAAAGTATTTCTCAATCGTATTCAAGTCAGTTCTTAATGCAAATATGACACTGTAGGTAGCTCTATGCAGTAATGCAGGGCACTCTTGCAGCAAATGCAGGACAATGCTGTACTTCAGCAGCCACAACAGCAAAACAGTTACTTTTTCTTAACAGGAATTTTTAGTATTTTCAGGGTGGGGGGTGTTATATTTCCATTGATCTATTTTATTTCGGTGGAAAGTTATATGCTAGTATTAGTCAACATGAATACATTTTCGAAGAAAATTCTTTTTCAGTTGAAAAGAAAAGTTGGCTTATATTAACAGCAGTATTCATTTTGACTGTCTTCCTAATGGAAACAGTTTGACATTTGTTTCAAAATGCGTCCATATTTTTGAGATGTGACCCTTCTTTAATACATCTTTCCCCAAAGGAGGTGATACGGTAGTGGGTTGCTTGTGCTTGATTCACATAACACTTACTCTTAACCAATGACAAAAAGGCTTTTCTAGTTCAAGAAGTACAGGGGAGGGCTGGGTGGTGGGAATTTAAAAATCTTTATACGGCCCTATTGGCCATGATCAACTCTCTGAATCCTTCTTGAGAGGTACGTGAAGAGATGCAGGTTACCTTTGAGGCAAGTTTAGTATTTAAGCGTTCTTTAGGAAACCCGCATTGCTGAGACAGAACAGCTTTCCCAGGGCTGAGCAGAGAGCTAGATGGGATCAGAGCTCAGGAGTAATGTTTCCCAGTCACATGTGACCACCAGCTCTCTTCTGTCGCCCACTAAAGGCCTCTGGCAACCTGAATTCCCCAAATGAGGCAGCAGAGGATGCTCCTTCAAATATCTCCTTGATGCCAAGGATGTTTCTATGGTAATTCTGCATTCAAAGTTACTGGTTCGTGCTGCATGAGAGGCTACACAAGGGCCCAAGGAAATGAATGAACCTATCTAAGGTTGTGCATACCCAGGGGGCTTCCATAATTTTGGGTGCGCAGAAATACAAAGACGGAATAATGACAATGTTGTGCTGCACTTCGTTTGTTGAATTACTTCAATACCTTGCTCACAGATGTGTGCATGTGAATCTAATCAACCAAATGCCTCGTAGACAGCAAAGATTATTTTGAGAGATTATTTCTTTTTCTGCTACAGGAAAAGAAGCACCAGCCTTCCATAACCTCTTGAATACAAGGAGATGCGTGTGCATGCATACACCAACATACACACACTCTGTATATGCACCAAAAAAAGGTGAGAATAAAAATTTTTCCTATATATAGCAAAATATTCTCATGAAAATGGGATGATTAAAAACAAACCTGACCTTTTATGCAGAAAAAATCCCATGCCAATACCTGTTTGACTGTTCATCTTGTTAATGAATTATATATATTAAAAAAACCCAACAAACCGAAAACAACAGGGGGAAAGGAAAGCTGGCATGATCAGAAATAAATATCTGAAAAAAATGTGATTTTTTTTCCATATCCCTTGAAATCCCAGAATAGGAAACTTTTCTGTGTCTTTTCTTCTTGAATCATATTTCTCTTCCAATCCTAAAGCAGGATATTCGACTATTCAATTTGCTGTTCAAAACTAGTGACTCACATTGCCTTTTAAATGCAATACAAAAAAAGTTGCATCTTTTTGTTATCATTTTCCCTGTGTGTTTGTTGCATACTGACATCAAATTCCCTGCAGGCATCCTAACCTTGCAATTGGAGAAACAGTGCTCCAGGGTTTTCCACATGTCTAATACACCTGGATAAAAAGTGCTAATTGTCACCAACTTCCATTAAATGACAGCAGTAAGGCACAAAATATGCTTGATTTGCAGATGCTAGTGCCACTGGGAATTACCAGCAGATTAATAATTGTGCAGACCTTGAACATTCCCCTGGCACTGCCAGCCTGGGTTTCCAGTGCAACGTCAGACTACAAGGCCTTTGTTTTTAGCTTACTTTCCTGAGGAAATCAGGCTTAGGCATTTGCATCCTTTCCCTGTGTGTGTTTGGCTGTCCTACCTTCCCGCAACAATTTCTGATTAATCTGAATAAATTTTAAAGGAAGGTAGAGGTTGCAAACATACAGTGTCCTTAGCAGTTTTGTGAAAAACAGGCAGCTAGCTAAATAGGATCAAGCCTGAGCCTAAGTGTTTCAAATATCCTGGCTTTTTAAATTCAGGTATTCTTGCAGACAAATAAACCCTAATTCTGTTCAAATTTTGTTGGCTCTGAAAATAGAAGGGAGATGGGCCATCTCACATGTTCAGCAGGCATCAGCCTTGCATCCAGCCACCTTTACAGATCAGGTGACAGACTAGATTCCCAGTTTGTGGTGATTTTTTCTTTTTACAAGCCTATCTGCCGAAAAAAATTCTTTTTCACCTCAAGGCTTTGAATGGGCACCAGGAGTCAGCTTCTTGCGCAGGTTCGCCCTTGCTCTTATTTCCTCCAGATAAATTTGGGGGCCAACGTTGTACCTTCTTTCCTCTCCTCTCTTTCTTTCCTGCTGCTGCTGCTGTTTCCTCTCCACTCGGCGCACACGAGGACACCACCCCTATGGCATGCAAGCTTGCTGGGAGCTCTGGTGGCATGGCAAAGCTCAGCTCTGCAGGCAGCAACATGACTACGGCGAAGGTGAGGGCGAGGTTGAGCAAATGTGTTTCAACATTTCTTTCTTTGTATTTATCACCGTGCCATAGCATTCCTGCAGCCTGGCCTGCTGCTGCTCCAGCTGCCTGTGCAAACTCCTGATGGAGCGCAGCAGCAGGAGCCGTCGGTACATAGCTACCTGGAGCCGATACTTCTCCTTTTCCTCCTTTTTCTTATCTTCTAAGGTCTCCATTACTGTTGTGGTCTTCATCCAGATCACACGGCCCAAGCTGCAAGAGGCCACACTGTCCTTGATGTCGCTCCCTGCCTGCTGCGTGTCCGTCCCAGCCCGCGCAGCCTCGCTGGCCTCACCGGGCAGCCTCAGGACCTGCAGCACCTCGGAGCTCAATCTGCCATGGCAGCAGGGGCTTTGGGCATGCAGGGAGGCAAGGTCCACAGGCAGCAGGTTATCAACTGCTGCAGGACATGAGGAGGAACCTAACAGGGCATCCACAGCTGCCAGAGGATGCTCAGCCAGCCCAGGGGCTATTCTCTGTGCCTGGCCACCAGTAACCATCTCTGGGCCAGTCAGGGCTTTTAGCTGGGCCACTGCCCTGCTGGAGAGGACAGACAGTCTTTCTGGCACTGCTGAGCTTCCCTTGTCTTGATTGAGGCTGTCTAGAGAAGGGCTGGCAGAGCAACCAGGGGATGCTGATACAGCATGGTGAGTTGGAAATCGGTCTTCATCATCGCTGCTGTTTTGGATCTCCTCTTCATCTCTTGATATTACAGCTGCTGTCTCAGCCATTTAATGCATGAGCTACAGAAACTTTCTGTGGACAAAGTGGAAGTAAAAGGATTTCATTTCCATGTACACACACGGAGAAACCCAGCGCAGAGTGACATTTGAAGAAAGAACCACTTTTTATATTTAAGCAATGGACCTATTACTTTTCTAATAAAGCACAACCCTTGGGTCACTTCAGGCCATTTCTTGTGATTTGCATTAGATGTTCTTCGAGACACAACATTAATCCAATAATAATTAAAATGATATACTGTACTATTAACATTCTCAAATCTTTAAAGGCAAGCGATCTATCCCTGCAGCACTGGCTGTGCTGACTAATTAAACAGAATACAGTTGTAAATGGGCATTGTAAGCACTTCTCTCATTTAAGAACACAGCTCTAACAAGTGTAGTTTGTAGAGATGGGTGAGTTATCGGGATTGATCAGCTTTAAAGGGAGGTGGAGGTACCACAAACAGCAGGTTGCATTTAGATGCCCACTCCAAGATTAATCTGTCTGCTACCAGTTTGTTTACAAGGTTGCCTTTCCCCTTCCTATTAATTCTAACAGTAAAGCTATATTAGCAGCACGCTAGCCAAAGAGAGGAAAAAGAAACCAAACACTTACCGGGGGTACTGGGGGGAAGGAAAAGAGTTACACTGCATTGTATCTGTGTATCATATTTTCTTGAATGTGAGTCAGCACAATCTGGAACAGAAACATCACAGTGCTGGAGCAGGAGCAGCAACAGCATTACGCTGTTCCACCCAGCAACAACACAGTCAGTCCCAATCACAGAGGAGAGCAGGGCTGCTTTCTTCCTCCTCAGTGGGCATTCCTCCCCGGCGTGCAGCCTTTATGTCATCTTTGAGCATCAAAATGAATACCAGGATTGGATGGCAATTTTTTCCCACCTCAAAACCAAACATACCTGATTCACTCATTCTACAGGGAGCAATACCTATGGCCCTTCTCATCCCTGATAGTCAGCAAGGAGGTAGCACAGCACCAAAAGAGGGTGAGGCATTCTGGACTTCAAATGTGCGTGCTTTACTTTAGAAAAAACAAGCTTAGATAAACTTCAGCTGCATGAACAAGCTACACCTAAAAATGAAGTAAGGATTCAGCACCAAGCAAATGCTAAACATGAAGACAGAAGCTGTAGATTGGAGTGGTTAATGTACACCCATGTTTAATGAGGCTGGCCTAGGCTTTAAAGAGCAACACTGCATCCAACTAAACCATCCCACAAAACAATAAACTCTATCTGCACTTCTGATGTTCAGAAAAGCTGTCTTCAGCATCATCTCTTGTTGTAGTGCCAGGAACAAAATTCACAAATCATCTACGTGCATCTACTTCAATCAACTTACCACAGGGCTTCAGTTGCCCCAAGACTTTCTCTACTCCATTCTCCAATATAAATAGAAGAAAGAAGCAATCCAAAATACTATCTAAAATCTTCCAGCAGCTGGAAAAGAATGAAAGTAGATTCTATCTTCACTTCTACGTGTGCTGCAACACAGATAATAATTTCTTATTTTTCATCTGTACTGACTAGCCTTTCTGATGAATCTGCTAGGATATCCTTACAAACTTGAACTCAGGAAGCCTGGTTAACATCAATTCAGATTTATACCTTGAGCTATAAATGCATTTTTTGGTGCAAGAGATAATTTGCACTGAATTTGTGAAATAAATTAAAGATGCTGTGTTTATGTGCCAAATCATGCTGCAGATTATATAAATAATACTAGGAAGAGATTAATATCCAGTGAGTTAATATACAGTGCAAGTTTTTATCTTGGTGATTCCCATTTATTGAAGAATATGGAATTCAGATAACGGGGATTTTACTATATTAACACATTGAAAAGTTCACTGTAATACAGCATGATGTAGACACTCTTTTGGTTTCATCTTCTCTCATCTCCAAAGCACTGTAGGCATATCTCCCACTACAAAGAGGACAGGAGATGGCTGCTAGGTGGTGTCCCTGATCTCCAGTTATGTCAATACTTTTCTATAAGCTATAGCATTGTTCCTCACTTTGTATCAATTTGCTGAAAATAAGTATTTTCTGATAGCCTAACATGGCATGAAAAAGAAGAGTTTTTGTTTCCAGGGTGTTCTTTGTAGTTTTGTGTGTTTGTGTGTCCTGTTTTTTGTTTGTTTGTTTGTTTGTTATTTCTCTGCTGCTTTAATTTTTTCAAAATTGTACAGTCAGTACTATTTAAAGAGATAGGCACGGGGGAAAAAAAGTTATTTTGCACACCAAATTACTGTCACCAAAACAATATTTTTTTAAACTTTTTTAGTGTGGATCCAAATGGAATATACAGCATTTATCAGTTATATAGTATGAACAATATACCACATGCATCAACTGAACTGTTGTTTAGTTGATACAATTAACTAAATAATAAAACTCCAATCAAAACTCATTGAGAATGATGTTATGACTTCAGCTGTAATTTATGAAGCTTAACAACAACAACAACAAAAAAAATCAGTCCATTTTACTTTGAGAATCAGCAAAATAGAAATACTGTAAAAAATGCATATTTGTTACTGCTAAAATACAAGTTCTTTTTATGGGCTGCATGTATGTTTCTATTGTTACTTTTGCCTCCATTGTTCACGACTTCATAAAATCTCAGCTAAAGGACCAGATGGAAAGGTCTTAGCCTCAGTTTCTACCTGAAAGTGAATACCTACTAAACACTTCAGCTGAAAAATAGCGATGCTCCAGTACAAAAGGAGGAACAAATCCAGTCTTACAACTGGGAAAACTTAAGGAAACCTTTCAGGAGAAAGGCCTCTTGTGTAACCAACAGACTGGAGAACAGGGAACGAGACCACACCTCATTTCAAAGGAAACAAGTAAATGCTTGTTCTGAGATAACACAACAATCCTATTTGCCCAAGACCATTACCTTGATGAAGTGGGTCCCACAGTTTATCTCCCTTTTGTTTGCAATTTGACAGACCAATAGAGACCTGAAAAGGCCTTATGTTAGTTTCTTTTTCAAAAACCACATTATGCTATTTCCCTGATGAAGAAATAGAAAGAGAGTTTGCTGTTCTTCCTAAGAGCTTTTCTCAGGCAGCCCACTTGCTCACCCCTGGATTTGTTTTTCTGTTTGTGGGAACCTTTCTAGGCAGAAGCTGCTTCATATTTCACGGTGAACATTTGGGTCAGACCAACGCACTGAGAATTTCAGGTAGGTGAAATGAAAGCCAAGATGCCTCCGGTTGAGGTTCATTGCCTTTCATTACCACCCACTCACAGGTTGATGCAACTGCAGCAGTTTCAAGGTGTCAATAGACCCTGGGGAACTACCTTCAAGCTGTCAGTCTTACATGCCCCTGAGAGGTCTGTGTCAGCAGAGGCTTATAATCCATCACGCTCTTTCAGTTAATAGCTACAAGAGGTGCTGGGCAACCTGCAGGCTCAGAAATGTAAGCCCATGCTGAAAGTCTGTGTGCTTGCAGGCTTACGGAATGAGTGCTGAGCCATCACAGTTGGGTTTGTGTGATAGCAGAAAAGGCCTGGTCATAAGGGAGTCCCTGCAGATAGCCAGGACAAGTATTTCTCCTCTCTTTTCCAAATATGATGCCATTCTCAAGCATGGATAGACATATGAGGACAGGGTGGTGCTTGGGTAGCAAATACAAATATTTTACTGAATTGCAAAGCAGAAGAACCAAACACATTTAGAAACAGCATCAAAGGTGAGACAAGCATTGGTGAAGACAGATTATTAGAAGACCAAGGCCTGGGATGTTATGTTGTTTTGTATTTCAGTTTGGGAAGTATTTTTAACAAAGTATTAAAAAATATCCTATTACACAGTAGTGTAATTACATATTTTATATTAATTGCTCTTAAAGATCAAAAACCGTATTTTGTCTGTTAATGTACACACTCGCATGGCCTTCTATGAACTCAGTGAAATCCACATGTGTGCATCTGAGGCCTAATTTCTTTTTCCCCAAAGATTCTTTAAAATCCTTTTACAAGGCAGTAAGTTGTGGAAGAAAGTCGTGTGTTCCCTTTCTTGTGCCTTCGCTCCCAAAACAAACAGGAGTTATTACAGGCTGCTCTGCACCTGATGGTAGCAGTAGCCCAAGGGACCAGTGGCCAGCCAGGAATTGCCATCATTCTGCTCTCACACCCATCCACAGTCAGGAGTTTCTCCACTCCTTCTACAAACAGAGAAATGGGAAATGGAGCCCACCAATGACATCAAGAAGTGCTCTAGATATTCCAGAGGCAGGGAAAAGCATTGCAGGACATCTCCATGGCTTTCAGACAGAAGGAAATTAGGAACATGTACAGAGCTGCAGCCCAATTGTGCGTTCTGGAAACGTTTAAGAAAAGTAGAGTGAATACATGATTTTACCAGTTAGGAAAGGTCCAATGGCTTTAAACATGAAAATGCAGGCCTTTGAGCAGACCATCTTTATATAAAGGATAAAAGACATCAAAATAATCTGCCACAACTGGTAGAAATTAGCAGGCTTGCTGCCAATCTCAACAGAGCTGCATGTCAGATATACAAACCTCTAAAGCAGTGTGCTCACACTGCATTCAGACTGAGTTTGAGTTGCATTTGCAAGCTTCAAAGTCTTAAGACTGCAGGTGCCAAAGTGACCCAAACACTAGGAAGGGCTTGATGACAATTCTCATTGCAATATTTCAGCAAGTCTACCCCTAACTATGCTTGGGCTTAGCTATTCCCAGGCACACAAAATGAAAAATACATTTATATGGCTTTATAAAGATATTTTAGAAGTGAAATGTTTTGATATTTCCTCAAGGCAGCAGCTGTTCTCCCTATCATCTATGTGGAAAGCATTAGTTTAGGATTTCACTCACCGTTCACCAAGTGAAAGAATAACAGCATCATTGCCCACACCAGTCTAAGCCCACATTCCTGCCATCAGATCTGCAGAGTTGTGATTTTATGCTGAAGCAGCCACAAAGGACTTTACAAAGTCTTGTTATGAACTCAGAGATCTACTTCATCTTTCACAAAGAACAGCTGATGGTTGTCACAGAGGCCAAGATGGGAATGGACAACCCGTTGGTACACAAATCTGGGATTTTACTTGATTCTTCTCCCATCTTGGCAGACCAATTAATACTAGACAGACCCAACTAGCATTCAAATGGACCAAACAGACTGAAGAAGAAGCACTTTAAACATAGTTCTCAAAAATTCCAGCGCATTTCAACATGAAGGAAATCTCATGTTTCCAGAGAGGGTTAAGGACGCTTTGCAACAAGGACCCCCGTAGTGTATACCCTACAAATTAGTGGGGGGACAAATTTTTGATGACTTTAGTGACTTTAAAAACCTTGAGAACTGCTAGTTTATCCCACTTACTTTTTCTGTTTCTAATGGAGAGTGTATGCTTGTCTCTAATTCATTTTCATACCAAAAAGGAAAATTGGATTATACACTGAAAATATTATGAATTGCAAAAAATAATTTCCCCTAACTGTTAAGTGAAAAGGAAATTCTAAAGTATCAAAAGTTTCATTGTTTTTTCCCATGATAAAGAAAAGGTTTTGTTTCATGGTAGCAAAATTAAGATCAACTACAGTGTGATGGTCCCGTTTCTATTTTTTTTAAACTTTAATTTTTTAGAATACCCATCATTTTGTTCAGGAAAAAATAAAGTGAGAGAGAGGAAGAGAAGAAAATGCAGAAGAATTTAAAGTAGAAGATTGTGTAACCTGAGATTACAGTCTCGCTATGGAGAAGAGAATAAAAAGTTGTTTTTGCAGAAAAGATGGTACTTGAAATGCTTTGAATAACCTCCAGTGTTGAAAGGTTTAAAGGTATTGCTCATATACTGCAAGAACTCCATGCCTGGCAGGTGAATACTGGATTACCCAACTTAGCTGTTAGATTTCAGATGTGAAAATGAAACAACTCACGTGTAGACAACTCACGTGCCCAGTTACAGTTTACATCCGGTACACATTGAGAGAAAAAATCCTTTCTTCTAATGAATATGTAAACTGACTATGTAATTTTTGGTAATTGATGCTTATGCTTGCTTTCATTTTGACATTTGATCGTAACTGACAAACTGGCAGTTGAGGAAGAATAAAACCCTAAGCTGTAAGAATAATAAACAAAGCACAGTGAGAGATGGAAAAAATCTCCAGCATATACGGAGGAAAATCTTCAGGAAATGGGGCTAAGTCATAAATGGATTTTAAAAAACTGTTTGGTGTTTCTACAACTTAAAATGAATCTATAGACATTTCCAGAACCCAAGTACATTTTTTTTTCCTCAAGTAACAACATTAAATGTGTGCCAATTTTCTGCCTTAGCTGTTAAACCAAAATGGTATATGAAAAGAATATTAAGAAAATTACATTTAATACAAAATTTCTGTTAAAAAACCGTTTCAGATTAAGCTCCTAAAGAGAAAATAAAAAATGGATGCATTCATTCTGTTTGAGTCTAACCATTTCCACAACTACTAAATTGACTCATGAGAAGCTTAACTCTGCAGGTCAATATCAAGGACTGAAAAGTGTGCACCTACAAACACCTTCTCAGAAATTCTACTTTCTCATTCAAAACGCCTTGTTGCAGAGCAATACAGCTTTACTAATAATGTCTACATAGACTCACCTGCTGTCTGTTGTCCACACACAAAACCAAAAAAAAAAATATATTCCCCAAGGTCATTTGGGGCTGAGAAGGTCAGGCTTGCTCACTCCTTAATACCTCTGAAGCTGCTAATGTGACTGAGATGGATGAGAGTGAGTAGGATACAAGCCTGTCTGTCAGCAAACACATGATCTCAGCAATATGCAGTGCAATTGATCTAAATCTCAGCTACAGCAGTTAACAGACTCCAAGAGGGAGAGAAGGCACTGGGACCACAGGGCTTGTTGTACTTGACTATGTTCTTACTTTGCAAAATAGACATTGCTCAGCAACTTGGATATTTGCAGCTTGCTTCCAGTGGTTAGTACTGATAGTGTTTTCAGGCCAGCAGTTTCAGTTTTACATCCAGAGGCTCTTTGCTGAGTTTCTGTTAAAGTCCAATATAATTTTTCTGTAAGAATTTTTTTTAAGAAATTAGAAAGTAACAGAAAAAAGACATATATATATATGCACATACAATTAATGAAAGATAAGCTTTCAAATGTTTGGAGGTTTATTTCAGAGATGTGTATCCACATATACTCGTTTCTTAAATAAGAAAAAATATAGAGACTGAATTCCACTTAATTGAATAGAGAACAGGTTAAGAAAGAAGAATGCGAGACACCAATCCCACTGAAGTCTCAAGGTGAACAGAAAAAAAAAAAAGCATCCTTCTCAGAAACAGTGAGCACAGTTAGGTTCTGGATGTCAAAAAGAGGTAATGCTTCCTTGTACCTTTAATGTTGCCTGCAGCCTTGTCTGTTTGAACCTTGAACCCCAGTTGAACCTTCTGGAGCCCCAAGCAAAGCTCCTGCTAGAACCCCACTGGCATGTGTGGTTCAAAATCCTCCCTGTGCCTCAAAGACACTATCAAGCTGTTATTAACTCTAGTGACACCAGGGCACATCCTCAGTCATACTTTTGCTGAGCCTCCTTGAGATCTACCTGAAGAACATTAAAAGAACACAGAACACAGTCCTTGCCATCTGTCAGTGTATTATTTGTTACCTTACAAGCTTTCCCCCATCCTTTCTAAACCCTCTGCCAAGGCACAACCAGCATCACCTTTTTGACTCCTGAAGAGGTCCCAACACTTAGTGTAAGTATTGTACTAATTAAGGCTTTGAGAGCAGTAAGCAAAACCCATCATGTCTGGCCTCACACTTAGCAAATTACTCACAGTTCCTTGCTTCCCTTCACAAGATTGTCTCGATAACAACCATTGCCAGTAGGGATCTGAGGCAATGAGTGCAGCAAAAAACCCTAACATGCCTACATATGTGAGCTCCACTTCCTTAGGCAAGAATAACAATTCAAATGAGTGAAGGATCTGCTGCTGTCTTATGTACGGTTGTTGTGTATACACTAATGTGCAAGAAGCTTCCAGAGACTTCTGTCATAGCTTGTCCAATTGCCACAGCTTGTCAAATTACTGATTTCAGAAACTTGCGCTACTCCCAAAGGAAGGGTGCTGCTTTATCATTTTAGAAAGGTGGCACACCTCTGAGCTTCTTTCAGTGTAGGTTGAGGCAATGAGTGCATGTTATATATGCCAGAAGGAGGTGGAATTGGCCAAGTCAAGCAAGTTAAGGCAATGCAAAGTTTTGAGACAGGGGAAAAATAAATCCATGTGGAAGGACACAGTACAGGCATAAACAACACCCACACAGACTATTTGAAGTCTTGCTTTCTTGCCTGGAAAAACAAACTCCTTTCTGGACTCTGTTCATTTTTACAAAGTCATCAAGCTTAATGGACAAAAGTACAAGTCATAAGTAGAGGACACTTAATCTAGGTAATTTATCTCATCCTTAAGTGTTTTCAACACAGACAGGAGTAGCTGCCACTTGGAACAAGCTTCCTCTAACCTCACTTTCAAACGACATTAACTTTCAGATGACTAAGTCCAGAGCAGTTCACCTTAACCATCAGGCATGTACTAATGAGAGAGACTGAAAGATCAGTCTTAACACAGTCCAAATAAGAACTGTTCTCACCCATGGAGAGGATGATCCTTGCATGGCTACAGCCAGGTAGCTTCTAGCTACACCCATGTTTTAGAGGTTTCCTGTGCTTGATGCTGCATCTAGAAAACTGCAGTTGACAGTCACTAATGAAACAATTTTTCTAAGTCCCTTTTGAAGACAATTATTGCTTTTGGCTCCTATAACATCCCATGGCGACGAATTCTGCAATCTAGTTTTATGTTGCATGACTGGCACTACCAACAGAGCAAGCCACACCTTTCCAGGGATTCAGCAACATGCTGACAACCCTCTTACTTTTGTCTCCTTTAATCTCATGAGTCATAAGCAATACAGCAAAATTTTCTACAGCTATCTGGATTTTTCCCCAATATCCCCTGTCAACAGGCAAATGATGTGGTATACTGTTTCACAGGATTGTATTACTCACATAGCTCCTTCTACCATAAACTTGAGGATGGCTGAGGCTGTTCAGTAAAGGTGGCAAGCAATAAGTAGTAAATAGCTGTGTGCAGAAAGAAATGAGAAGCTCGAAGAGGACAAGGAACCCTCTCACAGTCCTGGAATAGCCCAAATAGGAAGCAGTGGAATTTCCCTGGAGGAGAAAACCTAGGAGAAACCAGTAGGAGTTTTAGAGAGAGAGTGAATAAGAAAAAGAAACTGGAAGAAGGTAAAAAGATGTCTTTAGATTTCCATAAGAATTAACCTGGAAAGCGGAGTGGGAAGGACAGTGGAGAGGCAGGTGAAAGGATTGTATTCCTATTGTTATCAGCAGAGAGCAAGTAGGAAAGGAGACCTGGACTGACTCTCTCCCAAGTCTGCTGCCCTAGGCGACTGTTTACTTTGCCCAAGCCAGCGTGAGATGTTATAAATTGAGTTTCCAAAATGCTCTGAGTCACCAGAACATGGATGAGATCTGTGGATTCAAGCCACCTTTCAAGATTATGAATCTCTTCTGAATATCCATTATGCCGATGATATATAACAAAATCACTGCTGTAATGTGATGCACATGCCAACTTTAAGGATACAGTCCCTGCTCAGATGGCATCAGCAGAGGGACACGTCAGCATGGTGGATTACCAGAGCTAGTGCTTTAGCATGCAAAGTGATGCAATGTGTTTTGACAACAATTGTTCCCTTATGTTTGTTTCTGTGTCAGGTTTGACTTGACTATCTGCCAGGACAATTCTCAGGATCCTTTGCATTGCTATGCAGAAGCTGATTATGTGATCAAATGCTTAAAGCATAGAAAATAACTTCCAAGATTCAATGAGATAGATGTGCCAGAAAAGTCAGTAGGTGTTTGAAGTAATTGACACTAACAGCTAGACCTGGATTTTTCAAAAGAATATGTGTTTTGTTTTGGATTTGGGTATTTTTGTTGGTGGTGGGGTGGGTTGTTTCTTTTCTTCTAATGCACTATCACATAATCTGCCTAGAAATTCAGCTTTAACATAATGTTCACATCAAATGAAATTCACCCGTTAAGAAAGAACAAACACAGAGTCCTCCCTGAAGTGGAAAAAATGCAGTCCTCATGTACAGCAGATCCCCTGTGAGCCTTCATACCCTGTGCACATGCCCAGAACAGCAGAGCAGACTCCAATGGCACAGCAGAGCTGATATTTGTAGGTCTGGGAGATTCAGCACTGATCTAAAACTCTTGTCAGTCCTCTGCCCCCATCTGTGATGCTGAAGTTTTTCTAATAAAGGGCAACACCACCATAGAAATGATCTCTGCAGAAGCAGCAGGTTATCTGCTCTTATGACTTTTATATTGCATTTCCAGCCTAGCCTGAGCCACCACACAACCTAAAAAAATGAGTAAATGTGATTCCCATTCAAGAGACAAGGGCAGAAGGCAAACCTACTGTGGCACTTCCCAAAAGCCCTGGTTTCAAAGAGAGGCTTCACCCTGTGCTTCCAGGTTTGGTAGCCTGGTACCAGTGTCTCATTGCACATCTTTGCAAGAGCTTTGGGCCCTCAGAGGTGTTTAGGTACCAAAACCAACAAAAAAGTGGTACCTATACACTTTCAGAAATCTGTCTTTAATTTCACCATCCCATAAATCTCTTTCATGGAGACATCTTTCGTCTTTTCTGCTTCACAAGCCGGTTGTGAAGCTTAATTACACAATGACTATGAAATCTAGTAAATGCAACATATATTAAGAGCAGTTAATGAGATTTCTGTCACTAGCATACTCTATCTCTTGTGAAATATTACTCATATGTTAAAAAACATGCAAAAAACAAATACAAAAACAAAACAAAACCCCAAAACAAAACAACAAAAAAAACCCACACAGACATATTCAATGTAAAGCATATTCATCTTGATTACTTGCATAAATAATGTTATACAACTCAGTGGTGTTAGTTAACACAAAATGGAAAATAGCATAGACTATTCTGATCAACATAAAACACAGCTTACTCATCCACATGTTAGTGGTTTCTTGTAGTGCCTGGAGTCACTGCCTGTAGTGCTGCCTGAACAGGACCCCAAACCCACAGGGGTTTCCCAAACGCCTTTCCCAAAGGCTCCAGTGTCTTAAATACCTCCAAAGACCTAATGGGAGGTCACAGTCCTCAAGTACTACATAAATTCACCGCAAGAAGATGGATCCACTCTCACATCTTGTGCACTTAGTAACTCAGTCTTAGCTCGTCACTGGGCCCCATGTAAAAAAAAGTGCACAGGGCATCATTGCTATTGCAGTGTATTCAGCCAGTTCAGAGTCCTCACACTGCTTTAGCCATTTGTCCATGGTCTTTGACCAAAGTAGCTCGTTCTGTCAGAAAAGAATGAAGCAATGAAGAAAAATAAAAAAGTTTCTTTCCTGACAGAACAAACATACATCCTACCTTTTCTGTATCTGGGGAAATACATTTCCTGTTAAGAATTATGGTATGGAATTCATAGATTAATAAAACTCTTGTAGAGATTGAGTAGGAGTGATTTTCAGCACATGAAACCTGTTACAGCAACTTCTATTAATATTCACCAAAGGAAAACCTGTTTGTTGACCTAAAGTGCGACTGCTTCCTATTCTCCTCTTGTGAAATTGTTTAGGTCCTGTGGGACAACTGTACTGAGCTTTTGACACAAATATTAAAATTCTATTTAGATGTACAATGTTTTAATGCAAATTTTTTACCATAAAACCAAATGCTCCATTCAGTTAAATTAATAGAATTACAAAAAGATGTAATGATAGCAATTAAGTCTTGAAAATGCAAATTTTATAGTCAAGGACAATTACTTCATTTATAGTATACTGGAATGATGCCAGATGAAGGTAATTTAGATCCCCCTAGCTCACAGTTATATCATGAAGGATATCTTAACTTCATTAGTACAACAAAGATGGGTGAGAAGTTAGAGAATACAAAAAAGAAAGAAAAGGGATCGGAGAGGAAATTTGACCTTTCTCATTTCATTGCAGTGAGAATACATAGATCTTACTAAAGTATTAGTAATATTTCTTTCTACTCCTGCCTCTGAAAAAAAAGTGGCGGATTTTTTTATTAGCAGCAATGGAACATTAGTATGTAAAAGGTCAGCTTCATTTAGATACTTAGAGCCAATGTGTTCATGCCACAACAGTTACAGACCTCCCATTATTTCAGTTTTGAGCATGCATACGTAGCTCATGCCTTACCAGCTCATGCCTTACCAGGTCTCAAGCCATGGCCTCAGGGACACATGGTTTTCACTCCAAAAGGAGCTAAAGCATTTTTGAAAAATTCTGATCACACTTGTAAAAAGTGCTCTTTCCTCCTGCAAACAGGAAAGTCAAATGCCATTAGTTTTTCATTAGCATAGCAAAGAGTAATCAAGTAGGTGGAGAATATGGAGTGATATATGACAGATTTTCTGGCCTGCTCATATATGTGTGTAAAAATAAATAAATAAGAAAAACACTGTTTCATACATTTACTTTATCACATTACCAAGTTCAAATTTGAGCTTGAGAGACTCTAGAGGTTCTTTCTTTCTTCCAAACAAGTATTCAGGGAAAGGCATATTAAATATTGTGCAGTAGGAAGTTTCAATACAAGCCCATTACACCTAGCATTTTTTTTCTTCATGGTCTGCTGTAGCCACTGCAGAGAAACTCAAATCCAAGAGGAGTGGACTCACTGGGTATCAACAGTCTCCAGCTCCACACTGGTGTGTCCTCCATGCAGCATTACATGGCTGCAGGAATGTGGCAATGCAGAACCCTTGCCCATATCCCCTTCACTGCAAAACAACTTGCAGGTTACAGCATTCTTATCCTTCACCCCACTGTTTCAATGATGGCCAGGGTAATATTTTTAAGCAGTAAAATGCACATATGTAAGCCTTACTGGGAGGTGACCACAACTGAAACTGTTGTGTTATTCTGACCTACAAGTCCACTAGATTTATTCTTCAGAAATGTTCATCCTTAAAACCAAAGAACAACTATGACCTGACTTTAGTTCATTATTGATTTTAATAACAGGGCTGTGGCTATTTTGTTTCAAGAAAACAATCCCATTCTGAAGGAAAAATATACCTTGGATAGGGTTTGTGCTTTTTCCTCCTTATTTCTGGACTGACATACAGACAAGTGCACATGGAGACAGTCTGGCTTTACTTCCTTCGAGACAGTCTTGTGAAATAAGAACAGGCCTAGTGCTTTTTCCTTCAACTCATACACATCTATGCAAAGTGTGTGCTCAGGCACACCTACCATCCTTATTTTGCCCTGATCTCACCAGCGGATGTCTGAACACACTGAAGAATAGGAGAGATGCCATGGACTTCAATGGCAGGGTCTCATCCCAGGGTCTCTTGATATAGAAATATCAAAGAATCTATCAGTCATTCCTGTGTTTGAAAATGGTGGATGATGTCCTGACTCATTGGAATGTTATTGGTTCCTTGTGTGGTTCAGAATTCCTTGAGTCAATTCTGACTTCTGTCATCCAAGAGAAAAATTATACCTTGCACCAATGACGACTTTATCCTATGCTTCTGATTGCTAAAACCCTACAATACCTGACTAGTTTGTATGAGCTTTTTATTTCTACGTGTTTACTAATGCATGAGGACTGGTGCATCATTCTAAACTCTTTTATTGTGGATGTTATTTGGAGATATGGTTTAATGAGGAGTGCTTGAATGAGTTAAGCCTGAGTATGTTTGCACTGCTTTGTACAACAGAGCTTAAACACGCATGTCATTTTATTGAAAAGCATAGATTTAACACGCTAATAGTTTGTGAATCTACCAAGTCTCAGCTGTTGCAGGGAGAAGTGTTTTGTCCAAGCTATTCCCAATGTGTCTCCGTTGTAAAAAAAAAAAAAACAAACCCCAAAACAACAGGCTGTGGTTGTAATAGGATATTGATTAGCCTGGATCCCATACAGGACAGAACTTGATTCTTTGGTGGACCACTGAAAGGTCATATTGCTTGATTGCTCCATAGCTTCTAAAATACAACAAATATTGAACCAAGACTGCTTTCAATTATACTCATGTTATCTGAGGCCTGGGAATGTAACCAAGGGCAGCGTTTGGCCCATTCTGTTACAAAATGGGGCGACACTCGGCATTTCATTTCGTCATTAGCAGAGCCGAACATCAGCTCTGCCTCCTCTAATTGATGTCCTGCCCTAAAGTTAATTCCAAGGTAAGCAGGTGTGAATCTGTTTGATCCAAGGGCCTAATTTTGGATGGAACTGACACATAGTGATTTGTGCTTAGTGTTACCTGAAATTTGTGGTTTGGTTTACATATTCATACATATTTCTGCAGAATGATATTTCCAACTGTTTATACACCTCAGATTTCCTCACTTGACCTGACTCTCACAGTGAGCTTAGGTCAGCAGTAAGATAATGACTTGCTGTTAAATAAGATTTAATCAAAGCACTATGCTGCTGTCAATGCAATGAATTAGCTCTTTTGTGTTAACAAAGACCCAGGCCAAAAATTACATAATGATGTCAAAATATATTGTGGAAAATACTATACATCCAGCTCTTCCTTTTATTACTCTGATGTAACTGAGATTGCAAACAAGTAACCACTTTTCTAGGAAATCCTGGAATATAAGAGAAGGAAAAAAATGTCCTTTTCTATCTTCTTCTAAGAAATTCACTTTTCTAGTCAGAGGTCCAACAGAGTACATTCCATTTCCGGCCACTGATACAATTCAAGACAATCATGAAGGAAAATTCTAGCAACAAGTCAGTTATTTCCTTGATCGTCTCAGAGATGTATGTTAGGTTTATCTTGATGTTAAATTCCACTAAACTCTAAAATACAGTAAAGAAACAGAGGAATCATACATTGATTTTAGTCAGTACTGTTCCTAGTTGTTCTGCCAGGAAAGCAACTTCTGCAGTGCATATTTATTCTAAATTAGTAGATAAATTCTTAAAAATAAAAAAGGGGGTTTTTTTGTGTATTTATGGTGTTATGTATTTATTCCTATTTCCAATCCATACTGCTATGCCTCATACAGAATGCAATCCCTTTGTCACTCCTGACCTGCTTTAAAAGCTGTATGGATGTGATAATTTCTTTTCTCTTTTCTCATGTTTTCTTTCCTTCACTTGATGAATATTTGACAGTAAGAAAATTTTCTTTCTTTCAGAATCATTTTCCATTTTCCCAACTTTCTGAATACTGGGCTGGGTTTCTTTAAAGATGTGATTTTAAAAGGATTTAAGAATGAGCATTTTAAAGTCCATTTTCTCAGAAGTTGCCTGTGATTTTTAGAGACTCGGATGTTTGTGAATCTGGTTTAGATTTTCAAATACTACTTGATTTTGAAATATTCAGATAATTCACAAAGAAGCCTTTTGAAACACAAACAAGGCTCTTGGTGTCCTTTAGGCTAATTCTCCTCATTAACTCCAAACTGATGTAATCGATGTACGTACTATTTTTTTTTTAAA
Organism: Brachypodius melanocephalos; assembly: GCA_013398615.1. Lineage (NCBI taxonomy): Eukaryota > Metazoa > Chordata > Aves > Passeriformes > Pycnonotidae > Brachypodius > Brachypodius melanocephalos. The sequence goes on from VZSR01003809.1 coordinate 3,951,007, forward strand.
GCTATGTCCTTTGTAGGAATTCAGTGAGAAGCCCAGATTGAGCCCAGGCTTCAAGATTTTCTGATTCATTCAGAACTTCCTGTCTATTGGACAGTTCTCATAAAGTGCAGCTATCTATAAAATTCGACCAACACTGAAAATCAATATAGTAATATTATATATTATAGTAATATTTACAGTAATATTTTATATTACTATATATAATGGAAAGCCATAAAAGTGGGGTTTTTTTGGTATTTTTAGGATGAATAATGGCTTTCTTTTAATTTGTGAAAAGGATACATTATAAAAAGAAAGTTTGTAAGACAGAAAAAAACCCCAGCAGGTATAAAATTCCAGAATAGAATGAAGAGTATAGAGAAATATTTGCAAAAGCAGATTACAGATCCACTGGCACTATCTTGTTCACAGAAACATATCAAGTAATTTCATAGAAGAAAGCTTTCTCCTTGTTAATTTAAAATGTTCTAGTGCAACATTTAGCTCACAATATTACTGTATCATACAAGGGCTTTCATATACTTTCCAATATAGCTTCTGACTGGAAGTATTAGGTGATGCAGCAGCATAAATAGCAAAAATGTCTAGATTTCTATGGTTCCCAAAGGTCATTTTTATGAAAAGATCAGGAAATATGTTTCATTGAAATTTAAAAGAAAACTATATCAAGTTTAATAACACCGTTACTATAATGACATAAAATTCAGTGAGACAGTGTGCTGTTTAATATTTGACTGTCAAGTTTCCACAGTGAGCCTGAGACGTGTGGAAGCATTTAAACTTTTTAAACTAAAATTGTTTTCAATTTTATTTCTGTTTCATTACCTGATCTGTTCTTCCCTCCTCTTGCTGCAGCACAGGTTTCTTTTTGGTCGAACCTGATGTCTTCTGTGAAATACAATAAAAATTTACAGAGAGCTGTACACCTCAGACTCAGCGTGAAGAGGCATCCCCAGATAGCCAAAACCCTCCTCCAATTCACTCCCTCAATCGAGATAGAACCCCAGCAGTGGTTTAGAGCATGGCAAGGGGGCCACAGCTGCCTTCTGGGATTTCTTAAGGATGGTATCATTTGGGACAGATTGATATCAGAAGCTGTATCAACCCTCAGCCTTTCTGGAAAAGGCAGAGGGTCCAGCTGGCACAATGCCTTTACTCCCAGGCCTTCACATAAACAACTGTAAAGACAGCCAGAGCCACCACCTGCAAAGTCAGAGCAGTCTCTGGCTCCACAGCCTTTTGTTCAACACGATGTCGAGTGCTAGGATTAGAGAAATGAAAAGCTTGGCACAAATCTGAAAATCTGAAAAGGTTGGGTTTTCAGATAACTAAACAAACCAACCCCCATCCCCAACCCTGGGACAGAAATTACATGAACAACATGTAATGTTTTGAGATCAAATGCTTTTACTTTTTTTTTTTTTTAATTGCAAGCTTGATTTAGAACATTCTCCCAGGATAGATATTAGATGACTAGTTTAAGAGTTGTTTGGATTCATGAGTGTAGAAAACAGATAGCTGTAAATGTACTGGAAGCATTTATTAACATCCCTGGTGGTAACATCTGAAAGACCAAAATGGGGACACAGAAGTTACCAATGTCCTTTTAGATGTCCTTATGTCCTTACTCTCAGGGCCATCTAGAAGGTAGGTGACAGTTGTCAGCAGAGGTTCTGTGTTATAGCTACCCAAGGCCATCTCTCGAGTGGGTCTCAACGCAACACAGGTGTCTGGGGCATCCTTCTTTTCTCCTTACCCCTCTGCAATGCTTCGTCTGCACTCACCTCACACTGGCCAGGCAGCCCTCCATTCATTAAAAGGAAATTTTTTTTTTTAAATTACTGTAATACTGGGCTGTCAGGAAAGGTTACTCAGCTAAAGGGCTCAAGGAGCCTCTGAAAAGGAGGTTTCAGAGATGAGAAAACAAGCAGAAAAGTTACCATCTCAGGATAGCTACACAGAGTCTTGGTCACAGATAGCATGAAGTTACCTGAGTTAGAGGCAACTATCACCCTGGTAAATCCTTCTCTTTCTTTTCCATGGGTGTATATGTAGTCAGGTACGTGTCCACAACCCTTATGAGGGCAAAATTAACTGATGTGAAGAATGATAGATGTCTAGGGGCAAAGGGAAGGCCTGACTGTTTGGTGAGGTCACATGGAAGGAATAGCAAGGGACCATGACTTGATGAAAGTATGGTGAACGGTGTAGGCTCAGCATTGCAAGCCAAAACAAGAATTAGAGGGCTATGGAATTAAGTATTTGGTTTTCAGGGAGAAAAATGGAGCTAATAAGTAGTCATATGAATGAACTTTTTCTTTTAAATGACCAAGTTTTAACAGAACAAAGAGAAATGTGCAGCAATGTAGTGTTTTCCTTACTGCTGATCTCTTTTTAGGATGGAGTATTCTCTGTTATGACATGCTGAAAGCCACAGTGTTTTTGGGAAAAGGGTAGGTCAGGGACACAGAAATATAAAGAGTGGGCAAAGGACTAATAATAGGCTGATCCTGAGCTCCCTCACTCTTTCCTGTAGACCATCAGATTGAGGTGTGTAAGCCAGAAGGTGAAAAAAAGGCCAAACTTCTCATTAGCAATGAGTCCTCTGGATGCTAAAGCTACAAGTCATCCTGGGTGAGGTCAGTTTTCATCAAAAGATGATGTTGCTTGTGTCAGCAGAAGTTCAGCTATGGTCACAGCCATACAGGTCTGGACTCTGCTCCTCTTAGGGAACCACCTGGGGAATGGACAGGTTGCTGCATGTAGGGAAAGAGTTCAAGAAGTCTGGGAAGGTGAATGGAGTTTGGGGCATCAGCAGGAACACTGTGACTGCTTCCAGCCCAAGGTTACAAGTGAAGGGGAAGCTGCAGTCCATGCTTGGCAAGGCCAGGCATGCTGTGGAATAATCTGGACAACATCAGGTCTCTTTCTTCCTTGTTCAAAGGCCCAACCAAAGCATTCTGGGCACCACCAGTGTGGACAGGGAAAGCCCAACAAGTCACTGCCAATGCTCTGCTGCTCTGAACTGCGTCTGTTTTTTGCTTACAGGCATTCTGTTGTTTCATATTTTTGTGACATCAGAGTACTCAGTCCTTGGCGGGTGCTCTTGGGAACTATTGTAAAGAAAATAAAATTGCTTCAGCTTTCAAGGCTTCCTAGAAAACTCTCAGGGAAAACATATAGAAATTTTGGGTTTCAGTGGGCTATTGTACAAGGTCTAAAATTCAAAATGCTGAAAAGAGAAAGTTGGGATTTGAGCCCTTGAAAACAAGTAATTTTAGAGTGGTCCTAGTGATTAAGTCACAGGTGGCTGTTTCTTCACAGCAACAGATGTACCAAGTACCACGACACTTATGGAAGTGCTCCACCATGGGCAGCTCAGAGCTGCTACCATGGTCCTTAGGACAAAACAATTCCCTCAAGGAAAAAAAAAAAAAAAAAGTACTTATATCCCATAAAATATGTCTGGGTCTATTCTAGTGAGGAAACAGATTCACAAAAGTAAGCATAAAGTGATGGATGGTAAGACACCACTGAATGGTGAGACACATGGTAGTACAGACTCTTGATACTGAATGAACCTCAAAGCTCTCTAGTGGCACTTTCTTGCTGGGACTGCTTGTCATACTGAAAAGAAGCTGTTTATCCCAAGAGGAAGCTACAGAGAGGTGGGAACCTAGCTGCCCTTCCGCTCACCAATAACTACTGTCATATCTCTTGCGGGATCCATTGCACAAGCAGAATCTAAAGACAGGCAAGACTGCCAGCCTGCTGCACATTGGCTGGATACCTGACTTGCCTGTGTCACCACATCATCCAAGACCTGAAGATAATTTGTCAGGAAGAACTGAGGGCTTAGACAGGGTGTTAGAAACACATTAAAATGCACAGACTCTATTGTTACTTACCATGCCACATCCTCAAGGAGTGGAGTGCTGGAAACAGCCTTCTTTGCTGTGTGGTAGAGATGCCTAACTTCAGCACCAATGGTGGGAAGAGGAGTCACACTCTTTGACCACTTAAGTTATCTAATATTTCAAGTGTTGTCAAGGGTTGGTGGCATTTCCTGGCCAGAATTTCTTCTCCTAATCAGAGAGACTGGTTTACTAGTACACAAGTGGGTGTTGCCAGTGCAAATTCTGGAAGTAAAATCAAATCTGGTCTCACCCATCTATGAGGTGGGACTTCCACTGCTGGTGTCACAGGAGTGGAAAAAATAATAGAAGTAGTTTCTATCAGAGGCACATCACCAAGTGTGTCAGGTCATGTTACTGCAAAACCAGAGTGCTCCCCTTCTCCATCTGACTGCACTACTCTCTTTAATGAGGAGTGAGTTATAGTCAATTAAAGGTGAGCGATAGGAACTATAGGGAATACATTCCTAATCAAATATGAAAAATTACCATATACCTTGTATACAAATTACATCATGAGCAGAAAGTAGCTATGGTTGATTGGAGCAATTAAATGTTTTCTTTAAGAAAAGAAAAAAAAAACCTCCAGTGAGAATATTTTAGAAAATGACTTTTTAATCATCTGTAGAACTGCTAAAATTACTCTCTCCTAATAGTTTTAAAGTGTTCCTTAGTTAGAATTAACTGCAATCCCTTTGCAGAACAGACAAATACTTCCCCAGGAACCTGTTTAGAGGAAACTTTATTTTTAATCACAAGATCACACCCATATGTTTTTATATAGTTCAAATGAAACTACGGCAGTTTTGAGCATGTCTCCCTGCTGTGCAAACACCCACAAATTTTGGAACCATTGCATGGGAAAGAACATGTTCTAAAACCAGTCAGAAGGATGTGGTACAGAGCAAGATTCACCCCTCCAGCAAGAAACATTAATACTGATTGAAAAATCAGCTGTTTCAGTGCTATCTGATGTATGGTAAACAGCATCCTGCCACATTAATAAATCAGCTAACACCTTCAGTCTTGCCTGTGTCTTCATCTAATGTTATCCCTGCAGATACTGCTGATTCTGCACGGGTAAGGACTGATTTGGGCGGGGGAAGGACTGTGGTCACCTTGCTGCAGATGAGGAGTCTCTGCTCAGCAACAGGGTGAGAAGGACATGTGCCCTGTGGGGAAATGACAGGGAACTGTTTGGAGCCAAAAAAGACCCCTCAAAAAACCCAAAAAAACCAAACCAAAAAAAACCCAAACAAAACAAAACAAAAACCAACCCTACAAACTCCCGGGGATGGCCTGCCCCAGTGTCCCACTCCTGCCTGCCCTTGCACAGGAATGCTGCCTGTTGGCACAGCGTGGTCACAGGGACAGGCATGAGCAGCCAGGGACTGAACCCTGCTGGCAGTGTCCACCTGATGTGGTGTGAAGCAGCACACCAAATGAAAGCATGGGAACCAGAATCAGACTCTGAGAAATGGCAGACTTAACAGGGGTCCTGTCCAAACTGAAGGAACGCTTGCTCTAACAATTGCCCAATTTAACATCAAGAATGTTGCCAAGACTGCTGTGAGAGTTCAAACCGTGCCTCAAGGATACTTGGGAGGCTGTGAGAAATAAAGGAAGGGGTAAAAATGCTGAACACAGCCTATTTGGTCAAAGAAACCCAGTGCCGTTTTCATATCAATATGATCTTTTTTAATCTTGGTGGAAAATTCACAGTATTATTCCTTTTTCTGCCAACTTTGACCATACCTTCCCTTTGTGCCTGCAAAACAAAGATAATTATTTTTTACTCACCTGCATAAAATGCTTGAAGAACTCCAGATAATTGAAGATATAAAACTGGAAAGGAAATTTGTGTATATGCATGTTTATATATAATAATTATTATTGTTACGGTCTGGCAAGAAAACAAAGATTATTTCTTGCAAAGCTTTGGGGTTTTTTTATAGCCTTAGAAGCTGTTTAACAGCTAGTGATCAGATGAAACCCAACTGCTTTTGAAATCAATGAGAACTGGATTATATGTTGGAGAGGAGGAAGCATTAGCAGAAAATGTTTATATTACATAGTATTTGTTATCTTAGATAATCACCATTTCTGCCTACATCTTCCAAGAAACCCATTCTACTGCTCTGAAAAATATGTAATGATTTCCGGATAATTTCAGAGGCCAACACCCCTGAAAATCTAAACCCATTGTTGAGATACTTCCAAACAGTGTAGTCAGATCAGTAAAATCAGGCTGAAGAGGACAAGAGGAGAAGTCATTTAACCATCTCACTCAAAGACTGCAATACATTTTTTCTGTTTTCTTCTCCCACTTTTAGTCTTCTTTAGATTTAGGATTTCAAAGAACTTCTTTTTTTCATGCATATTATATAAATGAGTCAGTGTTAATAGAGTGTCTCCTAAACACACCTTAATTGTCTGCCTTTCACTTTCCCCCACTGTAACAGCAGCAACTACAGCAATTCCCTCCACGGACTGAATCCCGGCTACTTCCCATTTCCAGGAAAGCTGGAACAGTGTGTGTGTTTCATGTAGAGACAGTAAAGCAGACACACCACTGAAGTGAGCATTGGGATATTTATAAAGTCATACAGTTTGGCTCTGAGCTCACTCGTGACGTGTGCCCTATCCCTGCAGCCAAATTTTTCTGTGAGTCAGTTCTGTGGCAGCTCCACTGTCCCCATCGATGCTGCATGGAAGATGTTAAGAGCTCAGCTGGTCCTTACCACTCCGCAGCTTCCTGAACTGCCTCCACCTCCACAAGGAGAAAAGATGTTGCCTTACACCACCATCTCTTTCTTTTAGCTATCTACCTTCTGAATCAAATGGAATAACTCAGCATTCCTCAGCAGCGTTTCTCAAGTGATAGATGGTGTACAAGACTTTCAGTCCACACAGCACAAACTCATCTGCACTGTGCAGGGACTAGGCTTGTGTTCAAGCCCTCAGCTCTTGTTCTTCATGCCTCTTAGGTCTTGGCGATGTAAACGATTTTATCCCACCAGTTTGGGTGCTAGGCCTTTTCAGACTGTAAGGACACAGTCACTAACACTGTGGGAAAGATTTGATCTCAGAAGACTGCAGTAAAACGCTCAGAAGGAAAGCATTGGGCTAATACCAAGGAATAAGGGTCTGGAAGAGTGCCTGGATTCATGTGAAAAAATAAAGTTTCCACTACGGCTTGTCAATGAATATTGAAAAAAGATGAGTGATGATTAAGAGTTTAAAATAATCTCCTTTCCACCCTTTCACCTGCCTCCAGTCAAACCATAAAGCCAGCCATGCCCCTGGCTTGCATTATAATGGAATTATTGTTCATGGAGGTTTGGCCAGTCAGCAGTCAATAGTGAAGAAATGACAAACGTGTGTACAAGGGAGAGCCTTTGGAAAGGAAAGAGAAAGGAAAGAAGAAAATTTATTATTGCCAGTCTACTGATGAATGCAGGCATTAGAATAGCAGATGTAGGGTGTATAAGGGTCTGGAGAGTGAAAAGCTAAGTGTTGCCTCAGAGCACCAGGAAATGGAGCCAGGTTTGTGAAAGCCATCAAGCTGCCTGCACTCTGCATTCCTTAATGTACAATGAAAGGCTTTGATAACCGAAACCAAAACCCCTAAAATGGCAACTGCTTCCTGCAAGAACCCTTGAAATAAGTTTTGCTGCTAATGTGGGGTAGTTGTCAGTGTAAGGGAGAAAGATGGGGGAATTGGAACTCTGCATGCTGGAATGGGGACATTTGCCTCAGCACGTGGGACTGCTGCTTGGGATGCACCGAACAGCAAGAAAAGTACTGGAAGGATGCAGTCCTAGCTCCAAGGTAATGGATAATCCAGAAATAGCTGTTTCTCTTCCTCAACCTTTTTAAACTGCCACAGGAGACCTCTTTCCACTCAGAGCTCCGTTATTCTTCAGCATTGACTTCTCAACACACCACTTTGGCTTTCACAAGTAATCTGTTGGACAGGCTAGAAAACCTGTGCTGAATTCCCTCGCCTCCAATGTTTGGCTTCAGTTAGGAGAAGATTTGCCCCAAGACTAAACATGTGTAATATTAAGTGTAACCTTTTTTTAGCTTTATTGTTCTTGCTCCTAAATCTAAATTATGTATACCTTGGGTGAGTTTATGTGTGTTTGAGTGAGGGAGAGAAACTCAAATGGGCATGGAAAATGTGGACTCCATTCACCCTACATACGCTGTAATATGAACAGACTCGCAGAGGTGTGTGGGCATATATAGACTTAACCACATCTACTGTAAAGAGAGAAAAAAATGCTGAGAAGCATTTTGTCATGTTTTCCACTTGAAATGTGTAAGCTTTGGAAACTCAAAGTGATCACATTAATGTTTTTTCTGGTAGTTTTTTTCTGATGCTATTTATTTTTCTTCTGCTATTTGTTTGTTATTGGAACCCAACAACTTTGTGAGGTGGGTTTTTCTCCCCTTTTGCCGTATCTTGAATATATGCACACATTTGAATTATGACTTTCCTACAGGAACTAACAGCTGTATGTGCAAATCATGCATATAAATCAATTACCGAGGCCTATGTACTATAAATGCACCCATTAATTAAGCAATGTCAGATGCTATGAACCATGAAGTTCATTACATCTTTAGCATTCAAACCAAGGATTATTTGAAGAAGCAATACTACGTTTACCTAATAGTTAATGAAATTAAGACGGGTTGTTGCCAACATTCTTATTTTATGCCTAATTCAGTGTTTAAATGTTTATGAATAAAACACTAACTGCTGAAAGCAGAAATGTTGAAATGTAATTACTGGTAAGTTATAACGCACTTGAGGACTCATTATACCAGACTTGGGAGTTTTAAGATCACCAGTGTAACACAGTCTCCAAAAACACAGATTTTTTATGGGCTAAAAGCTGGAAAGACATAAATGCTGTTGAATTTGTCCTGGCTGAGTGGAAATTTTGATGATCGTGGTAGTATGATTTATGGGTATAACATTTTCCAGTCATTACGTGGTTGCATTTCACCATTGTGACATGATTTGCATATGTGAGTATCTCTGCAAATTAACTTCTGATGAGAGCTACATCTGCCTGGATTAAGAAGCTCCTATCTGAAAACCAATCCAGATGCTACCCTGAAGGACCTATTTGAAAAAAGGCAATCTGCAATGTCATCATATATAGTTTTTTCCATATGTATGTCCTGGTTTAGATTTAAATGTAAATATTGCATGACAATATTGGTAACTTTGTTAGGGATTATTCTGCCAGTGAAGAAGCACTCAGTGATGTCAATGTTAGGATTATCTCTGCTGTATATCATACTTACTTTCCTCTATTTCAATAACCTATCTACAGATATATCTACAGAGCTAGACTGGTATCCATCACTGTGTTTCAAAGACATTCTTAGCCAGAAGAATAATTAAAAAAAAAAAAATTAAAAGGAAACAGTGCAAAGGAAAGAAACAAAACTCTAAGACTCTCTAGAAAAAAATCTGGGGAAAAGAACTGCAAAATTGTTTAGCCGAACATGGCCTTCTGCTGCTGGCTCAGCATTTCCTAGGATCAGGTTTTTCTGCTGGAGGATATGTATCCATAGAAAAATGGTACAGACTCTGACAGAGAAAACTTGCATGTGGGCTCTGAATGCAACTGATAGACACAAGAGATAAAAAGTCAGACACTCAGACAGATGGGGGAGCACAGAGGGAAAATGAAATAATATTTTTTTTGCAGAATAACGGTAAATTACTCTCAGACTCTTCCTGAGCACTTGGCAGAGCCCAGTAATTTTTCTGCAGCACAGTAAAATAGGAGCTTGAATGGGGAATTTAAAAGAGAGTCATGAGTCAGGATTGTGAACGAATTGTGAAAAAAGACCGATTTTTTTTTTGGAGCACTGCATAAAAAAAGAGGGCCAAGAATTGGGTTGTGTAGAAGCCAACATAACCACTTGGTGTGGAATATTGAGGCAAGTGTGGAAGAGATAATTGGGGAGTAGTAACACAGCCAAAGCAACTGACAAACAGACTTCTTGTGGTGGCCTTCCAGCTGTTCACCAAGGTGGTTGGGTTGCTTTGGACAGGCTCTGAGAAAGCAGCCCCTTCTCCAAGATGCAGACTTGTGTATCTGCAAGCTCAGGAGGGAGCAAAACAATGCCCTGGAGGGTGGGCAGCAGTGGGGAGAAAAACAGGGATACACAGCACTTGGAAAATTAAAAGAATGAGAGACTTGTGGACTTCAGAGCAGATCTGAGACACTTCAGAGACAGAAGTGTTGGAGAGAAGCTGGTATTTTTGGGTGGAAACAAACAGATCAAAAGAGGTGAGGTAGCCATGGGAGTCACTAGCAGAGCAAAAGGAGATGAGTTTGTGTTCATTCTGACAACACTCAGAAACAGAGAGAGAATGAAGAACCAGAGCCTTTATTGAATAAAAAGAAAGTTAAGAGAAGAACCATAGAAATAAAGCAGCACTGACCTGAGAGACAAAAATATTTAACATGAGATTTGTGTGCTTTTTTAGGAATAGAAGAAATCAGATATTTTTATTTTGTAGAAAGCACTTTGGTGTTTACCGATACCAAGTTTTTATGATATATAGCTGTTATTGCACTGAAAGCATGAGCTTATCCTTTCTTCTCTCCCAGAAATCTACTAACATTGCTGTTGCTTGAACACACTGCTTTTGCTAAAAGCAATTCCAATTAAATTTTAAAATTGTGACAATATAGATAAATTTATAATGAATTTTACTTTTCACATGAGTTGAAAGCTTGACATACAGAAGTAAATGGCCAAACCCCAAGGAGTAATTGGAAACTGTTCCAGCAGTTCGTATGTACAGTCTTAACTAAAGCTTAACTGTGTAGAAACCAAAGCCACACCGTGGGATATTCGTACCACAGTTTAACTGCTTTTGATCCCAGTGTTGTAAACTAAAATGTAAGTGGAAGTACAGTTCAAAAATGGTTAAAAACAGAAAAAGCATTCTCCTACCATCCTTCAATAAGAGGCAGTAAATAGCAGTGTGCTAAACCACACGAGATCTAAATGCTGGAATAAATTCACACTCATATGCACAAAAAAAGTTAACAAAATATCTGCAGGCAAAGGCATAAATAAGCCATGCCACAGGAGTTAAACACGTGCAGGTGTATGAACCCACCCATTCTTAGACCGAGCGGTGGCTTACTCAGTCTTCATGCCCATGTAGTGCTAAACAAGAAAAGGATGATGGAGTCAATGCCACAATATATTTATCCGTGCCATTTGTATATGTGCACTCACACTGGAGCTGGATTGCTCCTGCAGGTCGGTGTGCAGACAGAGCTATTGTTCTGCCTTCACTCCCCTGTGTAAATCTAAATCTGTTGCTTGAAGCCTCAGAATCTGCAGCTGGTCCTTGCCAAATACAACCTTCCTTGGGTTACATCCAAGGAAGTTCAGCACTGCAGAATGCAATCACACGTGAAAAGGTTAAAAAGTATAAGTGAAAGACATATACTTAATCTTACCAGCATTCATGAACAGCAATGAGATTCATTCCAGTGAGTCTCTTAAATTAAGACCTCTGATAGTAGACAAAAATGCAGACTAAAGGCAGGCAAGAAGGGATTCTCTCTCCAAAGCACAGCTGATATCACAAGTTAAGAAGGGGTGGAGAGCAGCCTGGGGAAGACCATGCAATTTTTATCCAGTCCAGGTTTGCTTCCTCATAAAGCAGCTGCTTTCAGATCCCACAGATTAGAAATGCAGAGTCAGCAACACCAAGAGAACACATTGCCTAATTGTAAGTTCCTCCTTATCAGAAAGCATTGGTTTCATTACATATTGAGATGTCTAGAGGTAAAATTCCTGATATTGTGTGTGTATGTTGCCAAGGAATTTTCATGTACCAATTACATGCAATAAGAAATGTAGGAGATTTCTCTCAGTAAGCAGAGTTCACAGTGGCCATATTCACACAGCCATGCCAGTGTAATTCCCAAATGGCTTTGTGAAGGTCTGAAGAAGCAAAGGAGTAAATAAACTCGTTCTCTGTCAGATTTACAGTTGTTTCTTCAAGAAGGACTGCCTTGATTGCTGTCTGTCTCTGTCATTCCCAGGTGGGTTCACACAGAAATCCTTAAATGATGTCAAGAGCAGAGGGAGCTAGAGCAGTGACATATATTGGCTCTCAAATTATTGGGAGATATCTTGATTTTATTTCATCTGGCACCAGTAGTCACTCTTCTGTTCAGCATGGAGAAACAGCACAATATGTCCTCACATGGGAAAGGTGAAAATAAATGGTATAGAACATCAGGTGCTCATTATAGCCAGCAATTAGAAAATCTCAAGCGTCACAATGCTTATTCAAGCCTTCTGATAATACATTGTTACATAGGAAATACAGGGAATATCAGGTGTGACAATGCCAAGATTTGTGTTTCTCAACTGAGCTCAAATTAAAAACCAAAAACAAACAAAAACTCAAAACAAACAAACAAACAAAACCCACAAACAAATGGAAAAAAAAGGCACCACCACCAATAAAAAAAAATCTACACCAAAAATAAGCAACTTTTCCCCTATCATTTGGCACATCCAGGTTAGGAAAGAACAAAGTACTCACCCAGGCATTTATATTTGTTTTTAGAAAGGTTAATTCTGGGGATTTAATTGTGGGTGTTCTTAATGTTTTGTTTGCAATCCCTACCTAACAAACTGGCAAGAAGTTTTTCACTATTTAAAGTAGACTTTGAGCCTCAGAAGTCACTCGCCATGTTTATAAAAATAGACTAACACTTTGTATATTTTATATTTTAGATGGGTTTTGAGCACAATAAGTCACTGTACCACAGGGATTTAGTTACAGTTTTGCCATCCAAATGTCTATGGAACAATTTTAGGTAGTTGCTTCAGAAGAGATACACCTATTGCAGCACAGATATATCTTTTGTTGGCTTTGTTGATAAAATCTAACCCAGGAGCAAAAAAGGACCCAGCTGATGCCACTGAAAATATTCCTTCTGTCTTCTGTGGTCACTGTGTTAGCTCTGGGTGCTTTTATTGTTTGATGATTACTTAGTCATCAATGGTACTGGTCAAAAATACTGGTATTTTAGTCTCATTCCTCAAAATTAGGACACACAAACCTTCTCCCATTTAGTGTTATGGTCCAGAGTGCTCCAAGAAAAAAGAATGAATTATCATCCTACCTTTAGGGATGCATAGATTAGTAGGACAAGAGAAAAAAAGCCTGCATTGGCAATATTTCAGCTGTACTTGCATGGTGGGTGAAAGGAGTCCTTTTATTTTTCGATATGTGTATGAGAGGGCAGAAAAAACAGTGAGATCTTTGGCATCACAATGTAAAATCTTCAGCAAGTGTTCTACATATGCCATTTTCACTATTTTAAAACTAGATAGTGATCTTTTCATGATTCTGTTTAAGGTCAGAATAACTTTTTTTCATTGTTTTTTAACAACTGAAGAATATCTTCATTTATATCTTCACTGCACTGGCTTCCTCTCAGACCACGACTGAATAAATGAAAAGAATTACCTCTTATTCCTTCAGTTCCTACTCAGTAAGCTCAAGAAGTTTAGACAACACAAGCAGGATCCCATTTTTCATCTAGGAACTCACACATCCAGAGAATTGTTAGCCTCTGTCTCTCTCTCTTTTTTTTTTTTTTCATTCTCATGGGATCTGGAGAACAAATGGCTTTTCTCGGAATATTACACCAGCAGCCCTATCTTCTTTATCTTAATCACCTAAGAAGTTTATCTCTGCCTCAGTCGCTTGAGTAATCACTGATTATTTTCCTGAGTGAAGGGGATCACATCCTACAATATTCTCAGACCCTTTTCCTTTGGTTGCTGTGTAACATTCATGCCATCTCCCTGGTGTAGGTGGGCAAAGTTCCAGCTGTTTTGGGAGGGAGCAGGGTTTCATCCAAGGGCATCCAGTCAAATGCATGTCCAGATGTCAGGCACTGTGGGCATTCATTACTCTGCAGTTTGAAATAATTCTTTCTATGTTTTGCACTCTGTAAATTTCAGCCTGGTCAAAGGCAACTTTGGCTTCAAGGCCCTGTACCCACTTATTCATGTCTATCTAATTCTCACTTCTCTTGGTCTTGATCATCTTGTATTTATGTTCTTGGTTTCGTACTCTGGATTGCATTGCATCTTTTCTATCAGGTCCAGAGTCTGGGCAGAAAGCTGACCTGATTCTGGTGAAGGAAGGATTTGACTCCTCTTTCTGTAAAGCATTGAGGTATGCTGAGGCTTTTTTGGAGGAAAATTAAATTCTGCTCAATGGTATTCTGGTGTAGCAGATAAAACATAACTTGTTTCTGATATATCTACAGTATAGAAGAATCTAAAAAAAAAAGTGAGCATTTCAACAATAAAAAAATACAATATTGTAACAGAAATTGTTCTTGTACTATGTCATGAACAGCCCCATTAGTTTTTCTTTGATAATTATCTGTAATTGTTTAAAAATTATTAGCTGTATCAAAACAAAGACTTTTGAAAGAGAACCAGGCTGAATACTTATTGTTAGTGAATTAATTCAGAAAAGACTTGATTAAGCAATATACACCTAATTTCATATAAAAATGCTGATTTTTTTCCCTGAAGATTAACTGTGAATTCCATTAATATGAAGAAAGTTATGTCTGAATATCAATCAGAGCTTTGAGAAAGTATACTAGTGTGCTGTGTTGGAGATAGGCTGAGTCACATATACAGAGGACCCAAAAAGAGTGGAGTAAATGCCTTCAGGTTTTCTTTGTTTAGATGGGACCAATGTAAAAGCTCAGGAGAGTCTGTGATCAGTTAGCTCTGGATTTTGCCTTGGTTTTGGCAGGTCATTTTGTGCTTAACTGCTGGAGCTCAGAAGGAGTGGTGGCTGAATTGCTGCTGAAGGCAGCTGCCCCAATAGCTTGATTCTTTCTCAGGTCTTGCCCATTTTGTGGTCACTTGTATCCCAGATGCTGCAGAATTGGTACACTACCTCTGTGTGGCCAGCATATGGTCCTCCAAAGCCTCAGGGAGTCAGTGAGCATGGCAGCATGGGAGGATGACCATGGGCCGGCTCCAAAAGCAGGAAGGCACGTGTCCAGCTGCATGCAAGGGATCCTGTTACTCTGTGCAGCGCTGTCCCTGCTGGAGCCTCCACCACTGCCGTGAACACTCAACCACTGCCATCACCCCCCTGACAGCAGCTGCGCACTCTGTGCTGCACCATCAGAATCCCTGGACACATCCCATATGGCACCACCCTTGCTGGCTGCCCCTTACTCTCCTTGCACCCTGGCATCCACTTGTCTGTGTCCCTTTGTGAAGCTTTCTCACAACGAATATGTGCATGAGGAGGGAAAAGAAGTGAGGATGCTCATGGGGTTATTGTCTCACACAAGCATTTCTTTCAAAGCAACCCTTGGCTGCCTAATGAATCAGGATATTCAAAAGACACACATGGTTTCAGTTCCATTGTAAAAACAAAATAAAATTGTGAAAAGGAGGTGATACAAGAGTGTGTGAGACAGATTTGCAATTAATTTTCCTTTTTCTTCCCTGGAATTCAAACACACCTCTTAGAACAAATGGGCTGAGGCTTGGGACAGTAATAAATCTTTGATTTTAATATGATTTTGAAAGAATCACACATCTCTAAAAGATTAGGGAAATATAACTTTTATTTTAATGCGAGTAGTATTTTACTGGACCCTGGCAGGGTATTAGAGAAATTATCATTTTCTCATTAGTCTAACTGCCAGCTAGCTCTTCTTACTTTCCTTTTCCTCACAATGGAGGGTGTCTCTGATAAAATGCTACTTAATCAAATTAATTAAGAGGGAGTAGATTCCTAAGGATGAGTTTCAGAAGGAATCAGGCCAGAAATTTAGCATGTTCAACACTTCAAATGCTTTCTCAAATACCAGGCTTCAGTGATATTTAATTGTTTTCTTGGGCCAGGTCCTGATAGTTTGGCTTTTGGATTAAAGCAGGGAAAATTTTTATTAGACAAAAAGGTACCATCAAATTGATTTGTGAAAATATGGACATGTTGCTGAACTTCTTGTCAAAATAATTTCCTTCAAGAAATTCAGCGCTGTCAGTCCATTCATTTTGTAATTAAATGTTTTGACAATTCAGGCTGAAGCAATCACTTGTTTGAGAATTCCTTTTTGCTATACAGTTGTGAAGTGTGAAATCAAAACCACATCTGACTTAATTCTTTTCTAATCAATTGTTCAAAATAACTGAGCTTTGTGCCAAAATGAAATAATTATTTTTGAGCTGTCAGAACTGCTGATGAACACAAAAAAGGAAGGAACTGGAATAAAAGCAGCTTGTGTACAGAACTCAAATTTTGTGGGCTACAAATAGAAAATCTTTCACAGATAGTCTATTATAATTTTGCTTATTCCGTTGTCATATGCAGTTGTGTTAACTGCTGTGAATGCAGAGTAGCTATACAGTTTATTTCAGCCTGTATATCGAAAACAATACTTATTACTTCAACTAGGACATATTCATCTGCATCCTGTTCTAGAAAGAACTATCTAATTGTTAGCCACTTGTGATTAATCCCTCATTACTGTAGAATGATCACTGTAAAATCCCCCACAAGAATCACCTGTTGCTCCAGGCTCTGTACAAATCAGGATTGTGAGATATCACAGCTTGGTCCAGATCTGCTGGCTGCTGAGTCTCAGTTTGTTTTGATGGCATCCCAGTGCATTTTCCAGCATATTACAAAAGACTGCAGTAGAAACTAGATCCAGGCCATTCAGAAACACTCTCCAGAGACAGATCCTTTTTCCCTCCTTTTCCTCAGTAAAGATCTCTATTACTGGTAGGCTCCTGGTAACGTTCTACCCCAAAACTCTCCGCCTAAACCTTTAGAAGGCACAACAGCATTTGGGCCTCAGGACAGTCTGTAGTTGAACACAAGCTGAATTCCAGGATGGAGGAGATGCCTTCTTGTAGTGCATCTCAAATGTGAGATTCTCTGTGTCAGTCTCCAAGGACTGTAACCATGCTGCTTTGGTGAAACCGCACTGTGGAAGAAATATGGCAGCATTGCTCAGTTTTAACACTGCTGCAGCAAAACTTCAGGCTAGACACAGATGCACAGGTCTCAGACTGTCAGATGGGACAGGTCTGCCATACCAGAATCCTGCCCATCCACTTGCTGATTTGAACAACCAGCCATCTTTGTCCCCCAGGTATGTTTTTAGGGACAGCGTGATGGTAAAGTCCAGAGACAAAGGTATACCACACATCCTCCTGTCTCCTCAAGGGTAGAACAGCTGTGTAGATCTCTGATAAACATCATGAGGCCTAGAGCAGGTCCCCTCAGGCTGATCTCACCTCCCATGTTCAAGTCCTCCATGGAGACTCAAGGTCTCACCTCTCACTTTCAAGTCCTTTAGAGAGAGAAGGCTCCATTTGCACTTAAAGTGATTTGATTCTTCAAATCTCACATGAAGAAGCACATCTGTTTAAAATGGTTCCTAACCCTTTCTTGTCAAAGAGGTCAGCTGGGGAAAACCTTGGGTGGGACATTGAGGTGAGGAGATGGGGAACAAGGCATTAATGGGAAGAGGTATATCCACAGTTAGCTTTTCCACGCTAAGTTCTTGAAGAGAAAAACACCAAAATTAAAGAGAATAGAGCTTTATTTTCTTTGCTCTTTAACAGATCTGTGATTCAGAGGGTGTGATGAGAAAATGTGTGATTCTCTTCTGAAAGGACACCATGGCACATGTGATACTCATGAAAACCACTAGAATCTTGCAACAGCCTCTGAAAGCTCATGTATCTCCATTTACCAATTTTCTCCCTTATTCTCCCCTATATAGCATCATCAGATTGCCAAGTGTCTAAGGGAAGGTGCCAAGTAGGTTGAAATAAATATTTCCATAGAGAAAAAAGTCATGTTTTTAAAGCACTAGAAGAGATTGCTTTGTTATTTTTTTTTGTCCTTAAGTAGTATCAATTCAATAACGAACAAGAAGTGGAATTAGGTGAAATAAATGTGATACAGCCAAAAAAAATTGAACAAAATGTTGGACAGAAGAGTTTTTGAAACTAGTCATACAGAAATTAAGAAAGTCATGTAACCAAAAGCAACATACTGCAGATTTTTGTTCTAATTGTTAAAAAATGTTCCCTCCTACTCTTGGAACTTCTAGTCCAAGTTGGAGCCTGGAGCAAATTTTTACAGTAAAGTTATAAAGCCTTGAAAATAGAGGTTTATAATGGAAACACTGGCACAATTCTAACTAAAGTGTTGTGCCATGGGGTGCCTCTATAATAAAAAAAGAGTCTCTGAGCTTGTATGCCAGCCAGAAAAGCTAGCAATGCCTAAAAAAAAAAATTGACTGAAGTAGATGAGACATCAGCAGTACAATTTTTGAGATAAAGCAAGCACATGAAGCCCTACACAATAAAGGACTACAAACAATTTGTCACAGCTTTGAATAAATACAGAATAGGAACCACACTTTGAGAAAATGATGGGTTATTAAGGTATGGAATTTAATATCATTGTCAATCTATAAAACTTTTACAACCTAGTCTTATTTGCACAGAGATTACATCCCCAAAGCTCAGTGCCAAAGACACATGTTAATAAGCTCACAACTTTTAATTAAGCAATATGTATAAGTAGATTCCCATTAAGCTGTGATTTGTGGGCTAGTTCATTACAGTGGGTTCCAGCCACCAGACACATATTCAATACAAATCAAGCAGCCTGCATATTATCCAGCTTAATGTGAGCCTACTTGGGATATTTTATCACCAGTTCAGATTGGTGGTTCAGAGAACTACATTTTTTTCTAAGACTGGGGGCAGCGACCAGAACCTTATAATGACCCCATGTTGTTTTCTTAATGAAACTATCCATCTGAATTGTTTAGTTGCAACTGGTAATTATTCATACAGTTAATCATAGTTCTGTTATACACAACAAGTATATGATATTCAGCCAGAACACATTTGCTCTCATTTAAATTAAATGTGTAAAATAAGGCGCAAAAGAAGGAAATATGGATATTAACAAATGCAACAATAAAAATAATTCACACATTTTACTCCAAAGAGAATGATGACATTTTCCAGGTCTTGGAATAACTCTCTTTTGCGCTCCTGAATAGTACTAAAATTTCTACCCCTAGTTTGTGACACAGGGTGTCAAGTGGAATTTTTTCAATCAGCTTTACCCATGACACTGTGCCATGACATTTCACATTTTTCTTGCTAAGATGGATTTCCCATTCATTACATCAGCAGTGAGGATTTTTGATGCAACAGTCTTAAAAATAAGATGGATATTCTACAATATTTTACACTCTTTCATTTTTTGCAGGAGTTATAAGTTCATGGATCATTTGATCATCATCTAGGAGAAATTACTACAGTCATATTTCTGGAAAATAATACTTCATCATAGCATTTTTTGTTTGGTATTCCTTCCATAACAATATGTGAAATAATTAACTTTGCTACACATTTACAGTTATCAAGAGTGACAATTGTTTCTAACAACCCTATGAGTAAGGATTTCATTGTATTTCACTGTAAGAAAAAATATGCATTTTATTACTGACTGACCTTTTCTCTGTAACCTCTCCTTAGCCCCCATAAAACATACACAAAATATTTAGGGTTGATTTTTTTTTTAATTTATATTTTCTAGTTTGCTACTGAAATATTCTCTTAACAATCAATTTTAGATAACACAATGATACTACCAAGAGCTTTCCAGTATTTATTTGGAAAGCATAATTTGCCACTGAGCCTCAGGTTCATCTTATTCAGTACCCTTCTAACACCAGGAGCCTAGCCATGAGGTTTTGTGAAACCAGGGAGGGAGACCGAGCAGAGGAGACTCCAGGCTGAAAGAGAAATGAGTGAGCTCCTGAGAAGAAGATGTGAACTACAAATCAAGAAGACAAGGAGAGGAGAAAGTTCATAATTAGCCATAGCTCTAAATGTAACAAGAAGAATTTTTCAATCAATATGGTAAGCTGCTTGTAGCCAATTAAAAGACTGTAAAGTAGGGACAATGCCATATGTAGATTAGGCTAGTCTCATAAAAAGAGCCTTGAAGCAGTGTTGCATAGTTCGTGAATTGATTTTGCTCGAAGGCCGAAGAAAAAGGAACTGCAATAACCCACTCCTATAGTTACAAAAGTGATACCTCAGAAAAGTCCATTCAGTGCCAAATGAGTCAGAAGAGTTTTACACATCCCTTTTATACCAAAGATTTGCCTCACCTAACCATCTTTCCTAGGATCATACAGGTGCAAAACTATAATGAAGAGGATTTGGGGATGTTTTATGATTACACTATTTCTAAACAGACTAGAGCAAAGCAGGTCTGGGAAAACCTGTACCTCTGCCTTCAGCTTTAATCCACCCCTGAATCCTAGCACTTTGCCTCTGCCAGCTGTACAGGATACAGCAGCACGTGGAGGAGTGAGGAAACTACTCTGGAAGCTAAAGTGTTAAAAACAGTCTCCTGAAGCCTGCAGAGGAAGCATGGAGTCAAGGAAAACACCGAGACATATAGCCATTGAGACAGGGGCAACATTACAGCCATTAAAATCAAATGTCAAAGAAGGAACAATGCCTATTAGCTTTTAGAAGCCAAAAATGAACAGTTCAGCTTTATCAAACAAATGGGTTGCACTATCCAATTACTAACTTCTGATAAGCACCATGTCAATTTTGAAATTGTACTGCTGAGTCCGTGGAGAAGAAAAAATAAATCCGAGTTATCCACATAACAAGGATGAAAGGAAGCCAAAACTGCTACAATCCTGACCTAATTACCCAGGCAGTTCACTCCCCTTTCTGGAACCTTGCAGAGCCAGTAGAAGCACTGCAGCGTTTGCTGACAGAGCTCTGACCTTGCAGGAAGCCCCTTTCTCTTCTCTTCTCTTCATGTCCCGTCTGATCAGAAGCCTTGAGAAGCCCTCTGACTGCATCCCTCACTCAAAGCAGTATCTATCTCAGCTTCTTTTTATTTCATCATACCCAGGAGTATAAAATCTGGGACTATGTATGGCCTGGTCGAGTGGGCTTTGGAAGTCTGCAGCCTGCAGAATAAAAGTGACTCCTTATTCAGCACAGGAAATTTTCACAGCTTCACAGAGCAGCTGGCAGACATACTAGAGGAAACCATTACCCTATTTGCTTCTTAAGGCTGATGTCCACTGTGTTCAGGGAACAGTGGTTCCCATTCCTTCTTCAGTGTTGTTCAGTCTGGTGCTGGTTGGCAACTCACATTTTAGCGCTATTCTTACCCCAAGGTACATGAATGGTAAATCATGCATGGGCTGAGTTTCTCAGCAGCAGAATATATAATTGAATGTATAACAATAATAATAATAAAAAATTTCATAAATTACATTTTATGTTATATATTATGCACACACCTCCTGCTTTCTTTTTCATCTCTCTCTAAGATGAGTGTTAAAGTCCATGTTTCATCCCCAGCCTGTAAGGATCCCCAGGCATCCTCAGGCTGTCTGTAAGGACTCCTACCTCCAGGTCTTGTCTTATCACTTACAACATTCATAATCAAATAAGAAACACAGGACTTCCAAAAAACTTTTAAACCTCTCTCACACACGCATATACAGAGCACAAATCCACTTCAGTTGCAGTTGTGCTGGATGAGGGAATGACAGCATCACTCCCACCTGTCCTCACCACCTTTCTCCCAGAGATTATTGCACTCAGAACAGCTAACAGAGTTTGTCATGTGAATGCTTTCTCACCTGTTTTGGCTAAACATGGTCCTATGAGGCTTGAGCAGCTGGAGCAGAAGGTATTTGCTGCTCAATCTGAAATGGGTGAGGGAAAGCTCTCATGGGAGCTTCTCCTGCATGAAAAAACAGCTGTGGATGATCTCTTGAGGTGGCACAGCTGTGCTCAAAGGAGAGCGTGTGTCCACAACAACAGCAAGTGTAGAAGAGGAAAGCTAGAAATTAGCAACCTGAATGCAACCTCTTAGACTGTGCTGTTTTCTTTTTGGACAATGCCATGCCTGTATTGGCTCTTTTGACATTCCTCCTAAAATCCCTCAGGCTGTCGGAGGGGCAGAGACAAGTCCTTAATTTCTACACTCAGGCCCAGACTCAGGTAAAATGTTGTGTCCTGATAAGGTGGATAAATGTGCATGAGGCCGTTGGTTCATAAGGAAAATCAGCACTCAAAGAGTTGTTGGTAGGTCAGTGTAGCATGGTCATTTTTTCAGTTCATAAAAAAAAGAGCAAGGGGAGAGGAGGGGGAGCAGAGGGGAATTAGGGGCCAAAACCTATGCGTGTCCACCATTTGTTAATGGAAAAAAAAATGTGATGCGACCATTAAAAAATTCAGGCTTTTTTGAGTGTAATTTGAAAGACATTATGGAAAAAGTAAAGCACGTTCTCTGATATTCAGAGCGTCTCTAACATGTTCACAGACAATATCTGTGAAAAAACACAAAAGCCTTCAAACACTGATTTTTTTTTTTATGCCAAGATAGAAAATAAAGACTTAAACAATATCAACAAGAGAAAAAAAAACTTTGGAAAGGTTTAAAATACAGAGCCTTGCCACTGAAATCTGTCGTGCTCTCATTCTGTACACATGAGCATACATATACATGCGTATCCTTGCACTGATTTTAGACACAATCATAGCTGTTGCTGCTCCAAATTCACTGTGAGTGGTGAAGTTCTAAAATTCATCTGAAACATGAAGAGAAAAAAATCCTTTATTTTTTCTCATTTTTATGATTTTATTGTGTAAGGACTCCATGCCTTTGGATTAGGAGGCTATTATAAATATATGTCATAGTGCAGATGAAGAAGTTTTCCAATTTCATTAACAAGTAGCAAGATCTGTGCATATACCTCCCATACAGAATGTTTTAGAAATACGCCCTATTATGTCTAGTTAAGTCAACCTTGTGTCATTATTTCACATTAGTGTATATGACAGGATTGGCATACCCAGGAAAGATGCATCAGAGCCATTACATGCCAGCCAGAAAAATGAAAAAAGGAATTCTGTATTTGGAAATCTACATTAAATATCATATTCTCAAATATTTTGAGAAGGAAAGGTTCTATTGGTTAAAAAACAAACAAACAAATCAAAACCAAAAACATCCAAAAAACCCCCCACAACTTGTTAAGGTTTAAGGAAATATTTTGAATAAAGCTCTAGTAAAACAGAGTGGGGGGGAAAGGCCAATTTTGGAGTGTATATTTAAGTAGAAAAAGACAGGGAAATGAGAATGAAAAGTCTACTGCATGAAGAGAAGAAAGCATTGCTTAAATGCCTTCATTTTTAACTTTTTTCCTTTTTTTAAGTCACATTTTATTTTTCACAAGGAAACTTTTTGAAATAGGTCTTGATTTTGCAAATTTCTTTCAGGTCTAATATCATTGTCCTACACTATTAATGGAGAGACTTCTGCTGTTTAAGACCTACACTGCTTTCACTGAAGTGTTAAGCACACGTTAAGCAAAAGTGGAAAGAGTTCCTGTTTTGGGAAGATCACATAATTTCCACTGAACCCCAGAAATTTAGAGCCGTAAAGAAAACTCAAAACACTTCCAGTCAACATTTGTACTAAAAATAGATGAACTACATCACTTCCTACATATTTCTCTTTACTGGTGAGTTGACCTTGATTGAACATCAGTTGCCCACCAAGCCGCTCTATCACTCTTCATAGCAGGGTGTGGGGGTGCAAGATAAGATGGAAAAAATCCTCATGGATCAACATAAAGGCAGCTTGATAAATTGGAAGCAAAGGAAAACAGGAGATTTTTTTTTCCCTTCTTCCCATCAGCAGGCAACGTCTGGCCACTTTTCAGGAAGCAGAGCTTCAGTACCTACAGCGGTTGCTCCAGAATACAAATGCCTTAAAGAAGGAATGCCATCCTTTTATCCTCCTTTCTCTTAGCTGTTATGGCTGAGCAGGTGCCATATGGTATGGAATAATATCCTTTAGGTCTGTTTGAGTCAGCTGTCTTGGCTGTGTCCCCACCCACCCGCTGTCCATCCCCAGCCTACTGGTGAGGAGGAGAATGTTGGAGAAAGGGTGTGAGCATGGCCGTAACACCGGCAGGGCAGCAGCACCTCTCCAGCTGCCAGTACAAAGAACATCACCGTGAGGACTGCCATGGGAAAATGGACTCCACGTCAGCCAAACACAATGCACTTTACAAAGGAAACAGCCTTCAAACCTAGTCATAGGAGAAAACTCAAAAATCGTGATTGCCCAAAGAATAACACTACAGGGAAAATGAAGGACTCAAAATAGCTTCATGCATAGGCACACTGATCTTGTAATTTTACATCTGAACTGTAATTTTATCTCCTTCTAACATTTGATCTGGCTGGTGAAGGTGAATCTGTGGCTCAAACCTTGGATTATCTCCTGCACGTGTCATTCCCAAGAATTTTGTTGTGTAGCTCCTGACTCCTGCTTAGGAGGCTTCGGTGGCTTAGGAATATTTTGAGACTCAAAAAGGCTTATGACTATTCATGTCTTCCATGTGTTCAGACAACAGATTTGAGTATCTTCCAAAGCCCATTGCTATGGAGGAAATAATGTCGCTGCATGACATAAAAGCATCCCTCAATGTCAAAACCTCCTGCATTGTAAATTCTCACATCTCCATTATCTTTAACTGAGCAGCCAAAAAGTACCTTTGCTGAGGATCAGGCTCCCCATCTTTAGATTACTGGATAATAATATCCTATCAAGGAGATATAAGAGGGAATCAGAAAAGCTCATCAAAATGTTCAGTGACATGGCAGCAGATTTATGAGAAAAAAAGATGTCATTATAAAGAAGAAAAAAAAAAGAAAAGGTCATATTCATTAGGAAGGAAGGAAGACCTAAAGAAAGTACAGGAAATTATAGACCTACCAGCACTTTGGAGTTTTGTTGTTAAGAGAGAAGGAGGATTTTTTAGCACATTTATTAAAATGAGGTACTTCTTCTCTTTATTTTTACAATCTTTTTATTATCATAGCAATACATCTTCTACTGCTTCCTTAAGCATTAAAAGCAGATTTATTTAATAAAACTGAGGACTGAGCATCACTGAAAATACTGTTTCCAATTGAATGCTCTCATGCTGTGATTGGTGAAGTGCTAAGTAATTTGCTTTTAATGCTAGCACATACCACTTAGCACTATATTTAACTGAATGATGAAAATCACTCATTTTTCATCCCCTTGCTTAACTGGTGCTCAGTGCAATCTATCTACTGTACTGGTAGCCTAGTGCCAGATATATTCTAATAGACCCTGCTCTCCAATCTACAACAAGCATTTTAATTTTTAATTCATAGTTATGTCTTTATCCTTTAATAGAACAGAACTACAGATGGGGAGTGTGTTTTAGATAATAAGAGCACAGTAGGTACCCAGGGAAACTACACCACTAAAAGGATTCTTTATTTACACTTTTCAGTAATGACTACATATATATAGCTACACAGGAGAAAATTGTTGCAAAGGAACACTGCATAGGCAGGCAATTACTATCCAACTATAAGTGAGCATTATGGATGATGCTGCTGATAAGAACACTTCAGAAAACAATTTAAAAGCCAGTGCCACCCACTGCACATTGACCAACAAACATGGGAACTCATGAGATGCAAGTAATCTAAATTAATAGGTAGGATGCTACATTAAAAAAAATTAAGGTCAATTTACCTAATATTGAAATATCCTTTAAATTCAGCTTTCACAAATATGTAATGTACAGAATTGTACATCCTAGATCAAATGAAAGTTATTGGAGACATTTCAATATAACTAGAGGAATAAAAGCAGTCAATCAAGTCCTTCATGCTGAACAAAGTTTTAGTACTAGATCCACATTTGTCAGAAAAACCAACACAGTCCTATCAGAACTGAAGCTATGCTAGGTCCACACATAAAATCAGTCCCACCATCAGACTAAATTCCAACACTGTTCCACCAACACCAAAGTTAAAATCTCACAGAACCAGACCAGGATATCTTAACTCAGTGGTGAGAAATCCAGGGTATAATATTGCCCAAAGGGATTTTTTACCATTATAGTCATGCTGAAAAGCAAAACTGAGGCCAGAAAGATGCACATCAGTAAGATGCTGCCCCCAGCATCTTGGTACACTAGCACACTTCAATAGGTTGCTGGGTGGTTTCCTCCAGTTAGTTTCTTTTCCAAAGTTATGCAGAAAAGTTTGAAGTGTCAACAGGCAAAGCAAACATTAAAAGGCGATTTTATTCCTGCTATGACAGAGATAAGTAATACAAGTAATATCTTATGCAATAAAAGCCACAAAAAGCACATCAATTCCTGTAGATATTCAGAAGTTTTTAAACACCATTTCTGTCTGGGCATAAGCCATAAAATAACCACAGACATATGCACACACACAAAAATAAATTGGGAAAAAATAAATAAAAACCCAAGAAAAGAGGTGGAAACCAAACCACTATATTGCATACCCAAATTAAAACTGTGCTCAGGAGTGACATTCAAACCTTTATGTTACTACCTAATGCAATTTAATGCTTATTCAGGTGGATGAGAACTATAGATTTAAGCAATGCTATTAATCAACAATGCTCAAAATATTGGGTAAGATCTTCCAAAGATAAATGCATCTGAAAACATTTACCATAGCAGTGTGAACAAAGGGACACCAGAAAATCATATGCTAGAAAAATATCACTGATTACTATCTTAATTGACTACAGAATTCTACATAAACAATTCAAAATAGCAGTAAAGTTTCTTCCCATTTCCAGCTTCATTTTCAGGACAAAAAGGGAAGACTGAATCAGGTGCTGGCAGTCTGCCCTGTATTTCTCCATTTGCCTCTGACTTTGATGGCCTTGCACAAATGATTTCACCTTTCTTGCCTGTGCTCCCCTTCCCACCTTCTTCTGTTGTCTCTCACAGTTCTTGCCTTTGGGGCATGGACAATTTCTGATACATTTGTATGAAGCGAAATAGAATAGCAACTGACTGGTTCTAACTAAAGAGAAATGACTGGTTCTAACTTTAATACTTCTAAGAAAGCATGAACATAACCTCCAGGTTGCTTTAAGGTGCTGT
The DNA here is from genome assembly GCA_013398615.1 of Brachypodius melanocephalos. Taxonomy (NCBI): domain Eukaryota; kingdom Metazoa; phylum Chordata; class Aves; order Passeriformes; family Pycnonotidae; genus Brachypodius; species Brachypodius melanocephalos. The sequence continues at coordinate 3,978,059 of VZSR01003809.1, forward strand.
AGCTCACAGGGAAGAAGGTATGACCACCAAATAAACCTCAGAAAACATGGTCTCTTGGATCTTGCAAATTTTGCATCGTGATGGGAGTTGGGTACAGAAGTGGTGGATGAAGCCATCATTGCTCCCCTTCTTGGCATTCCTGCAGTCTTGCAATTTCAATAACATTGTGCTTTGAACAATTACTGAAAATACTGTCAATGTTTTAGTCATGAAACTTAAAAGACAAATCAGCAACATTATCCCCACCACAGCTAATAGGTACAAGCAAAGCCGAAAAAGCAGAAACAAGCAAACCTGAGAAATCTAGGAATGTCCCATAACTGGAAAGGGAAAAAAAAAGTCACATGAAATAATTATGTTTGCATGATCCAGTCTGTGATCTGATCCTGTGAGTTCACCACGCTGCACAGCTTGTTGAAGCCACAGAAGAGCTACAAAGGGGGCATTCATGGGATGACACCGCATGGGCAGAGACGAGGCCATCAGAAATGCAAATCCTATCAGACAGCAATCATACCATGGATGTGGATCACGATGTAAACAACTCCACAGACCACGTGCTACTGCAGGAACTAGCTCTTGTCAGAAGCAACATGATTTCCTGAAGATCAGAAAAAAGGATGTAGAGAAAGACATGATGCAAATCCACAAATGACAGCGTATGACCTCCCTCCCCCAATAAAAGAGGTATAGAAGCAAAAGCCCATACACTAAATTTACAAGATTTCCTTAAAAATATCTGTCTTTTGAGCTCATGTGAACTTTCCAAGGTTTCTTTGTTAGCAAACAAGATTATTGTGAATTTAAAAGAAACACAAGGTGCTTTTAGCTGAATTTTACTCCTTAGAGGGCATTGGAAAACTGGCAGTGATAGGACTCAGCTGAGTGCAGAGATCTTGTGGAACCAGCTACAATGAGCCTTGATAAGCAACAAGATAAAACTGATATCTCATAAAAACAGTGATGCCTTAGGACACCTAGCATGTTCTGTAGCTCTCTGTCATCAAATGCCCTGATAGTACCTTTGGTCAGGAGCAATTTCACTGAAAACTTGGCATAGATGTTCCACTCTGCATGTACTTCTCTAGGCACTGTGAGGGGGCCAGTGGCTCTCAGTACACAGTGGAAAACACAATACAAGTCTGAGAGATTTGGACTTTCGCACTTAGACCAGTACATCTGGACACATACCTAAATATATAAACAATAACTGATTTAAGCCTGCCCCCAGCATAATTTAAATGCTGGTCTTAAGTTAGATCGTTCTGGATTGTGTTACTGTATTTTGATTCTGAATGGAAAGCGTGACAGTGCTTGGGTAAAGGACAACATTTCAGTCTTCAGTGTTCTTGCAACAGCTGATGAAACTACCCAGGGATGAAGACACATTGGAAAACACAACTGTGAAATTTCAGCTGTCACTGATCTCACCCTAGTCTTCCCAAAAGAAACTGTTTTGAAATTATTTGCTTTTTTGTATCCCTCCCATCATTTTACGCTTAAGTATCAGGATTGTTTTTCATCTAGTTTTAGAAACTGAAAATAATACCTTTCCATGTTGCTGTACTCTTTTTCCTCTCCCTCAGCTTGATACAAGTAGATGTACAGAGCACACTGTCCTTTTCTCTTACATGCTCCTGGTCTGTGCTCACTTTACACAGAAGACTTTCCTCACTAACATCACCAAATGCCTGAAAAACAGAACAGACAAAACCAACATATTATTATGGCAGCATTCAGTGAAATATCAGAGGGAACATAGATGACTTTGATTACCCTTCGCCACCCCTCTCTTCTTGCTTTCAAAATATCACAGCTTAGAAGCTTTTGTGTGTGTGAAATTTTATTCTGTCATACTAATAACCCAGCTTTGCAGCAGCTTACAGTTTAGCTTTCATGCTTCAGTTCCACTCCTGGGCTTATAACAATTTTTATAACAGTTCTGCCAAAATATTATAAAGTAAAACTTACTGTAAATATATTCACTAATACAGCTAGAACAGTGAGATTAACAATTTAAACTCATGTGAAATGTGAATTCACCTAATTTTTCTCACTCTAAATGCTTTAGTAAAACAGTGGAATGGGGATTTTTACGCCCATTGCTTTTCATAATTTCTTCTTATGATGTTCTTGACACATGGAGAAGATTTGAATGAATAAAGAATATACACTCAAAGAAGGAAATCATAGCCATGAGGAGGAGATGTTATAGGACTGGAAATTGGTTATAAAACCAAGGCACTGCATCAGATTCAGCTCAGTTCATTAGTAGTTACGACATCACATGTCAAATCCTCAGCTTGTGTCATGTGGGTGGCATTTTGCACAAGAGTGCCCTGCCTCCAACTGTTTTTCATGTTTTGGAATGCCCATATTAAGAGAAATTTTGCTCTGATGAATTTGAGCAGAAATCAAATTTCAGATACTGCGAAGTAACTCAGCTCAGCTCTGTCTAGCTGCTGTTATTAAAATGTTAACATGAAAAAGCATGTTGATCCAGTAATACAGTAATATTTTAAAGAATTTTGCTATTCTCAATCTAGTTTAGCACAGCTATAACAAAATTTCTAACAAAATGGGTACATGTAAGGGAATAATCTCTAATTTCTATTGTATTTTTTGTGTATTCTTATTTTCTGCCTGTTGAAGCATCTTACAGTCTTTGTAGTGTTGCTGGTTTTGATATACTGTGAAGGTAAGAAGTGCTGCTACCTCAGGAACAGAGGGAAACACAGGCAAAGTAGAAAATATTCCCCACCTCACATGAAAACTTGAGACTAAATGTTGGTGTGGTCTTGTGCATCCTACATCCTAGGCAAGTTTCTCTGTACCAAGCTATTCTTTCTTCTCACCTAGATACTGCTTACACAGAACAGCTGCTACTTTATTTTTAGATTTATTCTTTCAAACTAAGAGATGGTCCAGTTTTAGGTTGACCAAAGCTGTTCCCCTTATGGCACAAACAATCATCAGGGCAGGTCAAAAAGAGATACAACGTCATGGTAGGACTTCATAGCAATGCTTTTTCATTGTGTCAAAGTTGAGAAGACAGGAGACATAAAGGGGCCTACAGCATCAGTGAGCTAAGAGAAACAGAAATATTTTTCCAATTGCAATAATCTGAGCAAAATATATGGAAATATTGTCAGTGTATACCTGGAGTTGCAACCCTAACTTCCCAGAAGCTGGAACACTAACTTCATTTTGTAGAATCATTTAGGTAGATTTGGAAAAGACCTTTAAGATCACTGAGTACAGCCATAAGCTTAATATTGCCAAGTCTGCCACTAAACCGTTCTTGAGTGCCACATCCACATGTCTTTTAAATGCCTCCAGGGATCGTGACTCAACCACTCTTCTGGATAACCTTTTGAGTGCTTGAAAACCCTGTCAGGCTGTCAAGAAAATTTTCCTAATATCCAGTCCATTCCCTCTTGTCCTGTTGCTTGTTACCTGTTGGTGGAAGAGGCCAACTCTCACCTGGCTACAACCTCCTTTCAAGCAGTAGAATGATAAGATCACCCCTTTTCTCCTTTTCTCCAGGCTACACAACCCCAGCTCCCTCCTCTGCTCTTCATAAGATTGGTTTCTATGCAAAAAAAGAGGACTCAGGGGATGTTTAAGAGTTCACTGGAAAAGGCTTTGCTCTGGTTCTTGTTAACAAGAGCTCTTCCAAACCTGATCATTCTCATACCCAGCATGTCTCACTGAAGCAACAGAAGCTCTTTGCTACAATTAATGTGGTATCATCTACTTATGTACTTTAAATTGAAGCTTGTATAAATATGTCAGATTTTTAAACTTGATCAGATGTTGTGCAGAGTTATGCTCTCAAATTAAAGTCCAAGGTGTTGTTTCTGAGAGTGACTTAATAGCAGTAACCTTATGGTTAATCAACCATGTAGCAAAGTTCACTGTGCACTTACTGCAGTGTAATTATAAAGTGAGCAAAAATATAATTGATGCATTTTGTCAATCTGTGTAGCTGCAAGGTACTTTTTCAAAGGTTATTGTTTTATTCAGATAAGGTAAGTTAATGTTGGTTTGGCAATTATCCTTTGACTTCAGAGATTTTACTGCTGATTCAGGTAAAACTGTGATAGAGGAATAAAGATTAGAAGTGTTTAAAAGTACAAAATACCTTCTGCAACAATCAGTGGCTCTGCCCTTTCAGCATAAAATCGTTCTGAAAATCACTGAAAATACAGCAAATCTTGGTGTTTAAAGTGGGTTGAAACTGAAAGATGTATTTTTTAATACAAAATAACACTTCTAAAATACATCTTAATAATCATCATGGCTGTTTGTTATATAATACAACTAGAGAGCTGTGGCACATTTTTGCTTTGAGCACTGGCTCAGACTGAATGGGTGTGCTTGAATTTGCTTCCATTCCTTCTGCAAACAATTGAGAGAAACAGTTCTAACTCTTCAGGATTCCAAGAAAAAAGAAATTAAAATTTCCACTAACATAATATATTTTTGTATGTGTTGATTTGGTAGGTAACCCTTGCTCCTCACACCGCATTCTCTGCAAGCAAAAAAGAAGCCAGTATGATTTAAAATTGAATATTCATATACAGAACAAGGATATAATGCTGTAGTCCTGATATTTCAGTACCTTTTTGGTTATCTGAAAGCCAGTGAGTCCTGCTGAAAAGGTCCAGCAGTGGACCCGTCCCATTCCTTTCCTGGTCATCCTATCAGAGCACAGCACCATAGATAAGCAGGACATGGGCACTTGAAGGAAAGAAATATTTTTCCACACGACTCTGTGACTTTCTGGGGTACAGATTGTATAAAATCTGGGATTTGTAGAACATCAGGGAGGGTGGAAGTGGCTGCATGCTGCAAGGCTGCCTCCTGCATTTCCATCCTGTTGCAACACAGTCTTGACAGCAGCTGATAACAGATTCACAGTTAATAGATACAGCTTCCATTTAAAACTATACCACAATTTACTGAAAAAAAGCAAAGACCTAGTCTTTTACTTGACAGAGAAAACAACCTGAAACAGAAGATATGGAGGAATAACTTCTGCTCAGCTGAGACACATTGTGCTTATCCACTTCATCTGCAGCAGAGGGATTGGTTTACCAACCACAATGGCAAGGAGCAACAGACTGGGTCCATTTCAGGACAGGGTTTACATGTCACATGTGAGATGGGCTGGATCAATTTAAGAACAAAGAACACAAGCACAAGATTTCTCCAGGAAATCTCTTTTCCTTATTCTCATCTTTTCAGTGGGATGGAAAGCACTGCCTCGACAGCCAATTTCTTTCTTAAACTGATTATCTTTAATTTAATCATAACATTAAAGGAGAAATATATACTGATAATAATAACTTAAAACAGTCTGGTTTCAACTTCTTATTTGAAGTGAAACTTGCTACACTGCCATGACCCTCAACAAAAGGGCTGTAGGTTTCCAGACTGTACTGATCCAATTGCCATGGGATTATCCCTTGGGATTATGGAATGGGATTGTCCATGGGAGCATCCCTTAGCTGAGTAAAAAGTATAATTCCCCACTGAACATCAGTGTATGTGGAGAGAGACCACTCTCCCACTGAATGCAGTTGCAAAGCATATTATGTTTTCAACAGGACAAAATTAAATCTCAGAATTAGGCAGGCAGCACGTGGTAAAGCCTATTCAGCCCACGAGTATGTACACACCCACATGCATCAGTCACTCTTCTGTGGGACAAACCTTTCCTGTTAATCCCTGCTTTTATAGGCATTTCCAGGAAATCAACTCGTGGTTGGTTTGAACTGCCCATGTTTGTGGATGACCTGACATTAGGCTGCTGAAACCAGCAAAAGTGGGTCAGTTTACACCAAGTAATTACCTTTTCCCAGCCTCTCCCCCAGCCAAAATGTCCTCACCCACTCCCCACAGCTGACCCAGCTTACAGAAAAGCCAGAGCTGTGCTGTTCCCTCCCAGTGTGTGGTGAGATGAGGATGAAGTCATGAGGTAGGGAACCAACCTCAGGTACTGAGCTGGAGAGATCCTCCCTGTTTCCCTCCTCTATAAACCTCTAGGGCCCACTGAAGTGAGACTCTGCATGACAACACCACATGGGGCTTTTGCGGTAAACTTGGCCAATTTGTTCCTTGACTGAAATCAGGGCCAGAAAAAGCTGCACTCACATCCATGCATAAACCGTGCCGAAGTCAACTGCATGGTTTATGCACACACAGGAAAAATAGGGCCCAATATTCACAGCAACGCTCTGTATAAAAAAAAGAATATGTGGAATTAAGAATAAAACATGAGGCAATTTGTTGATTTGCTCAGGGAATATAAGAGAGCAACAAATGTGTAGATTATTCTAAGGTTGTTTTTTAGTGTCATTATCAGATCTAAGAACTGTATATAAAAGCATGCGGTCCTTCACATGCTAAAAGTATAGTTTGCTCAAAGAATTGTAAAATATTCAGTATTCTTAAGATTAAATATCTGAATATTGCTTCTGAAGGAACAGCTGTCAGCTTAAATCTAAAGTCTAGTTTGTTTACTGGCTGTATTTTATATCTGTTAGAAAATGACACCAAATGGCAATAAAATTGTTGTAAGTATTCTACTGGGGACTATAAATGCCCTTTGGTTACAGTGTACATATCTTTATACATAATTCCAGTATATTTTCCCTAGAATTATGTTAAATATGTAAAAAGCCTTTTCTCATAAAGGTAAAAATGCTACATGTTTCCAAGCTGTAATTTAGCATTAGTGTCAAGATTGCTTCAGAAAATAAGCTACGGTTACTGTTTCATTCTTTTTAAGTGTCACTCAGCATACCATATCTGATCTTGTATTCAAAATAAACTTATATGATTTTATTCATTTTTCCAGAAGTGCAGGAAGGTTTAGACATAATTTATAGCATATGGATTGATGCAAATAGCTTAAACTAAGTAATTGGCTAGTCACCTACGCTGTCTTATCCTATTACCGTTAGGTACTTTTCAAGTAATTAGGGAAAACAGATCTCTTTTATCCAGTAAGTTTAAATTGGATGAATCCTTGACATTTGTGAAGGCTTATTTGATAGATAAAATCGTACTACACAAAAACTTCCTCTACAATGCTGAGGTTTACTGGGCCTGTAATAAGAAACTGATTTTTTGTTGAGTTAAAGTGACTTATCTTTGCCCTTTTAATAAGAATTCAACTCCAGTCAGCGAAAGTCGAGATAAAAATCACCAAGTTGGTGTTATCACCACGCAGACAGCAAACACGTACCACTATCATTAACTTCTCTGGGCATAGATTTCAAATATGTTTAAAATGTTAAAATTCAATAATTTCTTTTATGTTACAATAACATCAGATTAATGAATACCAAAAAGCATGAAAAGTGATTTATTTTGGGAAGGTCATTCCTTGGTTAGGGAACACTTAAATTGAATTACTATAAAGGGGAAATATATTATAGGTAAAAAGGAAAATGGTTTTTACTACATGTGAATTCCTTGAGTTTTACAATGGTTATGATAAAAAGACTGCACCTACAAGTTTAACCTCTATAATTTTTACATTGTACATTTTAAAAAAATCTTTTTATTTAACATTTCTCGGGCAATTTATACGTGTCACCTTGTACTTAATGTTCCTTTTAAAACAGTTAGTTTTACCTCATCCCTATGAAATCTATAAAACTACTTTTCATACCAGACATGAAATTTCCAGTTAAACCAGGGAATCTGGGCCTATAATGGGAATGCCACACATGAAGAAATAAGTATTTTAAAGAAGCTATCACTTAGAGGACATTTATTCCTAGTTAGTGTACTTCTGCACACAGCACTTACAAACTGGCTTTGCTTACTGGGGGGAAAAAAATAAAAGAAAGGGAATTATTATTAAAGTGAGTTTTGGCTCCTTGGATAAAATTAGGTTCACATTGAAATGATTTGCTGAACTAGGGCTATGAGAAAATCTTGCTTTCACTGAAATATAAAAGAGTAGAATGAGGTTGTAAATATGAAGTGAATTCCTTACGAGCATCCAAGGACTTCACAGCAAGATTATGCAAAATTCCTCTTACGCCTGTCAAAGAATATCTGCAGACACAGAAACATATGTGAAGTTAAAGTCACCAAGAGTTGAACATATGACTCTGAGGTAGAATTTGGCATGGTGATTTCAGCACTGTCCTCATGTTCCTGTGTTTGGCCAGAGAAACACTACCCCAGATCTCAGCAGCCTGTACACACTCCTCAGGCAGCTGAATGCTAAGAATCTGCTGCTTATGCTGGTGGTGCCCTCTAAACAGTGCCTGTATTTGCACATGCTTTATCAAAGTTATTATAATTTCTGTGTTGTTTTCTGCCAAATTGCTCACTTCCCCCTATTAAATATTACTTTTAAAGAACACCCACCAAAACCAACACATCATGCTGTAAGTGGCACAAAGTGTTAAATATGTGGTGGACAGCTCTTAGTCCCCAAATGCCTGAATTCATGAGGTTCCACTGTAGTATTTAGGAATAAGTGTTATGGCTCTTTCAGGTATGATTCCTGAAACTTACAGAAATTAAAAGCTGAAGTTTTTCATTTTGCTATCTTCAGAGTTACACACCTTCAGAGCTTCTTAATAAAACTGAACAAACAAACAAAAACTTACACTGAAATAATTACAACTTCCCCTTTGGTATGTTACTGTGATAAAAAGGAGGATTGTTCCACGGGAAGTAAGTGCATGTAACCCCCAGTTCCCAGATGCTGTTGAATTACTCCTTGCATTCTGCAGTTGTACAAGAGCACTAGCCCATCCAGAAGAACAAAATAAGTGAAAATTGATTGTTTTCTTACTCTGTGGACCCTGCAGACCCGGTAGATGTATATATAAAGGTAGGACATGTCACAATTGCCACAGACCACCCCTGTTCTTATAGGTCGTGTTCCTACAGTCCCAACACAATATTTCATCCAAAATGTCCTGTCTCTGGTGAGGAGAAAGAGGCTTGCTGATCATGAAGAAAGAAGAAAGGCAGCTGTCATTTCTATGACAGGGAGAGAGAATAGATAAAATTCTCTGCCCTCACCAACGTGGAGGAAAAGCCTTCCCTCCTTCACCACTGCTGGAAATGTTAGGAGAGGAATGGAAAGCAAAATGAGAACTCATCTTGTTTCTTTTGGTGAGGTGTTGTACCCATTCTAGAATAAAACAGGTAAGATTATGAAATTATATTATGTAGGTAAACTTCTGGTAAAGAGAAATTTTATTTACACCGACGGGTGATCCAATGGAAGCTGATTAAATTTAGAATAAGAGGAGACTTCTGACCAAATAGAGCATAAAGATCCAGAAAAATCTTTCCATTGAGTCACTGGGAGCAAAATACATAAGACAGACTAGGGTTAAGTAAACTAAATTACCTGAGTCTTTAGAATTAGCTCTAGATAGTAAAACTAAAAATGCTTATACACAACAAGTTGTCAACAGAGGGAGCAAACTGAAAAAATTATTCCAAGAAGCCTATATGCCTTTCATCTCCTACACTCTTAAAAAGGATGCATAACATTGCAATGCACCCTTTAGCTCCAAAACAATATTCTAACCCCACTCAAGTACCCCTGCTTGTCTAGCTGCAGCGAAAGGGGAAAAAAAATGTTCCTGAGGGGTGACAACAACACCAAGTGGTAAAGCTCAGGTGTATTTTTCCCCATGTCAGCCAACTTCTCACTTTTCAGTGTACAGTTTTAAAATTCATTTAATATTCCTAATTTGGAACTGAAGTAGAAAACCCTGACCTATAAAACACACAAATGTATAATTACATCTGTTATCAGCTAAAATGTAAGATCTCTATATGGTCTTTACTGCAATTAGTAGTTAAGCACATTTCTTACATGTAATTGCATTTAGCTCTACAAGTAAGAAGGTTGTAAAGCACCCATTGATCTCCTAAATAAGATGTGCAGCTTTCAAGACAATGAGGTAAGACTCAGTCATGGATTTTAGGGATAGGCTATGTTACGATCTGGTGTGGGAAACTGTGGAGAAGTGGTTTGAGCCATCCACATTATCCACTGCTTACTTTGTGGATGTTGAATCTTCTCAAAAGCTCACCTGGGAAGACAACAGGACATCCTACGAGAACACATTTCTTCCCTCTCAGAAGTACAGAACAGGTTAATGAGCTGAAACAGTGCACTGGGTTAAGGTTGCCTCAGTTGTTCAAAGATCCTCCTTCCAATGCCTGGTGGAAGCTGAATGAAACCTCACCACTGAAAAGCTGAGAACTTAACTGGAAAAACCACTCTGCAAAAAGCTACATTTGTAACAGGCAGAAAGTAGGAGCTGGGCTGTCTGGTCAATCTCCAACAGGGAAAAGGTGTTTTAGCAAAAGTCTAGGCAATTATTCACATGAGGAGTTTCTTTAACAGACTTGGACATGGACCTGGATTTGCCAGTTTCTTTGTTCCAGTAATTAGGTTCTACTTCATGTAGGCCACATGCCTTCTCTTGTTTTCTTTGGCCAGCCTGAAGACTCTTGTGTCTTCACTCTGGTGAATCACAAGTTCCCGGGGCAGAAAATTATGTTTGAAATCCTTGAGGACAGCTTCCTTTAAATTAAATTTCCTTTAAAAAGCCAAGTAGGGCAAAGACATTAAGAATAAAATCTTTAGTGAAGAAAACAGCCTTGAAACATTAACCAAAGGAGGAGAAGCAATGTTTGCCTCATCCTGGAATGATGTACTTGAACCTTCACCTTAGAAGTGCGCAGATGAAAACACTGTGTTTCATCATCACTTGTGCCAGTTTTGGTGAAAAGATCTCCATGATGATGCTCCCACTTCTTATCTGGGTAGGCAAAGTAATATTCTTTGACTTTACTTTCTCTTAAATGCCAATCTCTTTTTAAGAGTCTCTCAACACAAGACCAAAGGCAAAAAGGAAATGTTCTTCTTCAAAGCACTTAGAACAAAAATGGCAAAGCAATGAACAAAACGCAGCCCACGAAACGAGTAATGGGTGATACATCTCTTTAATAACATCCTGTATTGTGTTTTAGTGCACAAGCTGCTGAAATGCTGACAACATCCAAGATTCAATCTAAAACATGCAAGATGCCAGTAGGTAATCTAACTGTGCCACAGCTCTGTGTATCTGAGTACAAACTAAGTGAATGACCATACGTGTGGTAATAGCTGTCCATTAAATGTGCACGGTACTTATGCCTTGTATATTTGTATATATAACAATTCCTGTACGGAATGACCTTATGTGGTTCTAAGTGATATATATTTATAAATAACCTCTATGTGTGTAGTTTCAATGTATATCTTACATAATTGCCTTTAAATGGCTCTATAAACAATCCCAAATTACTACTTTGCACTGCAAAAACATTAACTCATTGATTATACACTACCGTTCAGGAGCGAGGTCTTCCTGTGGAAGCTTTCAGCGCGTATTTCGGGCAGGGTCAGGCATGGCCTATTTTCCTCTTTTGGCTGTGACCTAGCTCTGAAACGCACCCCTTCGCCTTCAAAACCTGGCGAAACGGGACCTACCTCAATGATGGCCCCGTCGGGCAGCCGGAGGAAGCGCCTGTAGAGCTCCTGGGAGCCGCTGATGTGCACCGTGTAGACGCAGATGTGCACGGTGGTGCTGCCTCTGCAGCCGCCCGCCGCGCCGGGGGCATCGTCCCGGTGCTGGAGGTCGCAGCTGGAGCCACCAGGCTGGCTGTCGTGGTCCTTCCAGATGTAATCAGACACTGCCACCTAGTGAAACACAGCCCCCCCCGCCCCCCGGACACGCACACACACACAGGCCCCCCACCCCCCACCAAAGGAACATATTTAATTAACTTCTGGCAAGAGCTTAACCGATTTAAAATGATTTTACAATAAATCTGCAAAACCTGTGCCATATGCAGCGCTTGCACACAGTTCTCCGCTACATATTTTTTTATGACATAGATCTAAATAGAGGAGATAGACAAATCCCTAGTGTATATTCTATAAAGTTAATTCTGCACAGATGAAGCTGTAATTGACTCCCGTATTAACCAAAAGTAGGGAGATCAAGCAGGGTAGGTTAAACAATAAAATGGCAATGCTGATTTAAAAAAAAAAAATCAGCTTCCCAAGATTTTTGTGAGCCAGTATTTGTATTTCTCTCTCTTTGAGAAGCCTTTGCTCCTGCACCCACAAGCACTTTTTGGTCTCTGATCTCTGTATAATATTAAAATAACCTTGTGCTGCTAACTGAATTGTAGATGAGGCAGAGTAAATTAGGTGTATTTTAGGGCATTGTCTAAAGCTAGTCTATTAACAGTTACCTAGCTTCCCAGTTTGCTCTAAACATGTTTGCTTTGGTAGGTTTTGTATCCCCCTACGTCAGTCAGAATTTCCATTCAGCCTTTTTCATGTTAATTCTTTACACAGACTGAGCAGAATTCAAGATTTCAGACAGATCATGGCACAAGGCTTAAGCACCCTTTATCCTTAACTAGAAATGATGATGAGAAGCATTATTTTTATACTGCCCCTGACGTGCAAGCATAAGCTCTTCAACCCTCACTTTTGCAAGACCTTTTAGTCATTCCTTTTCTCCCCTGAGATGCTACTCCTGTTTGTGGAAGGAAGGGATTGGTGACAGTGGTACATCCTTACAATACATCAGCATGCTCTTCTCAAACACTTCAATTTAATGTAGACAAAATACCACTTTTGCTGGCCTGGCACATGTTGTTTCTTTCAAGAATGTTTATTACGCTGGCAGAAATGATTGGAACTTACTCACAAAGCTCGCTAAAGAAAAGCTCTCATTTAAGATAGGTACATCAAAACCTTCTTCTGCATAATTTTGCTTTTACTTTTTGCTAAAATGAAGAGGTCAGATTCTTACAAGAGATCTCAAAAACCAGACACGAATTTTTCCCCTCACTTGTGAAAAGTTAGATTTAGCTCAGCTTGCTTGTGTTCCAGTTCACATTTCCCCAGCTGTTCTTACGCATTACGAGGAATCCCGTAACTAGCACAGTGTGCCAATGCCACGATCCTGACGTGCATGCTGCTATTACCAGCCACTGCCTTAGGAGAGGATTTGTTTCAGGTAAATTAGGGAAGCAAGAACACGTATAGGAAATTATCTCCAACTCTTTTCCAGGAACGACAGAACAATAGGATACTTCATTTTAGCGCCAGATTCCGTTTATATCAGCCCTAATCATTTTTTTTTTATATTTTAAAAAAGGGAAAGGTCATTTGAAATTTAAGGTAAAATAAGGACAGTCTGAATTTTCACACCAAAGCCTCTGGGGTTCAAAGGTTTCCATTCAGGCCAACGTGTTAGGAGCATAGAGCAGCCATAATAAGGACAGGACAAGCCTTGTATTTTCTTCTGCCTACCACACAAGACACATGCCTGCATTACACAGTGTTCCATAAGAATTAACGTGGCCAGTGGTCTCAAGAAAGCAGGAAGACAACTTCCATTGGTACAGTGTTGTCTTGAGCACAGAGGAGCAGCTGCAAGGGCTGCCACACCACAGCCCCTGCAATGGTTACCCTCCACACTCATCCCAGTGCCTCACTAACAGAACTTCTAACCTGTCCAATTCGAGAGCACCAAGGCTTTCCTGGCCTCATGTCTCCTCCCTGATCTATGGCTTCAGGAAAGACAAATGGTTGAGAGATCCAGTTCAGAAACTCAATCTTCAGGAAACACAGCAAACAGGATGATCTCTGTCACAATCCTCCTTTTATGCTAGGTAGATTTTCCCCTGCATTGCTAGCTTCCTTTATTCAAAGTTTTCTTCCGTCCTGAATCAGTCCCCATACTTTCCCCTGTTTCTTGTCTGACCTTTATCTTATCCCACTTTCACTGAATCTGCTTGTTCCTCTCTTGTGCTTGTCCATATCAAATAGCAAGGGGCTTATTTACTGTGTGTTCTGCAAGCCATGGATATGAACACCACGTCCTTCTTTGCAGCTTTGTTTTGCCCATTTGAGCTGCGAGCTCTGGGGGCAAAAACATGCATTCTGTACTTGTCCAGCACAGGGGACAGAATGGATCTTCCATTACTTTCACACAAATAAATTACCACATATCTTTTCAATCAGTATCAGGTCTAAGTGTAATTTACAACATACAATTACTGTGAGGAAGAAAAAGCTATGTTGCTCAAATCTTTGTGCCTGAGCAAACCTTCACTTTGGTGAAGGCAAAGGGCAAAGGTCTTCTTTGGAAGTTCTTGACTCTGGGTGCCATTCCTGGAACACCATATCCATATGGGACCAGCTATGGCATCAGAAGTCTCTGTCTTCCTCCCCAAGATGAGGCAGTTCTGCAGGATAGTGGGAGCACACAAACCCATCTGATCTGTTGTCACATTTCAAGATCTGATGAACTCCCTCTGAGGACACTGATGTGACTAGCCAAGAGCACATGAGAACATGATGATATTGTTCTGCATGTCCTCCTCCCAACCCCCCTGACCCTCCCCCCACAAAAAACCACAAAAACCCCACAGATTGGTCATCTGACAACTGAAAGAGAAAAGGCACCACCACGACTGATGGTGAGTTGCATAGCCTTGGTCTGGGGTAGGCACTAGAAAGAATGGAAAGAGGACCCCTCGCTGGAGCATGACTCACTAATTTTTCCTCAAAGTCACCTGGCAGTGAAGACAGACTCTTCAATATGTCGAGGGATATAACATTTGAATACCACTTCCAGGAAGGGGGAGCAGCTCTGTTTGTGGCTGTGGATTTAGGGACCCCAGCGCAGAAGGACCTTTCCATTCCCTCCTTGCTAGCACTATCTGAAAGTATTTGGCAGGCAGATGTCCACTGCCTTGAAACTCTCAAAACACATTTCTGTGAAGTGATAGGTCACTAGAGAGCTGCTGTGGCCTACATAACCTGAAGTAAGCTGCAAAAGTAAACTCTGCTGTCATCTGAAATTTCTATCATTAAGTTAATCAAAAACGTCCATTCATTTCTACAGGAATACAATATGAGTTAATAAATCCACTGAGACAGGCTAGTCAAGAGACTGTGCATATAGGACATGTCAGAGAAAGTGAAGTTAGCAATGATCTAGATTCACAAGGGCTGACAAGAAACCACAAAATGCCAGAGCAATGTACAGTAACCCAGTAACCCAGTAACCAATGAAATTCATCTTTCAGCAGAAAAACACATTAAGGATGATAATTCAATGATAAAAGAGGCAGGCCAGAACAGGTTCAAATGCTGAATATTTCACAACATAACTTAATTAAAGTGGGACTGTGAGGCTGTTAATCGCTTTATAATAGTTCAGCTTGAAATGAGGTCTGATGTGAGTGCCCTTATAGTTTATTTGTTTATATTATTATAATCATAAAATGTTACATCGACCTAATGCAAATGTACAGTTTTCACCGGCCTTTATTATGTTGGCAGTTTTTTTCTCATTTTGGTCCTCCTATTTCTGTGCAAGTATGAGAAGGGAAGAACTGGGAGGAAGGGTCATGAATTTAGGTCAGATCAGATGATTCAGTAAGTCTCATGTGGGTTTAAGTCTTATTAATAATTTTAATACGTTCTTCCTTGACAACAATGATTTCAATCACTGCTCCTTTAACGTGCACTGTGACGTAAAAATGCACAGGTTTTTAAAAGAGTGGAATGTGTTTCTCCTACAAAAAAGGTAAATTATGTCAACTCTTTGGAAATTACAG
Source organism: Brachypodius melanocephalos (assembly GCA_013398615.1). Lineage (NCBI taxonomy): Eukaryota > Metazoa > Chordata > Aves > Passeriformes > Pycnonotidae > Brachypodius > Brachypodius melanocephalos. The sequence goes on from VZSR01003809.1 coordinate 3,993,755, forward strand.
TGAATAACCTAGAAAAAGATAAAGAATACATTTGTAAGTAAAAATTTGTTGTACAAATCTATTATGCCACAACAAGTGTAGAGAAATATGTTATTGAAGTAGAATACATTTTAAACACAAATGTATTGATAAATTGTATATTTATATTACACAACTGAGGCACAGCCAGTTAGTATTAACAATATTTCCTCGATTAGGGTACAGAAAATGCCATGCTAGACTGTAAAAGTACTATGATATTCTCTATTGTTTGACAGCCTTTGTGAAAGAAGAAAAGAAAAATATTTCCTCAGATTTTCTGAGCTATAGTGGGAATGAGAGGAAGATTGATTTCTAGTGTCTCAAAAAAAAAAAAAAGACATCAGCATGAAAAAGTTTTTTTTAAAAAGTTGAGAAATATAAGTGTGTGTCCAAACACTTGATTATGATTAGTACTGATTCTTAACTGTTTGCAGCAGCATTATTATTAGCAATGTCATGTGAATCAGTTCCAGGCTCATACATTGTAAAATGTATAAAAAAATCTGTTTGAAAACAGCATTCAAAGAAAATGCGTAAAATTAATAAAATGGACCAAATTGAGCAGTTGAGAGTGTGTGGAACTGAATGCTGGTCATGACAAATAATTAGTAAAAGTTACAAGCTGTTAACTTTAGTCAAAAGGGCAAAAAAGTGTTGAAATAATAGGAAAAAAAAAAGACATCAAAAGTCGAGGGTGCTGTATTTACTTCAAGTAACTTTCATAAACATGGTAAATGCATTTTCTGTGGTAAGAGTTGTAAATATGGGAATTACTGTCCTGGAGGCAATCTTTGTTAAAACAGCTTAGCTTTACAATTAAAAAAACAAAAGCTGGCTAGTGCTTACCTCTGAGGGAAGCACAGCACCCCTTAAGCATTACAAACCCCATTTCTGACTAACGGTTGCAAAAACCTTGCCAGCAACTCTGGTAAAAGAAGAATTCACATGGAAATATCTAAAAGCATCCTCCCTGTCCTTGCCAAAGGCACCTTGGTGGTGCCCAGGTTCCAGGGAGGTTATCACCGGACCTCGGTCAGAATCAGATGTGACAGTGGGGAAAGTTTCCAAGCCACCGCAGGAAGGACAGGGCACTTTACAAATGGTGGAAATGAACTTGGTTTGAATAAATCACGAAATTGGAAAAATGGCAAGGAGAGGCACGAACAAGAAAAGCTATTAGGATTCCCAAAAATCAAACCAGCACAAGAAAGCCACGCCAACGCCCCTCGTATTTAACCCTTATGTGCACGAAGTACTCACACACATTTTTGCAAGGGCAGTGTGCTTTGGTGGGTGCTCTCACTCCTGGGCCAGTGATGAGGCACCTGGGTGTCTCAGGTTGGCAAAGGCCTTTGTGGGCTCCTGGTAACTCTGGAGAGACAACTTGTTTGTAGGTTGCCCTATTTATGAGCCTCATGCACCAGGATAAGGGACCAGTAGTATCCAGGAATTGTTTTTTTCAGTCAAATTATGAATGCCTGAAGCATTATTGTTACAGTCTTCCCTGATTTATTTAACAAACAGACATGGACAGACTAAATGGTGAAAAAAGGCATGTACAGAGAATAACCTCTTTGTAAATGACCAAGGAGAAATTCCCAGAATAGATTTATGGAAAGCTGCTTAGCATCATAGCACTAGGAAACAGCAGCGGGTCTTTTTGTTTCTGATTCACAATAAAATCCTCTTTATGGATATGTCCAGTGAACAGCAATGCAGATCTTTTCTAGAGGATGATTTTCATCTCCTGCTTTTAGATATTACAGAGTGCAGCCACATATTCTTTAGCTACACTGAACTCACTGCTTGTTTAGTTTGCTGCTCACCATCCCATTTTTTCAGATCTAAATCTTTTGTGGTTTTAAGTGTCCACACTTCGGTCACCCATTAAAAAAATACAAATGTAGAAATACTCTCTTCCAAACAATAATAAATCTGGGGGGAAAATGTCATCTCAAGAATTAAGACAAGGAAAACTGATAGTCAATGCAGCAAAAACCTTGGTGAATAAAAATTAAAGGCCACAGCTTTCTTGCATTTCCTCGTGCATAGCAGTGTCTTTGTCCATTGATTCGCCCTAAGGAAAGGAGATAAAATACACTCCCTTCCTATTCCAAAGAAACCAGCTATATTCCAAGCCCAGAGTAGGTTTTGTTCAGATGGACAAAAGAAATCTCTCTCCATGCCTCATTTCCCAAATTTTATAAGGGATGCTGGAATCAGTTACTTAAGAAAGGATCTTGAGTAACTTCAGACAGACAGGATTTTATATACAAAAGTGTTTAGGAAAAGTTATTTTCCCTATGGAAGTCAGGATTTTAATGCATACAAGGGCATATCCGTGTAAATAAGAGTATCTGCTACTCATTATCTGCTCATCAACATTTGTTATTCATTACTCATGTGTTTACAAGTGTAATGCAGTCAGAAAGCAGAAATAATACTATATGACTTTGGTGACCAAAAATACACCAGAAACAACAAATAGTAAATAGATCCATGGAGCAGTTCATCTTTTGGGATAAAGTTTGCCCACAGAAGACATTCTGTGAAAAATTTGTGAAAATAACCCTGACTGATCTGTAAGTAACAACACAGTTCAAAAAATAATATGTAAACAGAAAACAAAGGAACTAAGTCTGTCAATTAATTTATTGGCAATGAGCATTTTATTTTTACTGTTTGGAACTGATTAAATGCAGAGAAAAGATAGTTTAAAAAAACAAGTCCATGTTCACAGATTTCATTCAATCTGTCCAAGACCATGTGCATTCAAGATGTATGTCTGGGAATGAGACAGGCTTTTATTCACCTGTGACTTACAGCAGATGGACAGATCTTTTCCTGGCAGCTAAATAACATTTTTAAACCTGTATCGTTACATGGACAGTAAATCAGATGAGAACTTAAAACTATAACACATTGGACTAGTGGCTTCTTCTTGGGCTTCAGAAAATTTCCTCTTTTGCAGGCAGTGGCGTAGTGTATCCTTGTGCTAGTAGGGGTGAGCATAGTGTGAATGGTGCTCTTGTGGAAGGTGTCTTTTGAATTTCAATTTCTATTTTCCTTTTTTAATTCAAACAATAGTAAAATTGCTGTAAGGTTTTACTAAGTGCCAAAATATTCCCAGTTTGCCTGTTTAGATCTAGCTTTCTTTTGAAGCAGATGGAAGGGTGCTAGGAAAATGAAGGTGAAACAGGAAAACAAATTTAAACTCTTTTACTAAAACATATATGAACATCTGTGAAGGGTGGCTGTCCTCTTTTAGAAATACTGTAATTTTGCTGTGATCTTTCAGTAACCCTAATAAGTACACTGACTACTCCATCACAGATGTTATTAACAAGCATTTACCACAGAAGAATCTAGACTCTCTCACTCACACTGCAGCCCCATTGCTTCAGCGCTGTAGAGACAGATAGAAATGGGCTGCTGGCAGCACAAGGAGTTAACAGCCTGTGTTGAGATCAGAGGACATTTATGTGGCTACTTGCTTTAACCGTCCATAAATTATCTCATCTGATTTTCCAAACAATCACCAGCAGTCAGACGCTTTCTTGCAGACATCACTGCAGAAATGGGCCATGGAGGAGGAACTGAAGGAAAAAGGTTTCACAGACACTTCCCTGGCAGGGTGCAGAGTAGTGGAAGGGCCTGACACAGTTTTACAAGCCGTGATGTTAAAACAAATGCTGGTTTCATTATAGAAAAGAAGGGAAGGAAGAAAATGAAGATGGCAGAGCCTTGGGTATTCCATTGTGATTAAGGCTGACATTCTCCATTCTCACCTCATCCCCTCTGCCTTCTTCACCCCAAGAATGTTTTTTCTGCCTCCCCAGGCCCAGCATCCCAACTGCAAGCTCATCAGAAATGAAACCAAAAATGCCTCAATTGGTAAGGTATCTCCTTGTCAGTTTACTCCTTCTTTGTCCTGTGCCAAGGTTTTATCTTTTGGCTCTTGCAAACAGTTTAACCATGCCTGGAATTGATGCTTCTCTAGAAATCTAGGAATGGAAATCCACTGTAGCGAGTAGAGACAAAGAGTTAAAGGTACAAGGAAGTTTGCATGAGCCTTAAACAGGGCATGCAAACCAGTTGGGTCTGCCACACTTGGAAAAGTAACTTTGAAGATCAGGCTGTCTCCCCAAGCTCTCTGAGTGTACCAAGAGCCTCTCAGCAATGTCTTCTTCCTTGCTTCAGTTAAGAAACCAGATAGCAAGAATTCTTCTCACAATAATATTTTCCACTTGTAGCACATCATTGCAAAAATGGCTCCTTTGTGGTATTTCACCAGTTTTGTCTTCAAGTAGGAAGCATGAAATGTACAAAAAAAATTACAAACAAAGTAAAAATGACTGCTAGGGACCCTAAGAAATGGTTTATGGTACAGCTTAAAGTTTTGTGCAAAGATGTGGTGTGATTTTATGCATGCAAGAAAGATTCTGGTTGCATTTGATTTTACCTTAATTAGTTCACTTTTCCTGAATTAAAAGTTACCATCTGAGATATCCAGAAACAATTGCATTGTATCACTGAATCGGATGTGCTTGGTCTGTAGAAAAATGGTTTAGCCTACTGTGACCAATTGTCTATCATAATGAAGCTTATTATTAATGGAGTATTCTCTTATATCCTTATTTTTTCCTTCTCATAAGATAGCAGAGTTCAGCATCCGATAAACATGTAAATTGCATTTTTCTTTTCACACAGGACAGATTTCAACTTCTGAACCAGCAGTCAACAAAGATTCCCCCAGCTGCTAAGGAAAAAATAAAAAAAAGGAAGTATTTGTGAAGAAAGGCATAATAAGATCAGAGGGAAGCCTGTCATAAAAATGCACATTGCATAATACATGATGGATCAGTTCTATTATTTAACTTTTGCATAGATATAACAATACAGAGATATGCTAACCATCATAGTCAGCATTAATTTACAGTGGGAAAAATAATTAGAATCTCACTTTTTCTGAAGAATGGAGTGAAAATGTAAACAATGCTTCCCTCCAGGCAAGTGCTTTATCAACTTGACAGGTGCATTTGAATTTCCATGGGTGGGGGACATAATAGGTTATTTATGTGTCATTTTAATAGAAAGGCCCAACCATCAAGATGGACAGGAGACTTTATCAGTACTGCTGTTTGCAACTAATCCACCAATTTAATACCCCATGAAAATACCTGCAACAAAACCTGGACATTTTTCTTTTCCACTCCATTATAAGCAAATCAATATGGGTGCTATTCATCTCAAATCTTTGGCTCAGCAGGTGCCCACTACACAGAGCTCCTCACAACACTGGTGCACTGGCACAGCCACATAAACATAGACACTTTGACTTCTGGTGCCATCAGTGACTCCACAACAGGATCACAGCAAGTGCACTTAGATCACTAGCTTATCCTCACACAGAAGTAAGAAGTAAAATCTCTTTTTTTTTTAGGGCTTCTTTCTTTCCTTGTTTTGGTTTGGTTTTGAGAAGAAAAAAATCCAAGACAAATTTTTCAAATTTTCTGATTACTGTAATTTTATCTGAAGTAGCCATTTCCTGATTTTCACAGTGTATTCCTGGCTGGAGAACAGCCATAAGCAAGAAACACATTATACATCTCACAACTGTAACAAGTCTCTTTACACAAATTTGCCATGAAAAAGAAAAATGTCAAAACATGTACTCCAGTCACACCTTCTTGTCCTGTAACTCTGCTAAAAGCTGCCTTTTTTGTCCTGTGTAGGGCTGTGACCTTGAGTGATACATAACCCCAGTGTGACCCAGGGTAATTTTGGTAGCCATGCTCCAATTTCTTCTTGCTCTTCCCTCCTTGGTACCGTCATCTGTACGAGCACAGGTTCCCCCTGTACTTGTCTACACAGCTATTGCTGCCACATTTTTAATACACAGCATATGCTGATGGACTCCTAGTATTTCACTGGGGTGTGTGTGCACAGTCAAAATCAACCTGATCCACACCAGAAAAAAAAAAAGTATTTTCCATTAAGGAAACCTTAAAAAAGATCCTTTTTGAGAGCTGAAGGTTTCCATTATTGCAAGTCCATCCTCATCTGCGTGCAAAAGTCCAGTTTCCAGATTCACGACCCACCAGAGTCTATATGGACTGGAAGACAGTCTCCAATGAGCTTGAAAAGCATTGGAATAGATCTAAGGAGGATAGAGGTAATGAGATCATCCACCATTCCCATGTCCACTCAGAAGTGTGCTCTAGTTCTGTAGAGATAACTCTTTTCTAAGACAGGTAGGGCTCCAGAGACGTTTTGAGTATGTAACTGGAAGTATCTTTACACCCCCTGGGTAATTCCCCAGACCAGCTACTCCCAAAACTTTTTGCAAAAGCAAGCAATTCATAAGGACATAAATCTGATTAAAAACAGACCTGGGACATTTCCTATGCTCAGTCTTTCAGTCTGCAAAGCTCATGAATCCCTGTGGTTAATTAGGAAATATTACTCATAGTAAGATCCAGTTAAAATAAAATGCATGTTGCCCAAACATAGCATCTTAATAAGTTTCAGAAACAGTCATTCCCCATTTTCCTCCCACAGCTCCTAGCTTGGTGACCATGTTTTCAGTGGGAGGACAATGCCACTTCTCCCACTTGCAGAGAAGGACTCTCTCCTGGGGGTCACTTTGGCACTTAGAGCAGTGGGGTTGTAGGCCAGATGAAGGCACAGACTGGGAGGGTGTAGCTTGAGCTCTCAGTCCACATCAGGGGGAGGCAATATCTCTTTCCTGTGCACCTTAAAGTTCACTCTTATATTACCACAAGAGGTATATCCCAAGTTACAAATGGTAAAGTGTGGAAAAGGAACCCAAATAAATTATGTTACATCTCAACTGATGTATTAAAAGGCAGCTAAGTCTGGGTAGAAGACCATAATAGCAAAGAGACAAAACTGCAGGATGCTGGGTTGACAAAACAAACAGACCTGGAAGTCTAAATTTTAAAGAAGTTTTACACCAGTATCTATTTCTTGCTCTGCTTGGATAGCAACTCCTTCCACAAAACACGTAAGTGATGTAAGCAGAATGTCAGTTCACCATCCTCATTACATCAGACAGTGGATACGGAGCAGGAAGGTGACGGCTTTCTCCCTAATGGTTTTGCTTCAATCCTGATAGCCTAATACAGGACAGGTTTCTTATTCACTCACAGAACTAATGAGAGATGTTTCTATTTTACACTCGATTTTTATTACGTAGTGAAGATATTAAAAAAGGTGAACATTGAAAATTACTTTGGTCTGCGTAAAGCTGATGAGCTTATACTACATGGAATACAAAAAATAGCACCTATAACTGACACATTTACTTTCAAAAGGGCAATTTTTTGTGAAAATTATTAGGAAAACTAACAATAGATCTTTAAAAACATAGATCTAATGTCTTTTCACCATTTGTTCTAGGTAAATTTTATGCCTCTTACAGTGGGATTTGTATCACATTGTATAAATCTTTAATTTCAGTGGAAAACACACTATATCACAGTTTAGATAATACATTGAATTTCATATTTCATTAAAAAATATGTTTTCTGCTTTGCATGTGTCCTTGATTCACTGCATCTCTGGTGCTTTTACATTGGTGTAGCTACTTTGATCAAGAAAAATTAAAGTAAAGGGCAGCAGCCCAGAAATGTATCACACCCATACATTTTATTTTATTTAAAGTTAACCAGAACAGTTTCCCACTGTCATAGAAAAACATATCAATCTACAGAATACTAAGCATAAAAAACCCCCAATCAAATTAGTGTATTATTCAAGAAGAAAAGGGGCAAGTGTACCCAAGAGTAGTGTAATGCCTTCTGAAGCTGGCACAGTTAACAAAAACTTGGCTGATATTTTTCAAGGATCAAAAGCACCAAGTTCCTGGATACTGAAATTACTTTAGATTGATTTAACTGTCCGCTCCAGTTTTTTTGGTAGATGTAGAAGTGTGAGTTTCCAATCAGAAACTCAATGAGTTTCCATTTCTCAGCTCTTTGATGGTTCCTTTCCTCACTACATGGGATGAGGATCTTTTGTGGGAAGGAGTGAACCCCACTCAAAGTAAATTAAGAAACACTGAGCATATCTCTTACTTCCAGCACATTTTGATGGTTTGGTTTTAGGAAAATACTTCCAAAAGGCTGTTGACTTCTGAAGTCAGCACACAGAAAATGGGGATGCCCCATCTTTTTCTCAAGTTAAAATACATTTTGAGGAAAAATAATGAGAAAAATATTTTGAGATCTTTTCTGGGAGTTAATCTGGGAAAAGGTATTTATGAATTTTTTTTTCTTTCATATTAAAGACACATTTCCTATCATTTCAAGAGGATCACCAGTCTTGCTCTGCTCTTATTTAAGCAGTTTCTAGCCAACTGTAACTTGCATTTCTAGTTAGGATTACAAATTAAAGATCAGGCTATATTAGTATGCAATCACCCATCAAAAGCACTCTCTGTTTGCCCAGGCTATCTTCTATCTTGAAGCAGAACCAGCTCCAGGCATACTAAAGCAGGCAGATGCCTGGGACATGAGTTTTCCTTCTCCATCTCTTTTGCCTGCAGAAGTGCCTCAGCAGCCAGCCTGATGCCTGCTGCTGCAGCCAGGAAACATCCCCGTGCAGGACTGCTCCTCTAGGGACAGCAAGACCAAAGGTAGCTTGGGAGTTGTAGCCCTGGTTCCATGCCTGAGGTGTTTTGGTTTTCTGAAATTCTTTTCCCAGGGAATTTTCTGTAAACAGGAGAAATGGTTTTGTAACTGTACCTATGCTGTTCATTCCTTTCCCAGGAGGGACGTCTTCTTGATGTCGCTCTGGTTTGACCAACGTGATTGAAGAGGTATGCCTTTGTTTCACCAACCAAATTGGTCTGTGTAAAATAGTGTAAAAGGGAGACACATCCCAAAAATAAAGGAGTCATTTTCAGCCTTCTGAATCTCAGAGTCTGTGTTGTTGTGGTGTAAAACAGCAACAGGGATCTCCATCATAACCATGATGCATTTTACCTGTGCTGCAAAGAAATCTTGAATTTGAGATGCAAGGACTCCTGACAATAGGGTTTGTTCTTCTGGATTTTGCTGTAGTGTCCTGTCTGGCAAAAGCCATTTCAACAGAATGCTAATTTGAATTTCCAGAATTAGACTGTGTGTGGCCCCTTGGAATTTGAGCTATCTTAAACCCTAAAGTGTGATCTTTAATAACTAATTTCAGAGTTTCATTTCTATTTCCACTAGTATTTGTGAAACAAATGGCCTTTCCAACCTCCAGCATAAATGGATTTATATACACAATAATTCATTGAAATATAATGTTCTTCCAGAACTACTTTAATCTTCTCTGCTTTGAGATGTTGCAGTTCTGTTTTCTAGACTTGTGTTTTCCCCACAGTTTGTTCATACTTCGCAGATATATTAGCATGTAATATATAACTCTTTACTGATCCACTTATCCACCTGTAACTCTCAGAGATTATTCTATCTGTTTCCCTTTGGTCTGCACATCAGTATCTTCTGCATTTTGTACTGAGAAAGACAACAGAAGAAAAACCATAGAGTTACAGAATCACACAATGTTTTGGGTTGGAAGGGACCTTAAAAGATTATCTAATTCCAACCCCCTGCCATGGGGATGGGCACCCTCCACTAAAGCAGGTTTCTTAAAGCCCCATCCAACCTAACCCTGAACAGTTCCAGGGATGGGGCATCCACACCTCTGGGCAGCCTGTGCCAGTGCCTCACCACCCTCACAGTAAAGAACTTCTTCCTGAAATGTTCTCCAAAGTTCCTGAACAGATAGAATCCAAGGTGGAAGCAACCCAATTAGATTCTGGTGCACCATGCAACATTCTTGATGGTGGTTTGGGAATTTCAAGAGCAACTGCTTATAGAGTCAGCCACTAACTGGCAAGAAAAAAAGAAACCAAAATAGGCATTGGGCATTGTTACAGTCCAACTGGTCTCAGGCAGGAAGAAAGATCTGCAATGGGTTGAAACCTCATAAGTGTTGTACAAGAGATCCAAACTAAGAGCTATCTTATAGAGCAGGAGGGTATCAGGTGAACTGTAAAACTACAATTGTACAGCAGAGGAAAGATGCCTAAACTTGAATGCTTTGAGGCCATTATAATCTTTAATGATTTACGTTTATTACTGCCAATACCTCCTGAAAAAAAAACAAACAAACAAAAAAAAAAAAACCCAAAACAAACAACAACAACAAAAAACAGAAAAGCCCCACCATGCTTCTTTCATGACTAACTTCTATGCTGTTTTGAGTTCCACTTCTATACTGGTTAGATATGAAAAAAAAAAAAAGAAAAAGTACATACCATAAATTTACTAAGATTTTATAGACAGTTTAGACAGCATTAGATGCTCAGGTACCTAACAAATTACTTGATCTTTGCATCCTGTTCAGATAAAGGACTTAGAAGTGGCAAAGAATAAGAAAAAAGCAATTGAAGTGGTATGAACAAACTATGTTGATTTAGAAACCAAGCCAAATAAAAACCATTACAATAGAGTTTCAAAAAGTTATGTTTGCAATTTAAAATACCCATAGGGCAGATCTGACTTACATGACCAACGCTTAATGTATAGTACGTGATAAGATGACACATGCAGTTTTGCAACTTGGCAGTAATTCAGAAAAAGAATACTTTGCTGGCCATTAACAATTTCTGAGCAATGTACTCATTTATTATATATGTCTGTAGTTGAGTTCCTGAGTGATTATAGTTATAACAGTGTCTTCCCATGTAATCTTAGGATACCAAAAGCTGCACAGCAAAATGAAAGTAAGGATTAATAAATTACCTCCCTCCATGCTCATGCTAACAGTTCACTAAATCTACATGCAGAGTTTGCTTTCTGCTAGTAAATGCAAATGGAGAGAAGATGCCACAGATCTACAGGGGTACAAATGATACAAGAACTGGGCTTGCACTTTAGTAAAGGGCCTTGAGAGATGTGTGTGTGTGTGTGTGTGTGTGAGAGAGAGAGAGAGAGAGAGCAGTATGAGCATTATGCTGAAATATTTTTCTTGCTTTAATACACCTTAATAGTCTCCTACAGGGAAGTCAGACTAAAATAGCAGGCAACAATGAGCAATCATAGTTTAACGCTGACAAAGTTTAAATAATATATCAAGATTCAGGGTTGTTGGGTTTTATGTTTTTATTTGGGGAGGGTCTTTTTGAAATGCTTGCTTATTTTTCAATGGAGCTGGTACTGACTTGCAGCTGTTTGGTATTAGAGGCAAGACCTACCAGCCTTCAAACCTCACATTAGAAACAGACCTCTGGCCAAGTTGTGTCTTCATTTAGACCTTGGCAACCCTGCTTACATCAGTGGGGGTAATTTGACCTCTCATTTGAATAATGCAGTGCGATGATACGGTTCTGGTTTGTGTTTTCTGTGATTGTTTCAGTCCAAATGCAACAACTCCCCAGACTGTGTGCAAGATGAAAATGCCTTCCAGAGGTAACAGAGGCACAGATACAGGAATCTTTTATCTGATCTGACAAATCATGTGGCAGGCACAGGTCACAGCACCTGGCCAATCTGGCAACAAACATACCTGCTAGGTCCTCTCCTTACACTGGAAGGATCAGAAAAGATACTGTGGATGATGGCAAGGCAGCAGGAACTTAGAGCAGAGGGATCAGCTTCCTGGCACAAGTGACTTATGTGCATGTAGATGATCTTTTAAATGAAGAAATGTCCCTTCTCTCTCTTCCTCAGACACAAGCCAAGTTCTAGAGTAAGCAAAATTCAGCCCAGACCAGAGAAGAAAACTTTCAGTTGAAAGAACTACTTTAGAACAGGATTAATGTCATAGTAAACATGCTTCAGTAATCCACTGATTGTATCATTATTTCTCTGAGTTTATGAAAGTTATGGAAATGGTTGTTCATGCTCTGTCTGAAATGGCTTTTACTCCCTTATGTTAAAAAAAAAAAGGAAATGGAGTATTAGAATCCTTCAGGAAATAAGAAAAAGTCTTTGACCTGTGGTAACTTTCAACAACACATGCTTAATATAGATATGAAAAACAAAACGTCATGGGGTTGCAAACATGAAAAAATATTGTGAGCTCTGTGTTTATTTTTGTTGGTTTGTTTATTCCGTAAAACATCTCCTTGCTCAATTGCAGTGATAATGATTCTCCAAAAAAGTCTGGGCTGAGAGTCTGAATCCTCAGCTTTTAAGTTAGAATCTCTGCCTGGCTACACATCAGTCAGAAAAACAAACAACAAACTCTAGTCATGATGCTCCATCACCACAAAAACAGAATGAACATATTTGAACTGCAATATCTTTGCCTTATTCAAGAATTTTCATTAGGTTTTGTTTAAACTGTCCGACCTTTCTTGTGCAGGCAGAAGAGTTTTGTTCCATGAAACTAAAGAAAAACAAAACCAAACAATCTTTTAAAGCCAAAGCATTTAGCTTAATTCGTCTCTAAATCCTATTATACATTCAACAAATGATAGTAGTAACCCTTACTGACCAGAGATGAGGCAATATACGGCAGACCAAGCAGAGTTCCTACATGGTTAGCCTAAAGGGCACTGTCAGGTTTGAAAATCATAGATCCCTGTCTCTTTGTACACTGCTCAGGCCTTTTCACACAGCTCTGGCATACATTTATGCCCAAGCCAGAGCTTTATTGAGATGTCAGAATAGCATAAATGAGAGTCAGACCCCAAACCACTTACAACAGACTACTACTGGTGCACTACTTGCACCATCACCAGTGCAAAAGCAAAGGTGCTTTTATTTTCTAGCAAATTTGACTCACTTATTTTTGTGGTGTTTTGCATTCAGCTTGGCAATAAATAAAAAAATTAGGCATTTATAACAGGCATTTATAGTAAATAATAATGATGGAAGTATTGCCTCACTCATGATTGCTTACCCTGTCCAGCATTTGGAGTGTAAACAGTCTAAGGGAATCTTGTATTTACTAAAAGATTCCAGTATTTTGTTTTGGTTTTGAGGCTTTTTGTTTGTTATTTGTCATTTTTGGTGTTTTTCTACCTTCCTGTTCTCTCAAAAGCCCATTCCATTTGCCGCTAGTTTTCATCACAAGGTACTCATTTGGAAGCTACCCAAAGGGTTGATTTCAAGTATTTAGTATCACAAACAAATAAATTAACACCAATGAGACACTGAAGTCAATGCAAAAACTGCTTTTGTCATGTCTAAAAGCTGTTTATAGCTTCTCAAGCTGGATGTATATGAGTGACATCAGTCCTGGTCCACATGCATGCTTTTCAGAGTGTAAGCAATAGGAAATTGAGGGTAAAGACTCAAAACCAGTCATAATCCATTGTCATATCTTTCTCACTCATGCACATGTGTTTATACTTCTACTTGCAAAAACTGATCAAGAAAATATTTTGGATACTTTACTATTGCTGGGCCTTCTTTTCTTTTAGTCACTCTGTAGAACATCTAACTGCATGCCTCGAGTTTCTTTGCAAGCACCTCCATGGTCCAGGGCTCTCCAGCCATGAGGCATTCCATACAGGGAGCCATGGCATCTTGGTCCCTGACCCAGCTCAGCTAAGGACCTCTGTCCTTAAATGAAGAATGATGAAAACTGATGAAAAGGAGCCATTTCAACCTGCTAGGAAGCTCTGCAATAGGTTTCTGCTCTCCCCATGCAGGCTAAAGCACCTTCTGAGCCACTGGCAGGACATCTGCTCAGTTTAAAGACATCACAAAAATTTAAAGACATCACAAAAACTTGCAGTGCTTTTCTGATGAGCAGTATGCCTGTGCCATGGTAGATGCTCAACATCCTTCAGATATTTCATTGCACATCTATTTTCTTTGAAGAATGCTTCTCGAATCCTAAAATTGCCCTCCTCTGCACACCCATGCTGAGCTGGCACCACCACAGTGGTCAGCACTCGCTTGTTCAGATACAGAACAAAAAGGTTATCCTGGCCCCTACTTGTCACAGAGGTGGGGCCCAAGGGATGGCAGAAATATTCAGGCACAAGGAAGCCATGGTGCCAAGAAAGAAGACTCTGGGTTGGCCAACCCTATCCTGGGGGCATCAGGCACAGCATGGCCAGCTGGGCAAGAGAGGGGATTGTCCCGCTCTGCTCTGCACTGAGGTGGCCTCACCTGGAGTGCTGTGTGCGCTTTCAGGAACTGCAATGTAAGAAAGATACTAAGCTCTTAAAGAGCATCCAAAGGAGGGTGAGAAAGATGATGAAGAGCCTTGAGGGGAAGCCATATAAGGAGTGGCTGGGGTCACTTGGTCTGTTCAGTCTAGGGAAGACTGAGGGGAGACCTCTCTGTGGTCTATCTACAATTTCCTTATGAGGGGAAGAGGAGGGATAAACACGGATCTCTTCTCTCTGGTGACCAGTGACAGGACCCAAGGAAATGGCCTGAAGCTGTGTCAGGAGAGGTTTAGGCTGAATATTAGGGAAAGGGTTTCCACCCAGAGGGTGGTTGGGCATTGGAACGGGTTCCCTGGGAAGTGGTCACAGCACCAAACCTGACAGAGTTCAAGAAGATTTTGGGCAGTTCTCTTGGGCACATGGTGTGATTCTTGGGGCTGTCCTGTGCAGAGTCAAGAGTTGGACTCAATGATCTTTGTGGGTCACTTCTAAATCTGCACATTCTTTGATTCTGTGATTCCGTGAATTTTGGAGAGTAAGAAAACAAGAATGGGTGGAGCTATGACAGAAAGAGCAGAGCTTTCGAGAAGGCACTTTTAAAGTCAGACATACCAGATTTTTTCCCATCCCCAAGATCCTTTTATCTGTCACTGAAACAAGCAATTTGGTGTTGTGGACGCCACAGACTCAGATATTCTGAAATGTGGCACACTGACAATACCAAACAATAGAAGATCACCCCATTGAGGAGGGCCTTGAGGCTGAACCAGGCTGCATGCAAACACATGGCACTGCTATTTAAAGGGAGGAGTGATCCACAGAGGTCTGCTGCATGCTGATGGAGGTTCTGGATCCCTCATCCTGTGCAAGGGCCTGAGGGAATGTGTGGGGCTTATGTCAGTGTCACACATACCCACTGAGCCAAAGGCACCCACTGCTCTCTGTAGCCCTGACGGTGTGCATACATCCAATGGGTGCTGCCCAGACTTAAGCATGAAGTAGGATAACTTTTGATGATAAAATATTTCCCATTTGTCCCAAATACTAACAATTACCTGAACCCCACAAAAACCATTTGAAAAGACACTAGTTGGCAAACAGCAAAATTAACTAACATCGTCCAAGTTGTTATTCAAACTGCAGTACACACTGCTTCAAACAATGCCATTTATAAAGCGATAATGAAAGGAACTAGTCTATAAACCTTTTCCCTAGCAGTAGGAGGGCTTAGGCTGCCAGGTTCACAAGACTTCAGTTTATTTGAAACCCATCGGACTTCAGCAAAGAGGAAACAATCAAGGTAAAGAGAAGAGTAATCCTAAAAAGCTTAACAAGGCACTATCGTGTATGTGTTTTTCTCTGCCTGTATTGACTTGGAAAGAGACAGAAAGCAGTTTTCTACCTTTACTGCATTATTTCCCACTTGTTAAATGGCAATGCATAGCCCAAGTGTGTTCCATAAGGCTAAAATAAGCATCCTTCTTTGTGAACTAGTGAAGTAAGGGTCCAGTTGGCAGGCTTGCTCTCTCAGGCAAGACTCATTAATACAAAAGGGGGTTTATCTGAAAAAAGTCTAAATTACAAGTTCTAAATGGGTAATCTCAACTGCAAAAGAAAACAAGTCTGGGGAGGTTTTTATGCCGTGACTGAGCTTAAGCTTCAAGCCTGCAGGCTAGTGCTACTCAGAGTGTTTCTGATGGGATAATTTTCTATGCAAAAAGACTGATTCATTGAAGAATTACTCATGTCATGGCCAATGTGCCAGTTTCAATGGCCGTTCATCTGACAGGCGCAACAACCCCTTCTGAAATGTTTTAAATGACCAGGTGCAATTTTCCTATTTTTAAATAACCTTTCATGGTTACTCTGGCCAGACAAACGCTCTGCAAAAACAGATGAGCTGCTCCCATTGCTGTAGCCTAGGCAAGGTTCAGGAGGAGCACAGCTCCCTAAGGCACTGCCTAGCTTTGTCCTCTACCTTTTCCTCTCTCATTTTGAGGAAACAGGAATTCAGTCCTAGTGCCTGATGGAATCACTGAAATGTCTTATCAACATGTTGATCCTAGTGTCACTGGGTAAATGATGCGCTTTAGGTCTATAATCAGGGAGCCTGATGTGCAGATAAGTCCCTACACCCAGTCAATGGAGGAGATAACTCAGAAGAATTGTTGAGGTGATCCCAAAACCTTCTGCTAGGAATAGTGAGAGGTATCCAAAGCCAAGAGGAGAGGAGGCCCTAGGATTCATGTGGATGTAGACTGTCTGAACAGTGCCTATTTCAATCAAGGTATTGTGAGGTGAAAAGTTTGGTTCCATCTTCATCAGAGCATGCCAAAGTTAGAATCTGCCAACCTTTTCATTTGATCATTTCTTGACGTTCCTCTCTAGAACTGTATAATTTTATTCTAAAAATGTGGATTTTTAAAAGCGTATTCTGGTTTTGACAAAACTAAGTTTCAAAACAATAAATCCGTATAACCTGCTGTACTTACATGTCACCTGAATGGCATGATTATTCCTCTCTGGCCACTCGACCTGTCAGATTTTCCATTAATATTAATACACAAACTCTTACTCAAATGCAACTCCCATTTAACTTTTTAGGCTAATATTTTGCAAGATGAAAAGAACAGCTTTCAAAATACAGGAAAAAATCCAGAGCACGCGACCACATTTCACAGGTCAGTGGCTGGGATAGCAGGAGCTGCTGAAGGAGAGCTGAAGGAACAAACTTGCTCAGGGGCATTTTAGCACTCTTGTGATACGATGCCCGTTATTCATCAGCATGCAACAATCCCCTCTCCAGATGAAAAACACCACAGATCATGTTCCTAATAAAACAGTCAATTTGCCTCCTTCTCTTTTTTTGTTGTTGGAAGGAATTCCTTACAACCTCACCTCCCTGGGGCATGTCTTCCTCTCCCCGTTTGTCGATCAGGAGAAAACAAGGCTCTGTTCAACAACAAAGTCTTGCTGGCTGGCCTTAGAGACGCTCACACCAGGTTTCAGACAGACCCAGGAAATTACTGTTGGTTTAGATGCCCTGATTATTGCTAAGATAGGAAAAAATATGTAGATGGGAAGCATGGTGAGAGCACATTTCTGCCCTGACAAACATGTCAGGGTGAAAATCGTGACCCCTCCAGGAAACTTCAGCATATAAGCTCTGGACAGTGCTTTCAGGCTTCAGCAGAGGAAGTCTAATCCATCCCCTATTTCTAAGTTTTCAAGGGTAGCCACTTCAAATGAATGGCTGGGATCTGTAACCCACTGAGACCACAGATTTTAGCACATCTATAGCAGGAAGGACAGGTATCCTTGCTGAGTCCTATGACCTACATTCATTCTGCCTCCACTTGGTTAAGCTACAACGAAGCTCACCTGTAGTCTCAGGCACAGGTTACTTTGCCTTATGAGCTCAGGTTAAGAGAGAAAACAGAATGGACCTCTTTGGGGTTGAGACCAAGTGTGCATCTTTGCACAAACACTGCATAGGCAAAACCTGAGCCATCCCATTAAGTCTCCTGGAACTGTTATACACAGCCAGACCAGCGTGTTCTGCATGCCACCAGCCCCGTTCAGTGGGCAAAGAGATTTTGCTCTGCCATGTGCAAGTGTCTTCAGTAGTCTCTGCTGTCAGTGTGTGGAATTTTACATTTCAATATCATTAGTTCCCAGAATATTTAAAGGTCATTACTAGAAAGCAAGCTACTGAGCCTTCAGTTTTGTAACATTAAGTGTTCTCTAAAGCATCTAAAGCAATTCAGTCTCTGTCAGCAGCCTTATGTCTGACAATTACAAAATGGTAGTAAATTTAATTTGCTTTAAAAGAAGAAATAAAGAGCCTGATCTGCAAAACCATTCTTGCAGTTACACACACAATTGACACATGAGCTTCATGCTTTTGCATATGCAAGCTCACAACCACATGGTAATTTAGATTCTACCTTGGTTAAGAATTTCATGTACCCCTAACCTGACTAAATCAATGGGCATCAACAACACCCTGCCCAAGCTCAGAGGATATCTGATGCCAGAGTTGTAATAAGATGAATTACATCTTAAATAGAGAATTCAGTAATTAGAGAAGACTGAGATCTTTTAAAATCATATTCTTGGAATAAAGGAAATTTGTTTAACACTGAGAGGTATAAACCAGAAATTTTTAAACAAAACTAGTGTTTTTACAAATGTGTGTGTACAAATACACACACCCATAATGGACAACAACATAATAACTTTTCCATAATGTGAGTTTCTTCTTAAGCCCCATATGTTAGCGATTACAGTATGTCTTTAAATCACGAGGGTTGATATTTCATATAACATTTTTACTCACTATTGTAATGTCAAACGTTCTCATTTTTCAGATATATTGCTAATATTTTTCAGAATCCTCCTAAGTCACTGTTCTTGAGATGTTGTATATGCCAAATGAGTTACCTGTATTAAATACTCTAAGAGAAGAAATGAGTGC
The DNA here is from genome assembly GCA_013398615.1 of Brachypodius melanocephalos. Taxonomy (NCBI): domain Eukaryota; kingdom Metazoa; phylum Chordata; class Aves; order Passeriformes; family Pycnonotidae; genus Brachypodius; species Brachypodius melanocephalos. The sequence goes on from VZSR01003809.1 coordinate 4,012,396, forward strand.
AGGGAGTAACCTTGTCTACAGCACTAATGTAACCTTGTTTACAGCACTACACAACAACCATATGAGAGACCTATTAACTGATTCTGTTTCGTGCAAAAAATGAAGAGTCAGCTGATTTTTGTTACAAAGAGTAGGAATCACCGTTGTTAAATAAGTGACTGTCCTGGGGGTTTTCAGAACTGCTCACATCATACTTTAACCTACCAAGGGGAGGAGGGAGTCATTGTATGAATTACTCCTGCAATATTTCATGAGCTAGTAAATTTTCTATGGAAATTATCCAGCTTGATGAAAATGTCTGTATTTCAAACCTCACAAGAGTCTGATTTAGAAGAGAAATAGTGCTCGTTTACTGCAGCTTCATTGAAGACAAAGATGGAGAGAACCTGAAGTGTTGAAATGTTAACGTTCCAAGAAAACTAATTATCATATTTTCACTCGCAAACTTCAAGCCTGATGCTAATTAATCTCTGTGGAAAGGCTGTGTATGAATCAAATTATAATGTATGTCAGATTATACAGGATGAGATGTATAACATATCCTGCCACTGAGGAGAAACAAAATGGATTGCTTGCACAGAAATGACAAAAAACCTGAAGAGCTTGCTCTTCATTAGTGCACTGATCTGTACCAGCCAGCTGATGACAGATTCACCCCAACGGAGTGTTGCAAGCCACCTTGGATTTTCAAAAGTTTGCCTGTGGTCACAAATTATCTAGATGCAAGGAGAAAAAAACTATTTGACTGAGCAAACCTTGATGTTTCACTTGCAGAGTTCTGTTGTGAAAACATCTTGAGGGCAATCAAGTGCCATTAGCACATGTCAATGAGGCTTCCCATGAATTACTGCAAAAATTACAGCTAAGTGTACTCCTCCTCCATCACTGTCCAACATCTCTGACAAAACAGTTTGGATGTCTGTTGGAGTACTAGAGAAATTAACACCTGTCTGCCAGTGTATAATCAGGAGGATGTCAGCAGACTATTAGTTTGGTTCACCTTCACTAACTCATTTATTTAATTAATTTATTGATTATAGGATTAAAATTATTTGTTACCTTTTACTCTGGAAATACTATATTGTGCGTATAATGGGGAGAGTAAAGGAGACTTGAGTAAATCAGTTCTCATTTAAAAGGAAAACAAAATATATATTGAAAGGGGAAATAAAATACATGTTTCCTAAACACAAGATAATGTTGACTACCTCTCTAAATAAATTCCAAGGAGTCTGATTAAGTCATTTTGTTTTCAATTTATAGACTTACCATGAACATGCCAGCACAAAAAAGAAATGCTGTAAGTAGATCATAGTACTTGCAGCCACATAGTTTGCATAGTTTGCTTTCCTTTTCATGTTTTTATTCTATTAACTTGTTGTCATGCAGCTTTCAAATTTAGAGAAGCTTGCATAGATGTGGGGTTTTTAATTACTGTTTTCTCATTTTTATAAGTAATTTTTTCTCTTTAAGATGGGATACAACATGGAATCAAGCAAGTCCTGTGCAGTGTTACTCTACGAGCTCAATTTCTAATGCTGTTTCCATTAGTTTACTTGTTGATTATATCCGTTCTACCATTCTTATAATTTATTACAAGGCCTCTTTTTGTGTGCACATCTGTTTAAGCAGTTCCACTCATTAGACCTATCCACACAGGCAAAAGAAGGTTTTCCTTTACCTAGACTGCATTACCTTGCTTTCCACGGCTTGCACTTGCACGCTTTCTGATGAATTACTGATCAACAGTTGTGAGGTTTAATGGCATGCCTGGCTATGGTCAGCATATTTGGCTACTCCAGATGCTTCCCAACATCCACATTTCCCCCCCTTTCTTCTTTCACCCATCACTCCCTGTGGTTATATACTCTAATGGGATAGAAAGCAAAATGTTTCAGAACCATATGGCCAATTCAATCCTACACAGTTCAAGGCCTTGTCTTTCCATACAGAAATAATTTCAGTTTAAATATAAGAGGCAAGAGAGTGCTACCCTCTTTTCTGGACTTACATTTTGCTCTGCTTTCTGTAGTGTCCCATTACTGGGCTGGGCCTTCCCTCTGCTCATCTCTGACTTTCGATCTCCAATTAATCTTCAAAGAAAAAATACAGACTCTGCCTTCAATAATTTATCCCAGATGAGAATCTGACCTTATACACACAGACCACAAAGAAGTTCAGTGAGACATGGCCCTATTTCCTCCCCTCCTCTTTGCTTACACAGATAGATGGAAATTCTGGCCCCAATAAAGTCAGTGCAAGTTTTGTTGTTGACTGCAATGGGTCGAGGTTTCCCTCCTACAATTTCTGTAGCAGACAGGTGATTACATGTCACCTTAACATGCTGAGCTGAATTGTTCTGGACTAGCAGGGTAGTTTGCTTGTGCTGGCTGAAACAATTGTGCAGTGCCGCAGATCAACACGGTGATTTATTCATACTGGCATGTGAGGAATTAAATTCTGTATTACTGCTAATTTTTCTAGAAAGGCTCACAGTCAGCTTTGCTACTGCTTTCTAATCTCCTATGCTGCTCTTACAGCAGACTTTGTTTTGATTCTTCATACAATCTAAATTGTTGGAGATGCTGTACTGAGAGTTCCAGTGAGCAGCTTCAAAAATTTTTGCAATATGGGTTAAGGTTATGCAAAAGAAATCTAATTGTGAACTTGCAAAACATTGGGTTTCTAAAAGATCACTGAAAATAGTTTAGGGAAAGAAAACCACAGATCAAAATTATAAAACCTTATGCTCATAAGCAGCTTTGAGTGATGTCAGCCATTTGATATTTCTTAAGTGTACATGAGGTCGATCTTATAAGGTGTAACTCGCAGTCAGAAAAAGTTTGCAAATAGAAGAGTGAATGAGTGAAAAATGAAATTTACATTTTGTATACTTTTTCTTTCTCAACATGTTTTCCTGTCTCCATTTGGAGATCAGTGGTAGCTAAATCAGCTACTTGTGAAACGTTCTTCTATGGAACTATGATTGTAAAATTATCTTGTATAGTTGGCTTTTCCCATCAGCTTCCCCTACCTTGCATTTCTCTCAGTTTCTTTCTATTTTCTTTGGCATGGTTGTGCCTCCTGCACAAATTCCTGAACCACTTTTGCTTTTTTTCCTCCTATTACTATTATTTGTGTTTTCCTTCAGCCCCCCACAATCTGTACCATGGTATTATCCCTTCCAGCTCATTTCCTCAATATGTTTGTTTTTTTTTTTCAAATTTTAAGTCAAAATAGCATTGCAACTTTTCGCCTGACTTTTGGAAACTGGTCTTCCTGAAAGGCAACAGCAAAATTTCTGTTCATGTTCATGGGAAAAACATCACCCTACAACCTCAAAAAATCAAATTTAAGATGATCAGATCTATTAGATTCACAGAAACAGTCTGATGTTCTTGTTCAAAATTTGGCCTGGTCTCACCATTCATTTTTTTCAACAAAAAGACGCAAGAAATCACACTCAGCGGTGTGCTAAACCTTCAAACAGAAAATATACCAGTCATGATGTCAGTATATTTTTCAGCCCTTTTTGATCTACACTACAGTCAACTCGCACAAGTGGATCTGGAGAGGATGAATGTGAGATTTTGAATCAGAGCATTACTGTGGATTCCGCTTTTCCCAACATCCAAAAGCTAGAAAGCAATATACCTAATTCCGTTTCTCACGACACACTATATGCCACATTTTCCTCAGTCTAGAGCTGGCTTTCAGGTGACTTTAGTTTTTGCCCTTCACTTGTCTCTATCCATCCTTCTTTATGTACAAGCAAGATCCAAACTCCGGTGTCGGAGCAAGACGAAAAGAAGAGACAAATTGCAGCAGTCCCAGGTCTGGTGCTGCCTGCCTCCCTCAGCCTCCACCTGTGCTCCAGCAGCTTTGCTGCAGCACAGATTAACTGGAGGCTCATGAAGCCTCCTCTCAGACAAAATTAAAAGTTAAGCCCCTTGTGCTAAATGGGTTGAAAGACTTGCTCTCCAGCAGCCCTTGCAATGCTGCCACATCCAACATCAGTTTCCTTTCCTGCCAGTGCTGATTCCAATAACAAGGGCAGGATTTTGCCCTCAACTATTCACAAGTAATTAATGCATTATTGAACAGGAATAAATAGATAGCAATTAAATAACAAGTATTAATGACTTATTTATTAACATATTAATAGTTGGCCTGAGAGTAATAAATGCAAATTAGTGTAAAGTGGTACCAAAAATTGTGTCGATAATAGGCCCTGAAGTAATCTTGTGTGTTCAAGATAATTACAAATATATTTTCCTTTCAAAAATCTACTGCTGGGTAATTTTTTATGGTTTGCTATAATATCATTTTAAAATTAGAAAATTAGCCCTAGTCTCATTAAAATAATTTTGCAGTGCATCAGGCTTTATTTCAAGTGTAAGTTTCACATTATCTTCTTGCCTACAGACCTTGCACTTTTTTTTTCCAGAAAACCTCCTCATGTGCCAATATTGTGGGTCTGTGCTTGGTATACAAACAGTTTTGTTTCAGCTTAGTAAGCTTGCACAACTTGCACAACTTTTCTCTCTGTTACTATTACTACATAAAAAGTCTCACTGCAAGCAGGGGCGGTAGTTTAAGGGCTAAGTCCAGTAAAAATCTCTAAGGGCTGTATTTGTTCCTTTTTATTCCTGCTATTAGCAATTGACCTGATAAAGAGTTCAGAGGCTTTAGATATGACCAAACGGATGCACACCTCGCCACCAATCCAGTCACAACAGATCCCATTTAAAAGAACATCTCTGGTCAGCTGTTTTACCAAAAATACTTCCCACCTCCTTGGTTTGTTTTGTTTTGGTTTGGGTTTTTTGTTTTGGTTTTTTGTTGTTGTTTTGGGGTTTTGTTTTGGTTTGGTTTGGTTTTCTTTGTTTGTCTTTAAATGAAAAACTCATATCTTGGCTCTAAACTATTACTTAACATCGGAAAAGCGATTACTCAGTGAAGACAGAAAGACATTGTCACTTTTATCAGTTCCAGAAAAAATTAAAAGAAAATTCTTGACTAAAATCCAGGGTCCTGGCCTCATCACTGATCTGCTAACAATAGCAGATTAAAATATTCCAGTCTGCCACCAGTCCTGATTTCACTGATTCTAGAATCTGCCACACATTTAACATACGACTGTCTCCAATAAAAGATCAGCAAATATTCAACTCTGCCTCCGTATTTGCAACGGGAATGGGGGAATGAGAGCCCAGGCTCCCTCCTAGCCCTGCTGCACAGAACACTGCTCCAGCACACCATTGTTTCTGGAAATGTTTCTGTAGGTGTCACTTTTACTTCTTTGCAGCTTTCCTCGTTTAAGGCATTGCAAATGGCTTTTTCCAGGATAAAATGCCTTTTTCTGTGAGGCACAGGGCTACGGTGGCTCTCCCAGCACAGTGCCTTCCAAACCACTACGTAAATGTGATTGTGGCCGTGTAATCTGTGTACCTGAAAATATAATTCGTTTTGTTGCTAATGAAGGTCCTACGGCACAAATTTATTAAAGGTATACTTTTCCGTGGGATAATAATTGGGTCGATAATATTAAACTCATAGGCTCATTATTTAATTGCAAGGGCAGATTATGAATACGGCTTCTAAAATGTATTTTAATGAAAAACACTACATCCTGACCTAATCATATCAACCTTATGCTATCTAATTAAGGATGCAAAAAATCATTAGAGTTGCAAAATATTAGTTCCAGCTCCATCAGGCTGTTAGCTGCCCCTTCATGAATATATATATTTTTTTACTCTATGATAAATAGTTAATGAGGTAAAAATGACAAAATTTGCATGTAGGCAAATTACTTTAATAGACTGATGTCTTCCTGGTCTACAGAAAGTGACCTTTTTCCTATCAAAAGAAAGACTGAAAATACTTTGAAATGATGGCATGGATGTCATTCCACAAATGACAAATCACTTCTCTGAACAATATAAAAATTATAAAATGCAATAACCTTAAATTCTCATCATATTGTAAATGTGTCCTCTGCAGCTGCATTTATCAATTTAATAAAAGGAAATTAAGCATATTATAAAATACCCATTTATGGGGCAATTTTTAATCCAGCGAATAAAAATGAGAAGCACATGGTTAACAGCAAGAAAATATTGCAAAAATGTAGACCTATTTTTTCCAGAAGGTTTGACTGACTATTTACTTGAATGACCTCCATTTAAAATATATTTTTTATATGGAGTGATGTAAGATATGGCAGTCTCATGCTTCCCTTTATAAAAATTGTTCACAGTTAATTTCGTATTTTATTTAAAAATTAACACATTAATAATGCACGCAATAAGACCTAGTGATGTGTCTTCCATACTGATTACTTTGTACAATTAGACATACAAAAAGAAAGGGACAAGATAAATACCTTATGCAAATCTATGGCAGAAAAAAGGGTCTTTCGCTGTCTGCAATGCCTAGGAGCATAAAAAGACCTGCAAATACAGCTCCCAGTCTTGCAGGGAGATGCTTCATGTGGAGAACATATTTCTAGAATGGAGCAAGTTTTTATTACAAAACAAAATTTGCCAAAGAGCTAACAACATTTCCCTTGATGGTTCCTTTTTCATAAAAAAAAAAAAAAAAAAAAAAAAAAAAAAAAAAAAAAAAAGAGAGAGAGAGAGGGAAGATTTTGGTTTTTGAACACTAGTTCTTTTTTCACAGTATTTGTGTTTTGTACTGAAAGTTCAGGAGTTTTGAACAGTATTCTCCACTCACAAATTTTCCCCATTGTGAGGTAGATTCTGTGACCACTGAAGTAGATGGTAGAGATCATCTCTAGAGATGCCAGTGATGCAAATTCCCGTGCTCTTTCTACATTGCTCATATCTTATTACATCACACAGTCTGCACCAGTATGTTCCCCAAAGAACAGGAATGTTTAACACTGTCACAAACTGGCTTTTGGTTAGGAATGATGGAAAAGCCATGAAATTCATGCAGATGTAGACAGAATAGGAACCAGAAACTTAGGGGCTTTGGTAAAGACAAAACTGTTCATCACTTTGCTTTGTTGAATGAAATGTTTGCTGCTCCCTGTGCAGCATTAGGATTCTTCCCTCTGTTCTGACTGCACCCTCTGAGGTGTTGGATCCAGCTGAGGCTGGGACCATTTTAAAGGATCTCAGATTAAGGTTTCACATTTCAGTGTGGCCTTTCATGGATGCCAGGCTGCATACTGGGAGCAAAACTAGGCACCTACACCATGGGTCAGGCCTTTCAGTGTTCTGGCCCTTGAAGTATGTCTTACTGTAGCAGTGGAAAACCTTTTCAGGTTTCCTTCACTCAGGTACAGACTATTTGTATACAGAGAAGTAATTTTTCTTCCATTCTTTTCCCTTTGTCCACCTCCACACTGGCACTTTTCCTCCCACTTTTCTTATTTTGGTTTTTCTTTTTTTTTCACCTCGTTCAGCCCTTTCTGTTCTGCTGCAAGAAATGATATGCTGGAAATATCATTAGAAATTAAAAGAGAAATGTAGTTGTTTGCAGTTTCCTCATCTGCCACTTCTTCCATGTGCCATTGGTGGTCCTGGCATGTAAAATTAGGTCCACTACGTGTATCCTTTGTTTGACCTTATCTTGTAGCAAAGATAATAGAAACCAATTGTCAGTGGTTATACTTTGACTTATTGCAGAAAGTTTTGAAGTTCAAAAAGTTCTTTTATTTACTGGGAAAAACAAAAGAAGCTCTATCTGTACAAAAAGTGGGAATGTCTGGGGCAGGGGATTGTGGAAGCATGTTCACTCTTTCAAACATTTTCCCACCTCTCTGCTGAAACGCCATGTGGTGCTCTACACTTTCCCACAAAAATTACCCTTACTGAATGTCTGTTTTTTCATTCAGTTTTTTCTTTCAGGGTCCAAACTGTCATCACAGGGGGGAAAAAAACGTGGAAAATAATTACAGCTGTGGCAGATGTTTATAACGGTGACAACTGAGGCTATAGGTTTATATAAACTGCTGATCTTTCAGAGGTAGTTAGAGAGATTTGAAAAACCTGCAGACCCTAATCTTAAGTCCCTTGTTCCAGAGGGTTAGAAAAGAAAAACAAAACAACTCATACATGCTTAAGTGGACTAATTTCCTTCCTATTTGGGAATCTGTTCTTTTTTACATTGAAGCAGGAGAGTTACCAAACAAAGCACTGTACACAGAGGCATTCACAGATGCAGAAATCAAAGTGATGAGCACTTTTCCAATTGTCCAAGAGCTGGTTTGTACATAAATCCTAAGGGAATTAATAACAGTGGTGCAAAGCTAGAACACAAGGAAGAATAAGTCCTTCACAGAAGGAAGACAATGTCCCTCGCAGATTACTGACCACATTACTTCTTCTATTTTCAATTCTCTAAAAGCAATTATGACCAGAAGCCTCATCTGTGGATGTCATGCCCACCACTGGATCCTTTGCAAACACAGAATGTATCTCCTACGCATCAGAGCTTGAGGTCTTTATACGGGACTAGAGGTTGGGGGCTTAATGGAAAAGAAAGAGGAATTATTTTGATGACCAAAGTAGAGTACCTTCCCCTGCAGATTTCCAACTTAGCCCACACTTCTGGGCAATCCTATGGCCTCTTAAGGAATGAATTCTACTTGTTCATGGAAATCCTCAGTTTGGTGAGCTGGCTGAGAAATTATCTGGGATGATACTGACACTTAAACCAGTAGTAAGTCTCTAAGGCCCAGTCAAGAACCATCAGATGGCACAGATAATTTTAGACATCAGTGATGCCTCTAAGTCTTTGGTTACTAAGCAGATTGTAACGCCTCAGGATGTTCATGCAATGTCACAACATTCTCCTGAACATGCTGCTTCTTAGCTTTCCCATTCAATGAAGCATTCTAAGAATAATTTTCTAGTATCTAGATTTTTTTTAAATAACAGTAAGAAACACAAAGCATCAATTTGGACCACAGACTCTTTTTGGAGACTCTGTTCACCACTCACCATCCTTCTTTCACCATTGATTCCTCTCCACTGCTCAGCCCTCTTCATAATGTAGCTCAGCTCCTGATTGGAAATCTCCAGGTCCAGTGGAACAAAGAATGTGCCTTCCTCACCATGAATACGTTGAAATACATCCAGCAGCCAACCTTCGCTGTGTACCCTAAGGATGGAAATTACATATTTGGTTCATCTTTGAAAAGACTCTTAATGAAAAAAAGAAAGAAAAAAAAAGAAAAAAAGAAGTCATTCTTTTGTAGACTTCTCTTTTGGTTTTCCCTTCATGACTGTGGTCTCTGCCCATGAGTAAGAAGCTTCTTTCCCACAGGTTCACCAACATACATCCCTCCCCGGCCCTCTGGAGAGTTTACAGTACCTGAATCAAGTCACATAAATGTAACCAGTGATTAAATTTAATTATTTAAAGATATTGACTTCCCAAAAAGATCCTGATCTTCCTTCCCTTCAGAAATGTCTAGTATCTGTCCTTAGCACTGGGCTGGGTAACTAGTTCCAGTGGCATGGTTAGACATGAATGGAAGTCCTGCTGTGCCAGGGTTCAATAATGGACAAACCACATCATATAGAAGGGAACCACTCACCCTTTTGTTCAACCCCGAGCCCGAAGCCTATACAATCTAAATTTCTCTTGATGTTAGAAAAGTTCATTTCATTTGTTGGCTTTGTTTTTCTATGACATTTCTGTTCTGTGGCAAGGAATTGACTAAGTAAAATTACACAGTAAAATTTTCTACCACAAGAAAGACTTGCTGTGTGGCATTTCTTGATGTAGGTGAAACCAAGAAATATTGTGGGGCTTTTGGAAAAGCCTGGTGTCACATTTTTAGCCTAAAATGAACTTGGGAAGATCAAAACACTGCTGTTTGATTCAAATGGATCCTCTTCAACTAACCTCTTTCTCATTCTACTTTTATTCCAAAAGTGGGGATTCAGAAAATAGAAATCAGAAAATCTGGAATCTGAGTTTTGGGTATTGAACTGAGGGCTTTTCTTTTGTACCCTTTTCCAAGATGATATTTCACTGCAATTCAGCTGTTTCTCAGTGCCAATTTCAATATTTTCATCCTTCCCAAAGACTGGCTGGGTAATAGTGAGAAGTGCATGGATTGCTGTTGCACTGCAACCAGCAAAATGCCTGGATTTCTGTGGGGCTGTTTAGGTCCTTCATTTCTTGGCAGGTGAGTGATGAAGCACTGTAATAACTCCTTAGACCCTCTGAATTCTCACCCTTCTCATGTGCAGCAGCAGCACTGACAGTTCTTGTGGCTGGTCCTTATCCTTGGGCTGTATGTGATGAATTATGTGTGGGCTGGGAGAGGGAGGAGGTTGTTCTGCTGAACCAGAATGAAGTTCACATTTACATCAGCTCTACATCACACCTTACAGCACTCACAGAAAGTGCAGAGCAGCACACCCAATAAACTGTTTGGTACAAATTTGCCCACAACTGAGATTTAGCATGGAGCAGAAATAAGGAGATGCACCAACAGACAATTTTTTGACTTGGTCTCAGAAGGAGCTCTAGCCCTCTCTTCAAAGGGGAATGTGTACCTTAGGGTCAAGCACCATATCCAAGAGTTTCTGTGATGAAATAGCTATTCTGATCCCCAAATCTGGCAGCCTGACTCAACATTAGATTAGGAATTTATATCTCAGGCTTTGCTGCAAAGATTCTCTCTGTACTTTTTTCCCCACTCTTCTTTTTTGAATCATTCTTTTTTTTTTCTTTTTTTTTTTTTTAAGCTGCAGACCTAAACTTGCTGTAGTTTCCAAGATGTCATTTTGGGATTCTCTTATCAAAAGGGCAGAACAGGTGGAAGATCATCTAATCAAGATGTAGGTAGTCTGGGAATATAAACAAACTGGCTATCAAGAAATAATAGAAAATGCTTTAAAGTGTGAAATGTAAATCAGTGCTAAAGCAGAGTAGGATACTAAAGTAGCTTAAAACACACTAGAGAAGAATTTTTTTAAATAAATGACTAGTACCTTCTATGTAGTAATTTACCAAACTCCACAGTATCTTTAAAGAAAAAGTTTTTCTCTTAATCTCTGGATCTACATCAGACATTCTTGCAATGCAATAGAAATATTTTTGCAAGAATTGACTCATAATTTAGAATTATTTTGTGCTTGGTTGAAAATTTAGCAATTAAGCTGGTGAACTTTCTGACCTTCTGTTCATGTTGAAGCAATATTATTCTGTGGTGTTTGTGTTTGACATTCCAGGTCAGCAATTTAAATGGCTTGCCACTTGTCTTGCTAAACAAGACAAAGACCTTGCCATTTATTTAAGCTCACTTAATGCAACATTCTTATTTCAAATTAAGTAAAATTTAATGCAGTTAAATTACAGTCTATGTGCTGCCATAAACATTTTCTATATGAAGATTTTAAGCACATGGTTATAAACAATATAATTAACTTTGAATTAATTAAGAATCATGAAGCCTGTCTTTCAGCTTTGTTCCTTTTGTCCAAAAGTACTCAGCCTGCTCCTGTTACCTGCTTTAATTTCTTTTCTTTGGCATGAAAACTAATAAAAGACTTCTTATACCTCAACATACCTTGTTATAAGCATGAGAGTAGTTATTTTTATTGCTAATACAATAGAAAGAACAAAACACAGATTACCTATTCTAGATGTATGAGAACCGGTATAATACTCTGCAAGTTCATTTATTTACTTATCAGAAAGAGCAGAAAACATTGAAATTATTTCCTACCCAGAGTCTGATCAAAAAATGGGCTTTTCAAAAAATTACACAAGCCAAAAATTAAAGGGAAGTTTTAGTGGTTTAAAACAATTTATTACATCTTAGCTTGTGCCTTTCTCATCCTTTTTTGGAAAACCACCATTTAAAATACAAGACCAGTTTTGCTGTTAACACTGAAAAATGCAGATTTTTGAAGATTTACTCTGAAAAATGTTTCAATACCAGGAAATTCAGATGCTTTCCACCGGACACTTTTTGTTCAGATGGGTCTGCATTTTCTCACAGAGCAGAAAACATTTCACCAACAAACTCCTGTCTGTTTCTAATGTCTAGTAGAATTAAAGGGAAGGAATTACAACCAGTGTTGCTTCGTTGTTCCAAAAAGTAATTAGAATACCTCTCCATGCTGGTGGTACTACAGACTCCCAAGACACGCAAGAGGAACCAGATTTATTGGGGTATTTTGAATTATAAAGACAGAAATAGATGTCTACTGCTACTTAGCCCCTGCCCACGATTTCATTAGCTGCCTGGCTGTTCACCAGTGCTACCATGAAGCTTTCTAGCTGTGGCAGAAACAGACTTTTCACTGGCTTGCTTTGGTGTTCTTGTGGGTTCAGTGCTCTTATCCCTTCATGTACACTGTACAAACTTGTAAAGACTTCAGTTTAATAGGAAACTGCTGAGTAATTCCAACAAACAGCACCAGCTCCACCATCCAATAGCCAAAGTCTCCCCTGTGCATTGGAGCCTTCCCGCACAGAAGGTATCTCTCAATATTTATATTGGTTTACCTTACAAGAGAAAAATGTGCTGGATGCTTATTTAAAAATATGTGTTTTCTGTGCTGAGCAACATTCCACTTGAGTATATTTGAGATATGGCATCTGAGAAATATTTACACAAAGGGATGCTACAGCCTTCGTAGTAATAACATTCTCGCTTGAAAACAAATGCTGTTACGCCAATATTCAGGCAACAGTGTTATGAAATGTAGAGATGTTGTCCTTAAAACCATTTTAAATGGTTTAATTCCATCATTATTGAGCTGACAGTGTGCTGCTCAAGAGTCCTCCCATGGTGTTGGCTGTAGATGTTCAAGGAAGAGAAAGTTGATACAATTGCAGAAGCTCATTATATAACTTTGCACAGACTTCAGTATTCAAAATGTTTCCTTTTGTTATCAAGCAAAAAACTTCAAAGACCTTATGCACTGTAACAGATTTTGTTATCTTCCCTTTGCTTTTGTATTTTGCTATGAATCATTTTTAAAATGTGTTGTGCTAAGACAACTTTTTTTCCCCCTAGTAACATTATTCTCCCACCCCTTTATTGGAAAACATTACAGGAAAATTGATCCAGAAGGAAAGATACCTTTGATGATCTTGCACCTGTTCCCCAGACAATGAAGATGTTGGTAATATTCTCATAAAAACCTGCCTTACAAATGTTTTAATTTAAATTAATTTTCCTGAGTAATAAACGACAGCAGCTAAAACTTATGAAGCTATTCAAAACTATTAAGTCAATGATTAAGAAGGCATTAACATCTCAAAAACTAATTAACTAGACTACCAATACATTGGAGTTGTGTACAGCTCCCAGGAATGTAGGAGTTCTGAAATACTTTGAAGAAATTTAGAGTGCCATTTATCTTTTTCTGCCTGCTGCAACAGAGTGGAAGGGGGACTGAGGGGTGATACAGTCAGGTGGAGGGTGTATGCTGAGCTTTTCTGTTCTTACACCTGCCTGCATCTTGCCTTTGCATGTGGCTTTTTATTGGTGCTTGCCAATATTCATCACTGGGTGAACTGAGGGCCAGCACAAAATTCCTGCTGCATTACAAACAACTCACTTAGAAAAAAAAAATACACTTTTTCTTCAATACATTAGGCAATCTAATTAATTTTCAGTGCCCCACACCCATCCTTATTGTCTGCACAGCTAATGGTGTCTACTAGAAAGCTGGCAAGAAAAGTAGTTGGTCAAGTTTCATGAGGAACTGGATTTAGAAAATGGGCTAATGTCACAGAAAAATTATTTGGATTAAATCACGTCATGAAGACTCAGTCACAACAAGTCAAAAATCCTGTATCATCAAAAGGCTGTAAGGCTCTGGAAACCACTTCAGACTCAGAGATTTTGCACTTCATACCATATGTAGCTTTCAGAAATTCTTTCTATTTCTCACAAAACCCCTTCTTGTAAGGCTAAAGACAGCATCTTCCAAAGCACCTAAATGAAAAGTACACACACTTTACAGCTTAAGCCCTTGCGTAGACACCATTGCCTGAAGCCAAAGAAGCAGAGGCTTCTAGAATCTGTGAAAAACCATGATAATCAGTTGTGCTCCTGTTCAGGAAATAAGTGACTCTGTCTCTGACTTGCTGTGCCCTGCAATCCCAGTGCACGAAAAGTTAGGCAGGAGCAAACCCCTCCTTAATTATCTGCAGTTCTGGGCTCTGGGCATGTGACACCGATATAACTTTTCTGATGTCACCTTATTTTATCTAACAGAAGAAGAGGCATGAAGCTAAGCTCCTAAGGGAGTAATGAGATTAAGAGACATACCTTAAAAAATACAGGTACAATACTGTTGATGAGATCATGAACAGGATGGTATAAAGCATCACTGTGATTAAGGCACCAGGAACTCCTGACTCCCCTGCTCTCAGAAACACCCAGGAGAGTTTTGCAGCATCAGCAATGGGTTTCTCTACGCTGTTCCCAAATCGCTGTCATGGAGAAAAAAATCAACATAAGAAAATGTCACACCTGATTAGACTAGAGAGACAAAAGAACATACATCTCTGCATAATAAGGATTTAAATGTAATTTATGGGGCACACAGTCTGAAGCTTAGGAATCTGCTAGACAGAATTTGAAATTAAGCACAAGATGTGAAATAAACTATATTCTGGCTTATTTTAGTACAATTAAAATCTACCATATAGAGGTGGCTTATTGAACAAAACCCATGTCACAGTGAAAATATTTGAAGTGAAAACTCTTAGTGTATTTCAGGACAAGTGGCAGGGGAAGAAGGCTGAAATTTGTCTTTATGAAATGACCAAGGAGGCATAATATTGAATTATTTATTTTCCAAAAATCTATTTTTTTAAATCTTTTTTTTCTTCATATCTAGTTCTTAAGAACTAGCTACTGTATTGACATATTATTGCCCTCTGCTGGATCAATTTAGAAGAATTCAACTACATATCATGGGTCTTCTACAGCTCAGAAGTAAAACAAGTTCCTCTCTCCACGTTTGCATTTTTAAACTCACAGGGTGACAGCCATATCCATATTAGATCGTGTTAACACATTTTGCAAGGATGTGGAACTGCACCACCAAAGGATCCAGTGTCCGTCATTCAGAGAGGATCTGTGATCTTCAGGCTTCAAAAAACCTGCACCCTTCTGAGCAACTTGCCTAGATTAACCCTTAGGAAGTGTCAAAACTTTACGCACATTTCTGGCTACCTTTGCAATGATGTGCATAGGAAAGAAATGGCAACTACAACTCCAGCTATAGAAGAACTGTGATTCTTGAGTACATTTTTGTTCTCTGTTCACCATTTGCAACACTGCTAGGCTTCTGTCATAGAAATAGAAGGTCCCTGGAGACTGGTAATGGCATATAAAGACTAGTCACTAATTCAGATCTATCCATATCTATTACAAAAAAAAATTAAATACTCTGGTTCTCTTGTATCTTCTCTTCTTGGAAAAAAAAGTTTAAAAAAAAAAAATTTGGCTGCTGCCACTGCTTTCTCACTGAAGCAACTGTCTACCAAGGAAAATCCTCTGCACAGCAGTCACGTCCTGACATTCCTCCTGAGAGGCAAAAGTCTGAATGGCAAATAAGAATAAATTTCTCTCTTATCCAAGCAATTCTCTTTGGCAAAGCAAAAGTGGTGTGGGAGAACTTTACTTTTCTATCTTTTTTTTCTAACAAAGATAGTCTGTCAATCTGTACACCTTCTGTGGTCCTCAAAGACATGATCCGAGAAAGATGTCTTCATTTTAAATAGCTTAAATAACATCTGTCTACATCTGTCTCAGGTACTTATCACATCACCATGTGTGGTGGTCATGTGAGCCTTCTGCAGTGTCTCCTGTTTTTTATGACACTCATCCATGTGGGCAAAGAGGTGTTACTGTTTTCTGCATTTTGGAAGCCACAGACACACAAAGGGAATGAAGACCCAGGAAAACTCTGACAGAACTGGGACTTAAACTGCATAGGAATGTTTCTTATCCCTGGAATATCCTTCTACAAGCTGGCAGTAAATCAAATTTGAAATAACACATTTGACACAGCATTTTGGACTATGACTTGAAGCCCCCCCCCAAAATACACAACTGCTCTGTAGCCTTTCCTTACCAATGGAAAACATTAGTTAGTAAACACAGAAACCTTTGTTTCCAGGCCTATCTGTCATCTTTCATAAGTATTAAGGCCATTTTGAACACTAAAATACATTCTAGCACTCAAATAACTCGTATTACCACAACACGATATTTTAAAAAGGGTTGATCTAAAATAGATTGGCAAGCAAATCTGAAATAGCTGTTGAAAGAATGCCAAGAGAAAAAAAAATTACAAATGCAATAATGAAAACACATGCAAGAGATATAGTTTCATTTTGGAAAGAATACATACAGTATATTGTGTAATATTTGAACAAATGAGTTTCTACCAAAGATAATTTTGGTGGGTAATATTGCCAAATTTTCAATATGAAGTACAGAGAAGCGTGTACGTTTTTAACACTTTAATGAAAAACTAAGTTATTTTATTTGTATCTCACATTTCCCCTGACCAAGTGCTATTTGAAATTGATAAGTAATATAGTCTGTGTAGAGCTGAGCACAATCCCACTGAAGTCAATGGCAACGATTTTCTCAATGCACGTGTGGGAAAGATAAGGCAGACCTCATCCTCTCTTCCAGTTCTTATGGATACACCAGTATTAGAGGGGAGAAAAAATTCATTTAAACATTTCAGTATTCCTTCTCTGGTTATTGAGGAAATACAACTTTTTCCTTATGGAAAAAAAAATCTTAATCTAAATAATTATAATTAAAATCCAGTTCTGTGCATATTTTATGTAATGAAATTTTAAAATAATTAAATAAATGCAGGCTGCCCAAGTGAAAACTAGAGTTTTGCCACATGTTTAAAGTACTGTAATTACCTCTCAAGTGAGCTTAAGTAAATTTCTTGAAGAGCTGAATTTTAATTTTCAAAACTTCTGCAATGGAAAACAATATATAAAGAGTGAAAAATCACCTGCAGAGCACAGATTAGACAACAAAGGACCAAGAAACCTGAGAAAACCTGATCCGCAACAAGACCTGTGGATTAGTGCTTGATCTGGGGTGAGCAACAGAAACAAAGATGACTTTGAAAGACTGGCAAGGGCAAAAGAGGAGTAACACCACAACCCCAGAAGAGCTCTCAGCATTCTGCAACCATTGAAAGGAGCCTGTGTCACATACACAGTGAGACTCAAATTTGAAATGTGAGCTCTGGGGTACTGGGCATTATCTCAGATGTGATAAAAGTCTGCAGCCACCCAAGCACAGTTGGGCTACACAGCCCATACACGAGCACAAGATGGAGTTGGGAACTTTGCCCTCCTGTTTTTACATATGATGAAACTCTCTCCTGAAAGATGTCTGTCTTTCCATCTCACAAGTCTTTTTAGGTGTGCCAGTAAATTACATTAACTACCTTGCATGTCAGAGAAGTGCATGATAACCTCTATTTTTTCATTTTGTCTGTTTTGATGCTTAGAAAAATCTGAAGTGTTAATAATCGGGATTGCTCATTAAACCATCCCCATTAACATCCAAAATTGCAGTAATTCCTTTCAAAGCAGATGTAATCACTCCAGCAGTGGATTTACTTTCTTATCTCCAAATATGGCTTGTACAGTGCTCTTAATTTTATGCAGAAACACAGTGACTCCATTAGATGGGAATTTTGTTAATAAAAAGGTAATGTATGACATTATTAGTGAGTTTCTTTTTAACTTTCATGTTCCATTGCCAGGGGTGGAATTTCATATCTTTCAGTGATTCACTGAATAAAACAAACTTCTACGTCAAGTTCTCATGTCCAAGTTATTTTAAGTGACTCACCCCCAGGAATGAATCCACTACAAACACCGCCAAGGGGTCCAGCACTGTCCATAGTCCCATAGCTATGATAAACTTTGACAAGAAGGAAGGGAATGAGTCAGACAGCTGCTGACAGCCCCATCTGATCAGGACCATGAGAAGCAGCCCTGCGTTCAAGGTTAGGGGTCCCACCACAACCATGGCCAGCTCTTCACCGGTGTGCAGCAAGGAGTTCTGGTAGCACAGTTCCACGGTGTGAGGGAAGAGCTGGAATCTGTAAACAAGCAAAAGGACAGCGTTTGCCTGTGCTCCTGAACAAGCCATCAAAAGAAGGTAGAATCATGCACGTTGCATTGTAAAGTTGCATCCCTATCTGGGTCACAACACACTGACCAAAAACTGCATGATGCTACTCAAAAAAGCAGAATTTTCTCCTCCTCCTCCAGTCTCTGCACACTTGGGTCCCCTCTGACTCCCATTTCTCTGGGTGCACATCCAGGCTCTGGGGCTGGTGCAGGAAAGGCTGTTGGAAGGTGTTACTTCCCAGATTCACCAACATGAGCACAGGAGCTCATCCATCTCTGCACCTTTGGACACCACAAAAAACAGAAAATATGTTATGGAAGACAAAGCTGTTAGCATGCCTAGAGTGATTGGAAATGTCCCTCTTGCCACTGTGAGTTGGTGGGATTTGCAAAGCTCATATAATGAACAAGTTTGCTGGCACTGTAAGAGACAGGAACTGCACGGCATTGTGAGCTACACAGAGATGATGAAATTGGAGGCAAAAAATTCAATCCTATTGAAATTGCTTAAATTCTGCTCCTGGCTAAAGGTGAAGTGGTTTGATTCTCATTCTGTTCCCTACTTGTGAGTGCTACCACTACATTTGGTAGGACTAGAGAGTGCTCGGCTCAGTCACATTGTTCAGGCACACAGTTACAGACTAGGATGCTGATCCAGGGCATTTTGGCTTGAGACCATTATCCTTTATCTAGCTGACTGCCTGGGACAGCTGTGACTAGTGGCTTTGAACATGACCACCACTCTCTCATGCATTGCTTCCTTCTGTTGAGTTTCCTTTGTTTGCACAGACTCTCGATGCTTGGCCTCCCAGAAGTTTTAGCGCCAGCTGGCTAAGTTGACAGGGGCTGTGCAAGGCCAGAAGTGAGAGATGGCTGGCTCTGCATTAAGATCTAGAAGACCCCCTTAACAACACACAGCACTGTCCAGAGTCTGCTCAGACACCCTGTTCAAATTTCAGCCAATAATCAATACCACTACCACACCAGACATGGGTCAGAGAGTTGCATTCTACTGGCTCATACTGACTGGTTCAGGTTTCTGTGATGCTTTAAGGTGAATAAAAGAAAAAAAAGGTTTCTGTCAGAGAAATATTTCCTTTCTTAAGCATGATGGAACTTTTTTCTCTGTAAAACCCTTCTCTGCCACACAGAAACTTGAATAGAGTCAGATATATATCACCTAGTGGACTTGTACTCCATCTTTGGGTTTTTCATGCCAGGTAACGACAAGCAATGATTTTAATGCAACACTCTAGAGAGGTCTAATTCCTGAGCTAAATTCAATGCATTATACAGTTAAAATATGTCAACTCATTGCAGTTCTCACAGTAAAACTGATATATCAAAGTTAAATTCTTAGAAGTATTTTACTCATAGATCACTTTGGTAGCATGAAATATGATTTAAATGCTTCTTCAGTTTTGTGCACTCCTTAGGCATTTTGAAATACTTTATCCAAAATGATAAATTATTCTCCTGGAAGGTACATAACTTGTTGTGCATCTCAGATTGGAGAGAGGTAGGCATGACACAAGATACAGAAATGGACATGTCGTGTTCTGGGTTTAAAGTTTACATTATTAACCTGGTATGCACATATCAGATCACTGGACTCTGGATACAGTCCTTGGTCTCAGTTTCTGCAGAGGCCCCTGCATGTTGAGCTCTCAGCATGAGTCTTAGCCATCAATTCTCTTCATAGTGCAAAGGGCCAACTTTGAACCAAGCTATGTGTGGAAATATCCTTACAGAGAAAAGAGGGCAGCAGGACATACTTTGCAACAGGAACTGAGATGATCCGAAGGAAGAGCCACTGGCTCAAATAGTGCAGGTAAAGTCTCAGGAACCAAAGCAAAACCACCAGCAGTGCGAGCAGCCAGAAGTCCCTGGAGCGCCAGTGCAAGGCTCCCAGCTCCAAAAAGGCCGTGTACACCACGAAATGGAAACGCTGGACAGCCCGCCTGGACAGATTCACCTCAGCAGCAGAATGACAGCTAGAAATATATGGAAACAACACAAAGAGTCATTTGGAAAAGTGTGTAAGATGCACCAGTTGCTAAAAGACTGCAGAATCCTGCTGTACAGATAATGTAGCACAGGTTCTGATCACAACTTTTGATTAAACAATGCATCTGACATCAAAAAAAAAAAAAAAATTATCCATGGCAGTCTAGGTGAGAGGTGCTTCCTCCCAGAAATCATGCTGCCACTTTTATAAAGATGACAAATCACATATAAAACTAAGTTTTTAAAAGCCTTTCGCTTTCATTTTTATTCTAATTTTTCTCACAAATTGTTCTCTGAGGAACACTTTATCACTTATTTTCCTTCTGAGAAAATGGTAAAAGAACTTTTCATATTTGTATTGAAAAGTATTAATTTTACTGAAAACCTGTGAACAGCTTTTTGGCATTTGGGTAAGAGCACTTTAGTCAAACATTTCAGGACACAATGCAGGCTAAAACTCCTCTTTAGCTTCAAGTAAAAGAGAAAATAGAAAGGATCTTGCATTGTAAAGGATTCTGCTACTGAGTATGGTGTGATTTTGCCTTTAAGATAATTATTGTAGTGCTTCAAAGGAGGTGGAGGGAGGAAATGAGATGCTGAGATGCAGCCTTGGCATTAGGTTTCCCAGGAACTGGAGTCTCTCAGCTGATTCAAAACTGAAAAGACAGTAGCTTCTTTGACCTTTTGAAACTTCTAACTGCTATGCTTATTTCCATTGATTTAAATGACTAAGCAGCTGAGATGCACAGCTCTAGGACTGAATATGATGTCATCATGCTCTAACTGTTATTTATGTTGATTAAGGCTTCTGAAAGTTCAGAAATATAAAAGTCTTTTTGTGGAAGAAAACATGCTGGCTTTTTAAAGTGTGGTGTGTGACTGAAGAAGAAGCGACAGACATACTTGCACTGTATTTTGTTCTCTTTTAAAGAACTTTCCTGTCTACACATCTTTCTAAAATAGCTGTGTGCATTTCTTTCTCCAGCAGTCACAAAGAGAACTGTGAATAACAACAGAGAAGAAACTTAAAAGGTTTCTGCATTTAGTCTAGGTTTGAATGAGAAGGAAAAACAAAACCCCCAAACTTGCAAGCCATAAGACTGGATTTTGAGACCAGCCTTGGCATCGTGTTACTCCTGATCCTCAGTGCCGAGCAGGACACGTGGAGGAGATGGCACGCCGTCAGCCAGCCCCTTTGCTCATGGCAAGCTCAAGCTTTAGTTACATGGCTGGAGAAGGAGAGGATGAGAAGTTTTCGGGGGCACAGCACCAAAAAATAGATTTTGGGTCACTAAAGGCCTCAAGTACAAATGAATAAAACATCTTGCAGAAAGATCTGTTGTGCTGAGAAAGCTGATTCGTGCAGTGACTGTAGGTTGATCTGTTAGGGGTTTTGTAGGTTTTTTCAAGTTATTGTAGTGCATTTTGCTTATGTCCTAATCAGTCACAAAGTCCTACTAAAGGGCCACATCATGGATGACCTTCCTCATGTTGTAATTATTTTCCCACAGCAGCCTACAGGAATATCACAACACATTTCATTAACATTATGAATTCATAGTCTAGGCTTGTGTGAGAAAGAGACAAAGAAAAATGTAAAATAAGAAATATAATTGACTGTGGTATTATACTACAATAACCATGGAATTCTTAATGTTCTGAACACTGCAGCTAGATTGCAGTACACTTCCTTTCATATAAAGAAATTTTTGTCATCCTTAATAGCTTCCATCAAAATTTACTCTTAAAGCATTCACTCTTTGAGGAAAGTTAATAGGGCAGGATTAACCACACTGTATTTTAGTTAGACCAAAGAGTTTATTTGTGCAAGGAAAAAAGAAAAGAAAAATAATACTATCTTAATTCATAATACTCATCTCATCCTTCATCAAACAAGCAGAATTACATAGATGTTCCACCCAGCCTCACCCATGCCAGAAATCCACATCCTACAGGGATCACTGCCAATCTTCATCTCTGTGCCAAGAACACAAGTAACCGTGTATATTTAAAAAAAAAAAAAAATCCGGATTTAGCTCAACACTTTATTTTATGTAAGAATCATCTACTACTTGATCATTTAGTCTCAATTTACTTCTTTAAGATACCTCCAAATAAGCAACGCCAGAGTGAAATAGTCAATGGACCACCTGTAAAACGTTTCAGGAACGTAAATCCTTCCTCCAACCCAACACAGAGAAGGAGAGCACACAGCTCAGAGCACTGAAAATGCTCGATCTTCTTTCACTCACAGTCCTGGAGCACCAGAAGTTATGAAAAATCTAAATAAAAGTAGGGAAATTCAGAATGTGCTCACTTACCAAATCCAAAAGCCTTCCACGGAATGACCCTGCTTAAACCAGCAGAGCAGCAGCTATGATGTCTTTCTTTAGCTGCACCTTTCCTCTGAAAAAAGCAATAGCAACCCAGAAACTCCACAGAAGCCCAAGCTTGTTGCAAGCCAAAGAAATCGACAAGAATAAGTCCATTGGGTAGAATCAAGCAGTATTTGTTTTTATTTTTGTAGCAGCAATTATCCTTTTTAAGACATCATAATTTTCATCAAATGTCTTGATCACAATTTTCTTCTCTTAAATGAAAATTAAGCAATTTATTGTTTAACTTGTTGGAAGCCGAGATTCTGAATGTCATTTCTGTGCTAGGTTAAACTTCCCTGTGACTGTGTAACACCTTGACACAAGCACCATAAGCCAGTGGTAGAAACTGGTGGAAAATGCAGCCAACACAGTGAAAGTCCCAGCCCACGACTGGAATATCTTCATGTACTTTAAAACAAATTCAATTGGCCCCAACTTACTTGTGAGTTTCAGGAAACTGCTCCTGAGTACTCATCAATCATGCTGTAAGGCTGTTTACTGGTTGCCACTTCAAAACACTAGGCTTTAAATGACCACTCTTACTGACTTTTTTGAAAAATGAAGAAAGGAAGAGGCAGAAATATAAAATGAAATGCACCAAGCAAGTGGAAACAGTCCCTTTAAATATTTTTAGCTGGTTTTAGTAGTAAAAGCTTGGGAGTGGAGTGACAGTGCTGGCAGATACAGTTTTCAGAAGAGATTTATAGAAAGTTGCTGTAGGGCAGAAAACATGAGTATTACCTTTCAAAAACAAAACAACCCCTCCACCCACAAAAAACCCAAACCTTAACCCTTGGGTGAAAACTACATAAAGTTCCAAATGAGAAGCCACTTGAGCAATGGATTTATCCATGATTCCTTGGATTACTGGTAAGTAATTTGGCTGAATGTTTTTGTTCTAGGGCATTAGTTTTGCATTTTTCCTTGGGAAATGCTGCAGTAACAAACAGCAGAGACCAAATTACCATAAAAGCAGGTCAATTATTTCTATGGAAATTGTTCAGAAGGAAAGAAACGATGCACAGATTCTCTTAAGCTGCACTTGATGATGATGACAGAAAAGTAATGGCTGATAGAAGGCAGTGTGTACTGTTGGGTGACAGCTTTGTTGCTGACAAACTGTGGTGAACATTTGTATAATGCACTGCAAGGCTGGCACTTAGAACTGATGGCGGGGTAGATCCTCAGCTGATGCAACCCTGCTTACTCCAGAGATACACGCTGGCACTCTTCAGCTGAGGTACTCAGGATTATCCTGAATGTTAATATATTATTTACATTGCATAAAATAAGGCAAAATAAATGCTTCTTTGTCACCCATACAGACAGAGAAGATTTAAAGAGCAAATGCAGACACAATTTAGTTTATGCAAATTACCTTTGGGGAATCATACACAGTCCAAGAGTCAGAGCAACACGTTTATCCAGTTCAAAGATAAAAAAGACCCCTCCCCACCACCACCCTAAATGGTAGGTATCTAAACTTAGTGCTAAGTCCTTTGTGGCTTATCAACAGAAAGGAAGATGTAGGAAATGCTGCCCAGTGTTACTACACTGAAATGTTATCACTTTCAGATCACCTGCGTCTGAAGGCACATCTAAAATTAGTACACTAATACATGTAACCCTTTAAAGGAAAACCAGGTCAAAGCACCACTGATGAAGCATGAGGCAGAAGAGAATATGGTTCATTCCACTGTGCACAACATAAACATATATATGTAATTTTATATATGTATATACATATTTGTATATATGTATATACATATTGGTATATATGTATATACATATTGGTATATATGTAATTTTATTATTGTTAGAAGGATTTTATTATTATTATTCCCTCTGCATAATATTTTTTTCCTTTTCAAGGCTCATATTGCATTACAAAGAAATTGTCTTTATCTCAGGCTCTATGGTGATGACACAAATGACTTTGCCCAATAAGCCAATGGCAGAGCTGCAAACCGAGCTCTGCTGAGTTACAGTCCATTATTCTATCCACTGGATTCCTAATAAAATATTACTTTTTTGTTTATTTGTATGCAAAGTGAATATAACCAAGGAGAGCATTTGCCAGGAATGGAGGCTCTGTTTTTTCCCAGCTCTTTCCAGGACACACCTATGCTTCACATTCTTCAGTTTGCAAGCAACCAAGAAAGCAGGTATCACAAACAGTTACAAGGGCTACCTAGGGGCTGCCTGCTGTGAGAGAGGTGACAAAAGGCCTGAGGGGACACTAGGTAGTTTCTCAACGTATGGATGTTCATAGGAGAATTTGACCTACTGCTTACTGAAAAACCCAAAGTCACCATACAGAAAAAATGCTGGAAATCATGGCACATTCGTTTTTCAGGTGCAGCTCTGGTGGGAAAAAGAAACTGCCAGAAATAAAATCCAAAATCCAAAAGAAGGGCTTTTAGTAATTAAACATTTGTGTGAAATAGAAAAACAAGAGTAATCCAATAACTGCAATAACTGTTTTTGTTTATTGCAAGGAATATGACACGAGTACATGACTGCACCTGTAAACACCCATGCTGCCCCACCAAGCTGGGGAGGAGGAGGAAGCTGATGGTGGCTGCTCTCCTTCCAAGATCCAGGTTGTGCTAGCTCATGGGAGATGGCCAGCAAGCAGTAAACTCTGGATCAGCTACAGCTGAGGTGTATTTTCATTACATGCGTAGCCAAGAGCCAGAACAAACACAGCAGCTGAATTTTACCACAACACACTCACGGGGTTGTGTGCTGGCACAGCTGCAGCCTTGGAGGAACCATTGTGCTCTTCTATACTGGGCGGGGGGACACTCTGGGTCAGTGGGCCAAGAAATATTCATTAAAGAGGATGGGAAGAAAGTGCTGACAGCTTCATATTCCTCTGGATATAGCTGTGCTAGCCTGAAGATGGTGGACAGTCAGCTTTAACTACAAAAGAGTTTATGACAACAGAAAATTGGCAAAGAGCAGCAGATTCATGTCCTCAGCAGTCCCTTTACCCAACAGTGTTAGGCTGGCAGAGGAGCCCATCTTCTGACTTTAGCTAACTAAGAATTTCCTAAGGGAATTAACTGGGACATTCACAAGAAGAGATTTCTTATCCAGCTGGGGAAGAAAGCATCAGAGGAAGAAAAAATCACAAATTTAAGCAGAGTGGCAATAATGCTGGAGAACAGTGCGGCTCCTTGTAGAGAGCTGGCAAAACTTTGCATATTTCAGCTTTCAGCAGCATCTGACAATGACAAAGCAAAAATGACAAAACCCCCAAATTTTTATCATCATGGCTGCAGTTTAGGTAAGCAACTAAAATTTTGCCTATTTCATGCTCAACTGCGTTTTCAAGAGCTTAGTGGCTTGGCAAAACAGTCTGGAAATCTTACAAGAACAGACTTTGTTAAAATATTCCGGTCTGGCTGCTTCCAGCTCTGGATGGGTACAAACATGAAGTGAGGAAACTCGAGTGCAGCCTTCAGAACTTTCAAGCAGCTCTGGTTTTTATTTCATTCTAGAAAGGAACAAAGGCAGTAGACAGCCTCTGTTATTCATCCTCATGACATGACTAGGCCAGTCAAGAAGCAAAAGAAAGCATGTAACTCCTCCCCTGCTTATTGCCCTCTGAATGCTTTAAGTAAATAAGATGACAATGAATGAATGAGAAAAAGGCACAAAACACACAGGGGAGGATGCAAGATGTCAGAGGAGGTATAGATCTCAAAAGAAACAGCACTATCTGTGAAGCTGTTCACCCAGTAAGCAATGCTGGATGCTCAATCTTGTGCATGAGCAATAAAACAGCGGTTAGGACCTTGAGAAGAAGTTTACAGAGTCACATTCAGACTTATCTCAGTTAAAAAATAAATGGAAAACTGCAGGAACTGAAATGTTAGGCTTAAAATGTCCATTCAGGAGAATCAAGATTTAAAACTTCTTGTTTATGTTAATAGGAGCATTGTGCCCTTTCCAGAAGAAAATAAATACATATACATTTGTAGGTAGTACTTGTGCCTAAGCTAGGAGAGTCTCCTGTACCTGATGTGTGGAACTGTTTTCTACCTTGACATAGAAAACATCCCCAAGGACATTTGCTCTGTCTGGAGGAAAAATGCAATCTTCCTCCTGACCAAATACATATCTACTTCTGAGAGCCACTAAACACTCAAACACCATCTGTGAGCTGTGCATTCATCTGTAACACACCAATTTAGCTGGCAGGCCACTGGGAAACAAGACTCTGAAGTTGCCAAGTTAAAATGGCAATCCAGCACCAGTTGAAACCTCACCAAGCAAACAGGTGAGATTATCGGAAAACATTGTAGCAGGGAGAGATGAAACATCAAAATAAGAAGCAACCTCGTGGACTTAAAAAGGAAAAAAAAAAAAAAAAGAAAAAGAAAAAAAAAAAAAGATTGGGGGGAGGGAAAGAGGGAAAGGCACAGCTTTGATCTTTTCCATCCTGTACTTAATTAGCAGCAGCAATCACGCTAGGAGCATGGGTCTGTACAGCTGGAGACAAACAACCACCTTCCTTGAGTGAAGATCAGCAGACTCATGGTGCTGTGGGCAGAGCAGAGAGAAGACACACAGCACACCATGGTCCTCCATCCCAGAAAGACCTTTCTGAAGGTCTGGCCATACAGCGATGAAACTTCATCTTACACAGGCACAGACAAGCCATGAGTCAAAGCCCCTTGACTTCTGTCTGGTGTTCACAGCAACAGGATGAAAGGAAAACTGAATCCCTGCATGCTTTGCTTCTCTTGCACAATTAGATTGTGTGTGTGTAGGTGCTGGAGTTAGGATGTCAGCTGTTAAACCAAATGCACCATTCAATTCTTGTGTAGGTTTATAATAATTATGAACCATAGGAATAGGTGGGTGTAAAGACAAAAAGGAAGAAAAAAGCACTAATTTATAGGTGTAAGCTTGTGCATAAAAATGCTTCTAAAATACCAATAGTGTTATTCCAGTCAGATCTCCAGGAGCTTCTGTACTGACCTGACAAAAATGACTTTTTCCTTTTCATTGCAAATTTACAAGGAAGAACTAGGCAGAAAAATAATGGCTGGAGTCTGTGGGAACAATGCAACATGTATTTAGAAAAATCTTGACATTGGAAATTATCTTTTTACTCTATATCAATTAGAGCTTTTTGATTTTTATTATTTTGTGCAGCAACCTGTCCATGAACAGAAGTGTTTGACTCAGGAATAGCCTCCATGAGGAGAATGAAGCACGATGTGACCCAGGTAACACCAATTAGAATACAGCTAAAAATAAATCCCTGTAGATTTAAACATGGCCAGACAAGGCCCATTCATGAAACTACAACAAAATGTAATACATTAAAAAAAGAAATCTCACAAACAGAAAATTGCTTGCAATGTTTAGGGTATTTATGGGGCATATATTTTCCAAATATAGCTGTAACAATTTTGGAAGGACTCTTCTTCACAGTTTGATGAAAGAGAACAATCTCAGGTTTGCGCAGATGACTGATGCTATTGCACTGCATATTAAAAAAAATGTTTTTGCTTTAATACAACAGATTTTCTCAAAGAAGTAAACCTATCAGGCCAGCTTAATTAAATCTTTAAGAGCCCTAAAAAAGAAAGGACTTATGACTTATGTGCGTGTGCAGAATACTCTAGGACACTATTACATTTCAAACACCATTTACCAGTTATCTCAGAAAAAACACCATTAAACAGTTATCTCAGAAAACTGAGATACTGTACAGATATCTTAAATTCAATTACATTATGAAAAACACAGTTATAGGAAATGTTAAACTGAAATATTTTGAAAAGATCTTTGTAAACACCACTAAAATTATGGCGGAAATTATCCATAC
The DNA here is from genome assembly GCA_013398615.1 of Brachypodius melanocephalos. Classification (NCBI taxonomy): domain Eukaryota; kingdom Metazoa; phylum Chordata; class Aves; order Passeriformes; family Pycnonotidae; genus Brachypodius; species Brachypodius melanocephalos. Next base: position 4,040,773 of record VZSR01003809.1, read on the forward strand.
AATTTAGTGAAACAAAATGCATCACGTAATAACAGTATTAACTTTTTCTTTTCAGTTTAATGCTGTGTTATTATATTTGCTGCCTATTTTAGAAAGTAATTTGTGTTGATGGCTCTGGAGAAAAACCAAGCATTAAAGAACTAATTTAATTCCTTCTGAGCTATGTTCAATTCAAAAATACTTCTTTCAGAATGTCCCAGTACTGCAGAATCTGACTAGAAATCCACCTTGAACTATGTGCACTTTGACTAACTCTCTGCCCAAGGCAAAATGATCCTGCATTCAGCAGGGTTTTATCCCGGTCTTCTAAAGGACTTACACAGAATGTACCTGATATAACTGGACCAGAATGTCAACCATGATAAGAAATTATGATCAAGACATGGAGGATACATAATGAGAACCTTATCCATTTTACAGTGGGCTGCCTTTGGTGGGGGAGTACCTTTAGGGGGTTGTTTACAGGAATCGGGTCTTCCGCCTTCAAGGAAAAAATAGAGAAAGGAAAACAAAGAAAGAAAGAAAAAGAAGGAAAACTGTGTAATTCCTTGTTCAGTGCTCTCCTTCCCATTTGTTATACTGTATGACACAATGGATACTAGCTGTGTTTAAGGTGTTCAGATAGCCTATTATAAAATAGGCTGCCTGGCTGCCTTTGGAAAGATATTTCACGAGTTTTCCTCCAGTGTGAAGACATAGTTTTATTCCTCTGGCTCCACAGTATAAAACAGAAATTTAAAAATTGCTACAGCTTGTTTCTCAAAAATCAATGTGTGATTGCTAGCTGCACTGGGAGTTTGAGGGATATCCCCTTATCAGAGGCAATCTCTAGATAACATACTTTCCTCTATAGCCCATAGCTGCATGTAAGACACGGCAAGACAAATGCCAGCTTCCTTTTCTATTGGTGTCATCTATTGATCCAGTGAAATGCTCTTCATCTCAAACTTCCTTCCCAAAGGGGACACTTGCTATGACAAGCAAAGCTTTCTGCCTGATGCTAAGAAATCCTAAACTTTCTGCTAATTACAGCACAGCATCACAGTAATACACATCTCTAAAAGCATTAAAAAAACCCAAAACCCAACAAATCAAGCTCAAATGAAGCAGATGCCATCCTTTTCCAGTTAGAAATATTGCTTTCCAATAACAAAAATGAGATATAATAGCTCATTATTATTTTCCTGTGTGCTTTAGATAAAAATGCACTCCGGGTCTATGTTTTCCTTTGGGTGCATTTCCTCTCAGACTAATTCAGAACTCCTAGCCCAGATGTGACTAAGTGACTCCAACTTGTGCCAGAACACAAAACAGTGTCACCATGAGGAACAACAGTATCAGAGAATAACAAGAAGCAAAGGGGTAAGTAAAGGATGCTGGGATACTGAAAGTACACTAGACCTAAAAAAAAAAAAATATCCCAGAAATAAAACAGCTACACTTGTGTATCTACAGAGGGAGGAGAGAGAGATAGCATAGTGTGCTGGCCAAAGACATCAATGTGACCAGAAAAAGCTTTATTCAACTAAAGAGCAGAAAATGAAGATGTAGAAAAGACACATTCCTTTAAGAATAAAATCTGACTTGTAAAAATGGATACCCAATCAGCATCCATGTGGATCTTTGCAGTTTCAAAGAGGTTTTGATATGGCTCCCAGGTAACTGAAATTTCATCAGACTGAAAAAAGAACAACCAAGAGAAACATTTATAAAAGAAAATAATCAAATATTTCATGGGTACTAGAATATGTTGGACTTGACACTCCCAACCAGGCAATTTGCTCAAGAGTAAAGAAGGAGCGCACAGTTTAGAGATGTTTAGAGAAGTGCCACAACACTCACTGCCCTCTCCATGCACAATTTCTAAAAAGAAAGCATCTAAAAGACACTCACTTTATGGGTGAGACTTCACTCATAAAATAAGGATTTTCAGGAACAAGGAAGCTGACTTGCTAGTGGGATGGGACTGAGTGTTTCTCTCTGTGGAGGCAGCAGCTGAGGTATTTCCCTTCTACCCCTCTTGGCCAACAGGTTCAGAAGTTACTAGGGAAGACTGACAGACAGCTTTACTGCATATACTTTACCCTCCTAAGATACCTGGCTAAGAAATAAACTCCAGTGTTCAGGAGACATTAGACCAAAGCTTCTGAAACAGAAGAATAATGCATTTGGGCAGAACAAAGGGCTTGTTATTTTGCTGTCTCTGATAAACAACAGTTGGCAGGTATTGAACTTACCATGCAAATTATCTTCTCTGCTTGTTTGGTTTGGGCTTTTTTCCCCCTGTGTATATTTGTCTGAAAGTGTATTTGTAAATAATACTCTTTGTTGAAAGAGTTATTGTTTTTTTAAACTCATGGAAAATATTATTTTTAACTTTTTACAAAGGTATGACTCTGCTTTTTCTTGGAACCCTTAGATTTTTCATCCAAGAACTCCAAATATCTGAAAGACACACTACAGTTTTTCGAAAAGCCGGGTTCATCCAGACAATAAGCACAAGAAACATTTAAATAACCCTCAGGAGTCACCACAAAGGCGATTCTGAATTTAGACTCTAGTTTCCTCTGCTGAAAGGCTGGATTATTAGGGGAAGAACTGGAGGGGCAATCAGCTTGCCAATTACCCTTAAGGCTTATTAATTTTCTACCTACGATAGAGACAATCACAATCACAAGCCTAGAGGACAAAGTCCCCTTATCTTTGACCCATAAGGCTTCCCACTACTGATCTGAATTCAAACAGAATTTCACTGTGCTCCTTTGACGCCATGTGACTGATAAGTCACTCAAATAGAAGCACCTACAAAATAGTCATATCTTTCTCAGAATTTGTCAAAACCCAATGTGACAGACGAGCAGTGCTACGAGTCTGATGCTCTTTCCCGCTCCTACAGCTCCTTCCTACTCCTACATAGGGTGTTTGTAGCAGGATCCTTACTGCTCCTTCCTTCCTATCTAGAGCTTCTTATTTAATTGCAAAGCACTGCATAATAGCCACATGCATTTATACGGTCTTAATTTTGTTCAGCAAAGCAGCCTGCTCACCTTCCTATGAATTCCCATAATTTTGGTAGCAACATATGGGCGCAAAAGCCTCAAGAAGTTGGGCAGCAGTCAGGGTGAGATTTCCAAAGACAACAAAAGAATTTAGCTGATGAATTGCAGTTAAACTAGACTAGAAAAAGCTAAACTGGCTGAAAAACTAACTAGCTAAAAACCTAAATTAACTAGACTAGCTAAAACTAAAGCTAGAACTAGAAAGAGAACTGTGGTTACAGGATACAGACTACTCTGAAAACCTCTTCTTCAGTTCAGACAATAATTCTCTGTCAGATTCTCTGCATTTCATAGCCTCTTTTTCATGCTCAGCATGTAGCTTTAAAGACCTTTATTTCCTTAATGATCAACCTAAAATTTATGTCATCCACAATGCATCAGAACTTATATTTGCATTAAAATTTTAATTTTCAAATCTAGTGTCATGATAGGGATGTTTTAGTTGTAGCCTTGACATTTTTTTAAAACACTCTAGTTTTTTTGATTTTGCTTCTGTTTTAACCTGAAGGCATATTGGCTCAGGTCATATTTGATGTTATTCTTTCAGCTTAAAGACTTCAAATTCTCAGCAAAACAAAAAAGAGAGAAGGTTTTGGTGGTTTAGTTGTTGTGTTGCGTGGGGTTTTTTGTCTGCTTGTTAAATAGTTTTTGCTTGCTGTGCTCAAGGTTTGAAGGTAAAATTTACAAAGACAATGCTTTTTGACAGTGAACCTTCTGCTACATTTTTAGAAGCACTCAGCAAATTCCAGCAGCGGGTTTCTAGACACAAAAGACAAATACAACCACTCCATGATTTAGACTGGCTTTCTGTTTGTGGGTCATGAGACTCACTGCTGAGCACGTCAGAAGTTGGCTGTGGCATTTAATGAAGGTTGTCAGCAACTTCATAGTTCCCATAGCAGAAGAAAGAGTGTGCTCTGGCTTTGGTTTTGAGGCATGGTTTGTTGGGGGATTTTTCCCCTTTTTTTCTTTTGGAGCTTTCATTGGAATCTGGGACTGGGGTTAGTGGATTAACTCAGTTACTGCTAAAGAATCAAATCAAAACTATGGAACAAGCTGGTGCTTTGAAAAACGTTGAACTGCATAGGTTTCCTTTTTTCAGAGACATCATTTAACGTTCAAAATAAATATTAAATTTCCCTTCAATTTGAAAGTTTAGAGTCACTCATGAAATTAGGAACAATAATCATACTCTATTATGCCCCGTCTCATCCGTGTCTCGAGAGGGCTGTGACTTGTCGTAGCATGAAGGAAACTAGAAAAATGATTACTTGCTGCTTCAAACAGAGGATGCATAGCTCAGATGCTCATTAATGAGGCAAAGGAAAATTAATTGACATGTCTAATAGTTCTTTTAATATAGCCTCTAAGCCTTGATGTGTCAATTGTCAAATTACCCCTGGCATACTTTCTTTGTCTCAGTGATCTTGTGCCGCATTTCTAGGAGAGAAAATTAACATTACTTTCCTTGGCCTCTCTCAGTATACTTTCTGACCAAGGGTATTAGACCCCCAGAAAAATGAGATGCTTGACACCCAGCTGCCTTAACCTCTCTCCAGTTCAGGTCTGACCTCCCAGACTACAGAACTGTCAGTGATGTATCTTTCCTGGGGCGTACAGTGGTTTAAAAACTCACAAGTTTTAAAAAGCCTAAATGTATCAGCCTTTCTACGTATCCTCGCCACTCTTGTGCACTGCTTCGGCTTAGCTTAGAGCTCCTTTTAGCAAGCCAGGATCCTCTTTGCCTCTGCTTCCCCAGCAATGGTCCAGCCTCAGAAACAGACAGCCTCTACCACCCTAAAACAGGCTTTCATGCTTGCTCCAACATAGGCAATGAAAGAACATTCCTTTTAGAGCTTCCATTCTTTTCACATTATTATCACCCAATCCAGGCTGGAAAAAAAGCTGTTTCCAATCATCTGCCTGTTAGTCCACTCTCTGCCTGACAGCAAATCCTTTGATCAAGACTGTTATACTGTGTATATTAAGCTCATCTAAGTTTATGTGATGGAACATTATAATTGCTGCTGCTGTTCCATCAGTTGGTATTTCTGCCCTACATGAAGTTAGGAATAAAAGGAAACAAAGACAAGGCATATGGGTCATGTATTGCCTCTGCTGTTTGTAGTCCAGAACAAAAGCCCAGGGAATTCCCAAAATTAAGCAGCATCCGAGAACTTCATATTGCAAATTCTCTAAGCCATAATTCCAGAAACTGAAGAAATCCTGATTTCAGTGTGATTTGTTTGAAGCTGGTTTTAACTAGATAGATTAAGTGATGTGTTTCAGAAATTAGCAGATCATACCAATACAGAGCCATACTGGAAAATGCTGCTCCTTCTGCAGAATGAAAATCACTGTAAAACAGGGTACCAGATATTTATGGTTTTGTAAAAACAAAAACAAAAACAAACCAATTAAAAATCATTACAATATTTTTCATTCTATAATAAATAATCTTTGCCATTCTGCTTAGAGTATTCATATCCTTGGGCTTTTTTATGAAAAACAGATTTGCAGGTGCTGCACCACACTCAATCCAATAGTTAAGGAAGTACTAGAGAAGTACTGTCCCACAAAGCTGCAAGTGTGCAGGAAGGCTGAGAGTAACAGATTTCTTGCACATTTGAAGGCTATTAGTCCACACACAATAGATTTAGCGTGTCTCAGGCACAGAGGAGTCCCTTCTCATGTGCTGTAGAGCAAGACTGTACAGCCCAATGGATGCATCTGGAACTGCCACATGGGCTGTCAGAGATCCAGACATCTTGAACAAATGTTGGAAGTCTTCAGCTTTCACCCAGGCCCAAAAGGAAGAATCTGGGAAAAGCCAGGTTCTATGAAGCTGGGTGAGAAATGAACATAAAATTCAGTAATATTTCTCTGAATATCTTTCTACTACATGATAATTTTTGAATAATCCAACCAATCAACACTAAAATTTCAGGGAATACCATAGCTGTCATTGTCCTGGACACTATTGATTTTGACAGAAACTGAAACAAGAAAGCAGGGAAAGCAAAGGAGAATGGGCAGAAATGGCAGAGAGGGAGTTTGGAAGCGTGAATAAAGGTGTGTAGAAACCACCCAGATGACGCAGAAGGAGTGTGGAGGTCTGTATCATTTTTCCATCATACATATTGTAACAAGAATACAGTAATGATGCTGAGGCACAGACAGCAAGAATATTATCCGAGATAAAGCCAGCCAGTAGCAAGGTGGGGAACTGTCCTTATCGTCCATTTGCTCTTCTTTCATGCAAAATCTAATTCTATTTTTGCTGAGATGTGAGAGTTACACAAGGTAATGGCCAGTGCAGGCAAAGAAAACCTCACTTCATGCTGCATGAGACCTCACCTTAAGTAATACATGAAGGCCTCTTAGAAGTTTTTAACAGCAGAATGGAGAGAAGCAGCTTCCCCTTAATGGGAAGGGTTTCAAAAGACGATGCTGATCCAAAATTGGAATGAAAATGGTGAAAACAAAAAAGTTCATGTATGGATATTTTGCTTAGTGAAAAGACCAAGTGTAAAGTGGCTTGAAATTATTTCAATCTTTTCAATAGAAAACTAACCCATCTTATACATTAAAGTGGGGGAGGGGGGAAATAATTTCAAACAAATGTTCTCTTTAAAATATCAAGATGGAATATTTCAAGAGTGTCCAAATTTTGTTTCAATTATCCTTTCCCACAATTTCATTTTTTGAAAGTCACAATTTTCCAGTGCAAAGCACTTTGTCAAAAAAGACTCCTCAACCATGGCAGTAATACCACACATTCTGAAGATTCCTTCATTTCAGTGGGTAGCTTGAGACAGGCTGTAAAATACTGGTGTGTCACCCATTCTGGCACTGTTCTGGTAAGTGTTGTGACAGATCATACAGGGCACTGGGATTGCACTCAGTGAGAAGTGCAAATTGAAAATACATCTTCCATTGTGTGTGCTCCAAAGGATCTGGACTGACCTTATCCTGACAGATTCTGCTGTGCTCTTGCTTGGACAGAGGGCTGCCAGAAGCTCTGTGGGAGGACAGGGAACTGCTTGGCAAATCCCTGGCAAAGACATAGAAGAGGAGAGCTCTACACTGAGCAAATTACCCCTGGTATGCCACTGAAAGGCAAACCCAAGTTTACCCTACACAAATACAGCAGCTAAAAGGTGATTGTGGATCTATCTAATCAGCTAAAACTGAAGATTTGTAAGCCCTGGTCACTGTCTTCAGTGGGTTTTGGAGATATTTTTTCACGTAAATCTTCCTTTCCTCCTTAGCAGCAAATAAGCTGGGAATCAATAGCATCCTTGGGTAGACAAGGGCTTGGTACAGAGGCTTGAACATTAAACTGGTCAGGACTCATCAGGAGCAGGGTGGAATGGCACAACGTTGGAAACATGAGCAGCCGTCCCATGAGACCAGCTCTGTTACAAAGGCATCCACCACCACTCTGTTTAAATTCAGAATGCCAAAGGTAAGGAACTCTTGCTGTGAGCTACAGCTACTTGGGCTCTCTCACTGTAAATATGAACAAATCAGACATACATTGCTTTTCACACTTCCTTTCTGTAAGCAGTACATACTTCCTCTAGTAAATAGTGCAACTAAACTTCAGTTTCTTATCTGACATTACTGCCCTGCTGAAACCAGCAGCCTTGAAAGCTAATTCACACTGTCAAAGTACCTGATCTGTTTTCATTTTGCTTATTTTCTTCATAAGCACTTGATGCTTTTTATTCCACCACTACTTCTGAAGATTTTAGAATTAATAGTATGCTATCTTTCTAGTGCTGTGTAAGTACTAAAGCAATATATTGCTTTTATCAGAATTATCAATTCTGCTATGCCAGTAGTAGGGCAAGCAACAAAAGGGCTCTTCCAAGTACAAACCTATTCATTTGCCACTTTTTTTTTGTGCATTCTTCTCCCTGACTAGAAGTCATCTCTAGTGGGTAAAAATACACAGTCTGTAGTCTTTTCTTGGATGTTTCTAATGAGCACATGGGATGAAGGCGTGCTCTGAGCCCAAGACTCTTACACTATCCAGACCAGCAGACTCAGACCCAGCAGGAAAGAAGGCAACACTCAGTAAACCTGGCTCATGCAGAGGCTGCAACTTTATTAAATGTAAACCACATTATGGGCATATTTAAATTAATGGTCACAGTGGGTGCTCAACACCTCTGAAAGACTGTGCACTAGGGCTAGCTATAAAATTTTCCATTGAGACTCCTGTGTGAAGGGGAGCTGAGACTTCTGACTAGCAGAGCTTGCCAGAAAACTGCCTTTCTGTGGGAATATTTTTCTTGATGATACGTTCAGATTTTGGTGCTGGAAAAATAGACTTTTTTTCCCCCCCAGCAGTCCCTCTCATCAGAATCAGTAACCAGCTGCTCATTTGCACAAGCCCCCGTGCTGTGTGAGGCATTTCTTGCCAGATCACCTCACCTGGGTGCAGAAGAGTCCAATGCACCAACAAGCAATGCAAGGGCTGACAGAGCACACTGGACATGGACACGCACAGAGCTCCTCAGGAGCCTTGGATCTCAAGGAGTGGGGGGAGATCAGGCCTGGGTGCCATCCCCTACACCCTCCACCCACTCCAGCTGCACTGAGTGCTCTGCCAAAGAAACCCAGGAGGATCAGGAGGGTCATGTCCCACCTTGGTCAAGGGGAGCAGGAGACAGGAGCCACAGAGGGTGTCACGGGACCTGCCTCTGTCACAGTGGGCACACAACCAAGGGGCAGCTTGTCTGAACTAAGTCACTCAATTCTTCTGGACTGGGTGTTTCAGCTTTCTTAAACAGATACTGTTTTCTAGGGGGTGGGGAAAATGCCTAAATTTCATTAGCAAATTAGAACTGCTAAGACTGGCTAAGGGAAAGAAGGAAGTGATTGAACAACGACTCGTGATGCTTATAAACAGTGAAAACCTCTACAAAATGCTCAGATGAAAACCAAAGGAGGCCCTTTTCTGATTAAAAAACAAGAGCATTGTATTGTAATTGGTTCTTGCAAGAAATAGAAACATCTTAACTGAGTCAATGAAGATTTTCTGCCTTATTGTAATGCTTAAAGTGTCAGTGTTCAATGATTGCTTTCAGCTTACAAAAATTAATTTCAGACTTTGAAACATCCAAACCAATAAAGCTACATGGAGAGAATGTTTGTCACTGAAATAAAAATTATCCCAAATACAGAGCTGGAGCAACATTTGTAAAAATAATAGAAATATTGCTGAGTCATTTTAATAGCAAATAAATAAATATGCAAAGATCATTAAACTGTGGCAATTAGAAGTCTCTAATTAGAAACTAAAGAAATTACAATAAATAATCACATAAATTGGCACATCGAGCAGTGCCAAAAGCAAATATATTTATACACAAATACTTATAAATATATCAATCTACATTTATGTTTCACATTTTGCATAACCCCCAATTTTGTAGGTGTAAAAGAAAAAAAAATATTGAGGGTGACCTGGGATCACCTAAAAAAAGTCTTTTGAGTCGAAGTATTTTATTTTCCTATTTCTGCTCATTTACAATGACAAGAAAATGATTCACAGAATCACTGATAAAGAGCAAGTGTGTCCTTTTTATTTGCTTCCTAACACTCCTGGAAAGCTTTATAGTAAACAGTTTAGAAGATAATGAAAGGTAAAACTTCCATCTGAAAAGGTTTGATTCAACAAAGTTATTAGGACAATCACTTAGGTTAAGTGTTTAGCCCAGAGGGCAGTATAAAATTTCATCAAAATTCAAACCATGCATAAATGATCTCAAACTGCAGCGTCTATTTATACCACACAACATGTTAGTCACATTTTTCACTGAAGATTGAAAGTAATGATGAAGCAACTGATAAGGATGAAAGACTGGATATGTGCTATGCCACCCATGTATAATTCAGTTAGTGGCAAACATGGATTAGAAAGTATCCTGCAGCAGCATGTGTTTTCCAACTGCCTGAGAAAAACTGTGAACCTCTAACAAGGGTAAGGGGACAGCAAGGAAACCAAAAGTATTTCACACACACAAATTAGCCAGGTAAAGAAGAAAGAGTGATTAAGTCAGTGGGTCAGAGATTCAAAGACAATGAGAAATGCAAATATGGATCCAAAGAACATTACTATTTCATGTCTTTTAGGTTTTGTGTTTAAAAAAAAAAAAAACCCACAAAAAAACAACCAACCAACCAAACAAACAAAACCAGTGCCAGTGAAAAAGGGGTCATTTTTCTAAAGCTGAATTCTTCACATTTTGGTAAATAAAATATAAAGAAAACCTCAGTGCAAAATCTTCATTTAGAGTGCAAAATACTGTCCTCAACCTCTAAGGAAAAAAAAATCACAGTGGAAGTAAAGTTTACAGTCCTTTTTCCAGTTGAAAGTTTCAATTTGGTCATTTTGGGGGAACCTTTGAGTTAAGGATTAGGAAAAAGGTCTGTGGTTTTTCATTTTAATCCTAAGCAAAGACAGAATTTTTAGTTGATGACAGCCAGTGAAACAGAAATAACAGCTATGGTATATAATGTTATTTATCAGCTGATTATGGACCACTCCATTGGACTGTATCAGCTATACTCAGACACCTGCTTCACATTTTGTCTGAACAATTAGAATCAGATCCATGCAATTGCACTGACCTTCAGCTGAGGTTCTGTGGTTGCTAAACGGTGAATCCAAATTCCTTGCTTTGTTATTCTGTAAGCATCTAAGGTGCTGGTCGAACCAATGAAATCATCAAGTCATGCTTCAGAGAGATTGTACTGTAGCACTGAAAATGCACAGTGGAGGATTAAACACAAAGCTAAGCTGAAAGCCTTGTATGGGGCTGTGTTTTTGTACAGCAGCGTGCAGAGCTGGGTGTTAATGATTTCTACCTGCCTTTTTGGGGAGGATGGGATTAGAGGGAACAGATATCCTGAGGAGTTATCTCTGAGTAAAATCATGGGTTAGAGATGCCTATGGAAGTAGTGGCAACAGGAGATGAGAGATGATATCTGTGGTAGCAGGGTAACATCAGCAGAAGAGATGCCACTGAAAAGTGGGGGGAGGTTAAGTGGTCGAGGACCTTAAAAACTACTGGGAAAGACTAAAGTATGACAGATGCCTCCAATGACAGCTAATTTAAATGCCATTAGGTGCATTATATTTCACATGCAGACAGTCTACAGGGTGATGGAAAGCATTACAGCAGGTTAGCATGAAAGTCTGTGCTTCAGTCAAAGCAAATTGTTGCCACTTTGCTGGAAATGGCACTTGAACAGCTTACCTCAGCTGAGGATCTGCCCCTCTGCTTTACTGCAACATTTGCTGTCTAGCAACGCACTCAGAGAAGATGCTAAAGGTGGTGGAACTTAAGCAAGTTTCTGCTGACTCATTACCCCCAAAAGACAAATTATAACAAAGTTAATGAAAGTTCCAAGCACTGTACAGTATTTTTAGTTTATTTTGCTATTCTACATGTTCCGATTTTTTTCCAAGTGGGTAATATTAAATAAAACATTTTTCCCGGTTAGCGCTTTTACATGTTTTACATTTAGTGTATTGTTGCTATTCTTCCACTGAAGCCTAGGAAAATAGCAGAATGAAGCCTGGAGTTATGTTACTTTGAGCTGATTTCCCTGTAATGTTAGTAAACAGTTTGATGCATCATGTCACTAGCAGTACTATTCTCTCTTGTCTTCCCCCATTTAATGAAAATCTGTGAAATAAATGTTACAAGGCAGTACTGCTGGCATGACAAATTCCAAGCCAATAAGTCTTGCAGTTGCCAAGATGTAAGCTCTGAAACTTGGCATTTGGCATTCAGAACTAGATAACCTTACTATAGTAACTACATTCACTGTATCTACAAGAGGGATGAATAAATCAACAATAATTGAACTACTAAAAGTGTCTAATTTCCAGAGTAGTGCTTCAAGCAACAACTGAAATTAAAAAACTGTTAAAACACAGCTACATACCCATACAATCTTGTCACGAATTCACTGAAGCAAAGGTTAACAAAAAAGAATGAATATGCATTATTTTCTAAAAGTAGCGCTCCTTAATCTACAGTAGTGATGAACTGTATAAATGTCAGGTCCCATCCAAGTCCCACAGAGCCTGGCATTCCCAGTAGAAAAAATTTTTTATTGTTCCTGTAACATTACTCAAAGTAGGGAAAAGGCTATTCCTGCTGCATGTGGAATGCAGTCCCTATTCTTGAAGCCTGGCAGTGTTTCCAAAGTTAGCAATGATCATAAACCCTTGAAATATTGTTGGTATCTCCAGGGCCTGATCCAAAGCCCAGTGAAGGCAAATGGGAAGATTCCACATGGCCACAGTTTTGTGTGGGCCAGGCTTAAAATATTATTTCTCTTGCCACTTGATTTCATGGTTCAGAATTTGTCATGTTGTCCAAGTCATACCTCATGGAATCTGCCATCCACTCATCTTTTCTCCCACTGTTAATTTTTATTAGAAAAATGCAGGTCTGGAAATCTTCAGGAAAATAACTAGCACAGTAGGTTAAATGGACTCTGTTTTAGAGAAACAGGATTGTCTGATAAACAGAGCTATTAATGTAACACGATTCCACACTAATACACAGGAGAGAACCCACCACTGGGACACCAGCCTGCTGTACACCGCTTGGAAAACTGTCTCCCAGAATTAATTCAGACTGATTAGCATAGCATGGATGCCTTCACCTGGGGAACTAACTAAAAATAATAGCCAATTTACAAATGAACTAGAGTAGTCTTTTTAATCTCTCATGACTCCACAGATCGGTGGCAGTACGCTACAGAGTCACATCTCTGTGACTGCCGCACAGCTGGCGCTAAGCTTTTGGGGATACACAATCAAAAGGATTGCTGGGAGGCACTGAGATGCTGGGTGTAGTCACTCCTTGGGCCACTGTTTGGACAGTGCTGCTATGATCATAATATCATAATAGTCTCAGGGACTGATTAAAAATATCAAGGAAGCATATTTCCATTTAAAGCCACTAAAAGACAATTTGATTTTTAGGATCAGTTACTGACTTTCTTTCGGGACCTCAAATCTGGAAAGCCAGTATTTATTCAGTGTTAATCTACAGGAAAAAAATATAAGCATTATGGGTTTTAAACCTTTAATTTATCATATCAAGTTTTGTTCTGAAAGTTGAGGAATAAGAAAGATACTCCCACTGTGGAGATGCTGGTCCTTATAACTATCTCAAGGAAAACTGGAAAGTGTTTTTATGTGCTTACATATATAAGGCATGTGCAGATAGGGAAGCATTTCTCCAGATGCACTGTGCAGGATAGCGAAATGCGTGATAAACCAGACTGAATATACATCTTTCACCCTCTGACATTTTGTAGGTCAAACTCTATATCTGATGTATGTATTTTAAGCCAGAGAAAAAAAAACATATTCCAAGAGACAAGGGAATCCCTCAAAATTCCTGGCACATCTAAGGCTAAATTGAATACTTGTGGTATGAACATACATCCAAATGTCTTTTAGAAGATGGGGATCATGATACAATGTTTCAAAATGGAAATTATTCCAACTTTGAAATACTATAACTCACCAAGCAACCAAGGATGCTCAAAGGCCCCTGTGCTACATTTAACTGAAATGCAAGGCAAATAAAAACAGTTATTCTGCATAAAATGATACACATAATGGTTAAGGGTGGCATTGTTTCCTCTACATAAAGCAAGCTTCAAAGGGAAAAGTAATTTTTGGATTAATGGGCAAACAATGCAGAACAAATTACATTAGTAGTTAGTTAAAAGCTCTGTAAAATAGCTTGCCCTCTATTTCTGAGTAATGGGACTGATGAAGAAATGGGATTTTTTTTTTTCCATCCCCAGCTCTCTTCCCCTGCAGTGGTTTAGACTTGGGAATTAACAGCCGGGAAGAGCATCTCTTCACATTGTGAGAAAGACATAGCATTCAGCTCAGCTGCAAGAAAGAATAGCTGAACCAAGAGTTTCACCACTGTTAATTCCATAAAACAGTCTGGCATGTTTTCAGTCATTAGCCTTCAGCAGATACCTAAACCAAAACCTGGGATGGATTTAGATACCAGGGTGAAAATCTTCTGAAGACAAAGTACACCGGAGGGTCACCGAGTTGTTTAAAATCTAAGCTCAAGGCAGTGATTCACACCATCATAAGAATTAAGCAGGATGACTGTAAATGCCTCACTGGCTGGATTCCCTCTTAAATCAAAGGGCAGACAGACTGCATTTTGTTCAGAATTTTGTAACCAGGCTCCCAAACCTGGCAGCTTGGTTTGAATGTTCAGATCCAAGGCCAGGCAAATGGCAGATTCTCTCTGTTCGCTCTCATTCACCATCCACGTCTCCGCCCTGCCCAAATCTGACTCTGCCAGAGAAAGAGATGCTGTATTCTACCTAAAAAAGGACAAAATTGAAGGCAAGAAATATGGTTCCAATAGATGACTGAGGAAGGGCATTTTGACTATCATCCACAGTTTTATCATCACCTCTGAAATTGGAAATGACAGCCACAGTTAATAAGGCCCACATTCGCCCAAATTCTCCTGTTCTTTTCAGATTCACCATCACAGCTTCCTGTTCCCACCTTTTGTGAAGCATCTCAGTTTATACTGAAAACCTGTGAAAGCAGAGACCTTGCTAACTTTTCTTGCTGTTTTGTCACACATCACTGTATATTTAATAATAATTATGCCTCTGCAGAGGTATTTTATTCTGATAAAATCAGAACTATCCCACCAGGATCTTCAGCTACTTATTCATTTTGCTACAGGCTACAACAGAAAGAGTTAGAGAATTTACTGAAATAACAAAGTCATTTTACATACATATGGTCTATGCTTCTGTGCCACAGCAGTGACAGATAAAAAGCAGCAATCTATCATATTTTTCTCTCCACACTGTACTCAATAGGATCCAAAGTGTGGTACCCATTTTGCTACTAATGCACATGTATAACTCCCACTTATTTACTGTAGTGCCCTGAAGATGTGACAGTTAGCTATGTAATGCACTTATTATTTTTATTCATTCTATTCATTAGAGATGACCATGTATGGCACACTTATAGCTTTGCTTTTCTCCACTAGTCATCAGTAATGTCATCTTTTCCAGCTCATGAAAACAAAGTGTTTATTAAATGACAAACAACAACCACATCTCTCTCAACTCCACATTTCACAGCCAGTTTCCCAAGTCTTCTGCTCTCCTATGAGTCTGAACAAACCAAAGGGCAATTCAGCTAAGTCAGAAAGTGCTTTTGTGCTGAGCACGAATCCGAGCTGAATCGTGTGAAATGCCTGGGAGGGAGAAAAGCTGCCAGTGCTGCCTTGAAGATATTTTGACTGCACTCATAACAAAGGCTCCAACAACTTTGTGAGTCCACTATGCTCAGTAACTGGAGACTCAACATTCCCCATATTTAAGAAAAATTAGCAAATTATTGGCAAAGAGCTGCATTGTGATCATATCCAGTTTTTCCCTGACTATTGCCAAATTTGAACCATATTCTTTCACTTTTACCAGATACGAATTCTCTAAGATGGAGGAAGAGAGTAGAAAAAGTATTTTGGCAAGGAATTATAAACACACAATCCTGGAGAGGTCTAGACCAAACTGTGAACTGGTCCAGCACTGGGGAGCATTTTCCCTGCTCTTTCAGCTCCATTACTCATATTTGGATGTCAACCACACAATTCCTTTGACAAGATCTCTAGGAGAACTTTGGGTCTGTACTGAAGTTGCTCCATCACTAAGCTCACTACTCCTTTCTGCCCAAGAATATTAAGACCAATTTTAAAAAAACACCAAACCAAAAAAAAAAAAACAAACAAAAAGCCCCATGAAAAATAAACAAACAAACAAAAACCAAAAAACCCCAAACCAAAAAAAAAGAAACCAAACAAAAAAAAACCCAAACAAACAAAAACACCCCCCACCAACCAGTCAAACGTTTCCCTAGTAATTATGACTGATCAGTCACTGACAACTCTTAATTGACACTCTCAACTAATTCTTTGTATCACTAATTTCTCTTCTCTGTTGCTAGAGGCCAGGTCTCAACTGGTGGAGTTCTGCAGCTCTGGAGCTTGCAGGAGGAAGCACATTGGCTGCCAACTCTTTCCATCATTCTGAACATACAAATAAAATTATCATCAAGTATAAGTCACTGAAGTTCATAGGTAACTGCAATAGTACATTTTTCCCATCACCATAACAACATCAAATCCTGGCAAAATTAAGAGTGTGCATACATCTTGGAGAGCTTTGCAAAAGACTCACAGAGAAAACACCTCTTAGCAAAGGCTCAGGTTCCATGTATTTTCAGTCCTTAAAAGTTTGTTTCCTATTTTTTTCCCAGCAGCTTAGAGAAATTTTGAAATAATACTTTTTGTTGATTTCAATTTTTTTTCCCAAACACTTTATTTCTCATTCAATTTTCACTGGCAAAAATTTACCACAATGCACCAGAACAGGGAAGTAATCCTTTCATTGCATAAGAGAGAAAAGAAATAAAATCTCTGAATATGTACAGTCCATTGGAATTTGCCCAAATGTGAATTAAATGATATAATAAAAGAATAAACTGACAGCTTCAGAAAAATTAGAATGCATAGGAAAGATGCCATTGTCATATTTAATGATTTGTCCGTAGAATAATTTTCCAAGAAGTAAACTTTTCCTGTAGAAAAAGTAGAAAAATCTCCCAGGAGATTAAAACTAAAGCAGAAACTCTACAGAAATATGTGCTGGTCTACTGTAAGAATTCAATCCTCAGAGATTTGAGAAAATGCACCAAAGTAAACACCATCTAATACCTGAATATGTTTAAAAAAACCAAACAAACCAAAACAAAATACAACGATGACTTGTGTCCTGCTGAGACTTGCCTGCAAAAAAAGCTCCCACGAAGACTTCAAATCAGGGAATTGTACTCACAAAACTAAAGCTTAAGCATTTTTAAGAATAATGTGTGAAAGGTCTGAAAGCATTCTAAGAAAACTGGGATTTCTGATTTCTCCTAAGAGTTCAAACTTGGCCTGCCTTTAATTACACTTCAAAATGGAGTTAGAAACAATGAAACAGGATTCAGGTGGACTATCAGAAGTTACTGAGAAATTTTTAAAAGATTAGCACTTTTTAAAGCAAGCAATAAAGGGTTATTTTTCTTTTCACAAAGGAAGTTGAATATCCACTCTTAATGGCAGTATTTTATATACAGTCCATGAAACAGATCCTACTAGGACAGCTATAAAAAACTGGTAAAATTTGACCTTTGATTTTAGGTAAATGTTACATATTTGAATAAAAAGTTGCATTTATAGGCAGCCACAGAATTCTCTCTCCTTTTTTTTTTTTAATTTTTTTTTTTAATGAAATCTTTAGAAAAGCTCATGGGACAATCCAGGGCAATTTTTAACGGGCAATGATAATTTTGAACAAATTCAAAACACTGAGGCAAGGATTTTCCTCTAACATAGGATTCATCACCTCTCTAACTTGGTGTAAATTCAATCTGTTCTGTTTGTATGACATAAACAACAAGCAGTTTCACAGCAATGAGGCAAACCATATGTGAAGGTGTTTTAGAAAGCACAACAGGGAATACACCAAGCAAAGAAGCATCTGCATTTATTTCAATGTCAAATCACATGTGTATTATAAAGGGAAAGTTTATTGTCTTTATATAAAAAACAAGTTTACTGTATTGTACTCTTTACAGTTAACTCTTCCTGCCCCTCAGTATCCTCCTCAATCTGGAAAAAAAATAATAAAAACCATAAAGTCTACAGGTGCAGAGGCAGGGTTGTGAAGGGGTTTTCAGCCTTGTTCACCCTATCCCAGGTGTCACGTGCTGCCAAGAGCCTTTTTTGTCCTCACCATCCCCTCACTCTTGAACAAGGGTTGCATCTGCTCCTGATGGGTGCAAGTGAGAACCACAGCCTGGTCCAATGCCCTGGATTCCAGAAATGCAAGGATATGAGTCTAGATAGGATTTACCAGCTTGTCTCCTGCATCAGGATGCTATCTGCTCCTGCGCTGGTGCTACACTGTCCATCCTGCAACCTGGCAACCCCTGGCACTGAGCATGGGGCACTGGGTGTTCCCCCACAAAAGACAGTGCCCTACAATTAATTGGTTTTATAGAAGCTGGCCAGAGTGAGCTTAACACGTTTGGAGTCGAGGAGAAAACATTTCAAAGCAGCATTTAGCCTGGGCAGGAGCTACAGGCACGTTGTTAAAAAGCTAATTGCATGGAGACAAAGGATGATCGTTACTTTTATATTAGTGTGTAATATTAACCCTTGAGAGCTGTGTTTGATGACAAGTTGTTGGCAATTGAAACTGCTGGTTTTTATACTTCAACTCAAGCCTGAAGATTCCTAAAGTCACAGAAAATGTATATGTCATTATGGGTTTTTTTGTCTTAAGACAAATGAAGGTTTTTTGAAATCTGGGGTCTTTTTCAAATCTTCTCTAGAACTACACATAAAAAGCAATGTTAAAGCACCGAATGTTGACATTATTTCTCACATCTGTTTTTTTATACATGTTCAGGAAATCTGGCCCTATAGTGACAAATAATCATGAAGAACAATTTTTTCCTCAAATTTTGCTTGTTTCAGGGAACAGAAGAAGAGAGATACAAAGCTTCTGACAGCAGGTTTTGGGCTGGAAGGTCAAAATTCCTCCAAATTTTTCCTCCTTTTCTCTCAAGGTTACAGATCTCACCCGTATTATTCAGATGAATAGTCACGAATAATATTGGTGTTGTGCAGCAGATTACATGGGTGTTTTAGCTCCAGGAACAGAAACCTCAGAGCAGGCAGGTTCAGTGATGCTGTGGTGCAAGGCAAGGCCCTGGGTTGGGCTCTCCAGGAAGGCCAGCAAAGCACTTGGGGAGTACCTGGCACCTACCAAGCTGTGGCTGCAGCTGACCACCGTGGCAGCACGGATGGCCCCGCAATATGTGACCACATTCTCCTGCCTTCACCTCTTCATCTTCACCTCATCTTTTGGACTCATCCCCCTCACCCCCAGCTCACCGGAGCCAAGCAAGAGCCTGCTGTGAGCCAGGCTGCTGTGGGCACTGTGGGAAAGGCACTGGTGCAGGCTGCCAGGGCCAAGCTGGAGCCTGTGTGCTCCTGCAGCAACAATGACATTTTTATCACAAGTGTGTACAATGCCCACTGTAAGGAGGTTCCACTATGGCCTATGGACATGAGGCACCACTGTCAAATTAATATGAATGGAGAAGGACAAGCGTGCTGTAGCAATGGAAGCAACAAAATAAAAAAAACGAAAAAAAAAGAAAAAAGAAAAAAAATACAATTATCAGAAAAAATATTTACGATCATAAAAGAACTTCTTGTTCGTACTCACCAATCTCCCCTTTGGAAAGCCTTAAAAGAGAAAAGATCATGAGAGAAAGGAAAGAAGAGAGAAAAAGTCATGGGGAGAGGCAGGGAGGGGTGGGGGAGAGAGAGACTGAGACAGTGCATACTTTTAACTTGTCACAGTACAACACTAGCTTTTAATTAGTACAGGGTATGCATAACTTTGAAGACTGTTGGTCATGCAGTACTTTATGATAAATACATTTTATGGGATTTTGTTTTTAAAGAGGATTTTGTAAAATAACCTAGCCCAATAAATGATTTACCAGCTGCAATAAAAGATCAAGGAAATTGCTCAGATTGCATCTTGGAGCATCTAAAACTCTGAAGTTTATGAAGATCTAAGCTGCCCCCAGATCTACAGTGCTATTAAAAATTTTTGTAGTAGCTAATTATCTTGCATTGCATTTTTTAAAAGGTAGCAATTGTAGTGGAGAGGAAAGTCTGGAAACAGACAAAAAGGAGTTGATGCCCTTTGATGGAGAAAGTAGGAGAGAAGGAAAGGAGGAGATAGAGAGAAGTGAGTAAGAATTGAAACATCTTGCTAGTACAGTAACAAGTGGAATTAACAACTCACAAGGTATCAGGTTTCCAAGTAAATAACCTGAATTAACTCTATATTTTAAAAATAGATTATTAATATATTATTATATTATTACACATTCTTCACATGGCATGCTATGTGTAATATCTCTATTACTTGACCAAGAGTGGAGTAATTTCATTTTCCTATTTTTTTTTCTTTCTAATAAATATGATGACCACAAGTGAAGCAGAAAGCAAAGAGATTCTCTTTAAATTCTATTTTATTGTAATCTCATAGGACTTGAACATAACAAATAAGTAGATAAAGCAAGAGCTGGTCCTTATTTCCAACAAGATGACAGATAGAGTAAATAGAATGACACATTGAAATAAAATACTGGCCTCAGCTAGGACAGACAGCACCCTGGCACATGTCTTCTTGCTTTTGTTTTGTACCAGGAAGATTTGGTTCATGCTCTGTAACTTCCTGTGCCCAGATATAACTCTGCCTGCCCAGGGAACCCTGGCAAGGTCAGTGTCCCTGCAGGCATGGGGATCAAGGACAGCTGAGCTGCCCAGGAGAGGACAAAGAAAACAAATAGAAAACCAAACTGAAGAAAAGGAAGTAATTTTCTGTTATTCCCTAAATCAGAAGGCAAGGTGCATGCTAACAGAGACGAGTGTCTGTCCCCTCTGCTCCTCCAGTTACCTTGTGCAATTGCAAAGGCCATGGAGTTCAAAGCCTGGGGCCAGGCTGGAAAGGGTGGATTTGGGCCCCTTTCCCAACAATTTTAAGCTGAACAACTTTGAAAAGAATAAAGGATCAACACTGCTGACATTAAAGGTAGACAGAAGACAGAATGGTTTGGG
Source organism: Brachypodius melanocephalos (assembly GCA_013398615.1). Classification (NCBI taxonomy): domain Eukaryota; kingdom Metazoa; phylum Chordata; class Aves; order Passeriformes; family Pycnonotidae; genus Brachypodius; species Brachypodius melanocephalos. The sequence goes on from VZSR01003809.1 coordinate 4,061,627, forward strand.
TTAGGAGGGGCCCTGAAAGCCATCTAGTTCCAAACCCTCCGCCATGGGTAGGGACACCTTCCACCAGACCAGATGTTCCAGGGCTCCATCCAGCCTGGCTTTGAATGCCTCCAGGGATGGGGCACATACAATTAAATATTAATTCTATCACTGTAACACTGCAAGACACGGAAGAGAGAAAGTGAAGTTCACCACTACAGAAAGCAAGCACCTTGAGATAGATAATTGTTGATAATTTGGTTAATTTGATTTGAAAATTGAGGTAGGTAAAATGAAAGAGTGGGAGCTGGCATGGATATTTGGATGAGCACTGCTACTCTAAAATCTATTTTTATATTATGGCCAGGATGGGGGAGTCCTTAATTGTCCAAAATAACCATAATTAATCCAGCAGAGTTATGAAAGTCTAATTATATGAGTGTATGTTATTCTTCTGCCTGATTTCTGCCTTCTCCAGTACTCATGGTTAATCACCTCCAGGGATGAGTTCAGATTACCACAGTGAAAATGCACTTTGTGTCTGTAAGGTCTTTACCTGACTTCCTGCCAATTTTAAAGGCACCAAGGCAAAGGAGAGCAGGGCATAAACAGCACTAGAGATGTTGAAGGATGCTTGGCTTGCCTGTGAGATAATCGTGTCTCATGTTTTGATAGGGGAGTAATTTCAAACTAAATTCTCACAGACATACACCTTATTCTGATGTTTGTTTTCTGAATGCTTTATTTGAAACTCTAGGGGCTGATTTGGAGATCATGGGTGCCAGAAATGTACGTTACACCTGTGTTTTGAATATTCAAAGCACAGTAGGGAACTATATGAAAGATTATCTGACCATTTCATCTAGTAAAGGATTGGGTCTTCATTGCTTTTTACTAATTACAAATAACTGTCCGACTTTTGCAATTATCTAGAAGATTAAATTCCAGGAAATACAATTACAAGCAAATGAAAATATTTCATTTGATGTAGCCTTTATATTTTACTTTAATTTATCTATTCATTTTAAGTCATTCCCCATATGTGTATTTTATAACAGAGAAGAGTAATAATATTTGAAGTAACATCCAAAAAATGTAGTGTATTGCTCCTAAAATGCTGAAAGTATTATGCTGGAAATATTTTTGCTTTTATTCCCCTGACACAGCTTCTCAAAACAATGCAGCAATATCAAAATTGCATTCTTGGACAAAAAATGCTTCCAATTCAACTTCAATCATAAGTAATACTAAAAAGTCCAAGAAAACCCCATGGGCTTTGTTTTTTTGATTTTTGGGGTTTTTTTTAGTCCAATAATTTTCATCTACAGGTAGATGCCTCTGTAATACACATATAGCAAGGCAAACTTTCAGGTTGTGAAACTGTTTGATGCTGAGATCACTTACCACACAGAAAAGGTATATTTCTCCAAGTCTTCCAAATAAAAATTGCTCTCTGCAGATGTTTTCCCTTCTTCTCTTCTTGCATTGTTCTCGGGACCTGATTTTTCTTCATAACATTGAGCAGGTGGGTTATTCCAGCTGACCTTTAAATTAAAATAAGAAACAGGTTAGAATACTAAGATAATTAGCTGGACACAGCTAGCAAAGTAAGAGGTGCCACTTTCTCTGTTTTGAATTCTAGCTCTGTTTTCACTCTATAACAAACATAGGAAACAGCAGTGGCAAAGCTGCTTTGAATATGCATTCAAAACACTTTGAATAGACTAGCTTATTTCAATTGGAAGGGACCTACAAAAAGCATCTGTGGTCCAATTCAGGGCTGACCAAAAGTGAAAGCATGCTGTTAAGGACTCTGTCCAAATGCCTCTGACAGGCTGGGGGCATCAACCACCTCTCTAGGAAGTCTTTTCCATGCTTTTGGCCACGCTCTCAGTAAAGAATTCCTTCCTGCTATCCAGTCTGAACCTCCCCTGGTGCATCTTTGGAACATTCACTCATGTCCTATCACTGGATACAAACTAGATCTTAGCACCTCCCTGTCCACTTTCCTTATCCAGGAAGCTGTACAGAACAACAAGGTTCTCCTGAGCCTGCTTTTCTCCAAGCTAGACAAGTCCTCAGCCACTCCTGACAGGACATGACTTCCAGCTGCCTATTTTCCCCTGCTCTGGACACATCCAAGGAGCTTTTCCACCTTCTAAAATCGTGGGGCCTGGAGCTGCACACAGAATATTTTTAAGTGAATTGATTCATGCTCCTATAAGGTTTTGACAAATCCTCTCAAGGAGGTGCAAGCTCGTGGTGACACCAGCAATCAGCCAGCCTTCCTCCACCTGCTTCCTTTTTCCAGTGTTGCACACCACACTCTGTCAGTGCAAAAATCTGGACATATCCATAGCAAGCTATATGGAGGGAACTGATCTGGGAATGGAATTAATACTGTTGGGCTTCTTTTTTTTCCTTTTCTTTTATTAACTGTGTTAGTTCTCAGCTGGACCCATTCTGATCCAGGCCACCCTGCCCCAGTTGCCAGCACAAAGGAGAGGGACAGTAGCACATCTTTCAGTGCTGCTGCAAGTTTATGCTCATTTAAACTACTCTGAGCTACAAAAGAGGGGATCCAGATCTGTGCTCATCCCCGGAATAACACCTTTGCATGCACAGGGTCTGATTCAGCACTGACATTCCCTCTCTGAGTTGACTACCAGATTCCCTGAATGTTTGGCATTGTTGCCTCTGAATGGTGAGCCAAACATCACTTCCACCAAGAGACATGGTGAGGTCATAATTTACCATACAAACACCTGCAGGTGACTTCCATGATGGTATCTATTAATACCTTCCCAGGCACAATACCCAACTCTGCAAAGGTTTTGCTAACATTTAGTGAACAAATCCAGAGAGGACAAGGGGATGGATGTATTGCTGTGGTCATGTCACTTTACACTTTGACAATTATGAAAACTACGTAGATTTTTGGTTTGCTTTTTGGTTGGTTGGTTGGTTGGTTGGTGTTTTGGGGGGGTTGGTTTGGGTGGTTTTTTGGGTTTGGGTTTTTTTTTGTTTTTTTTGGGGGGAGTTGGTTTATTTTTTACTCTGTAATCTTAGATTACATAGCTCTCATGCACATTTTGAATTTCAGCCACATGACTGCTCAACTTTATTCCCTAAAAGTCAACGTTTCAGAATGGGTAGTGTGTGCAAGGTACCTTGTTTGCACTGACACTGTTTGCATTAAACTACTCCTGTGCAAAGTAGATGTAAAGACATTATTTAAGACATAAATCCCAAAGGTGTTAAGAGTATTATGAGTTAATGTCTCTGAGGCTGTATTTGCTCTTGTCTGAGGTACAAAAAGCAGAAACTTGGTCATCTGCATGAGGTTGGCATTATAACCACAGAATATGTTTTACTTCTCTCTGAAATCACTGACCATGATCATTCTCTCTTTATTGCTATCACTCAATATCTTAATACAAGAAGTGGTTTGCACACTTATTGCAACAAAAGCTGAATTGTTGCTAATGCCCATCACTCAAAATACACTTAGTGAGAGACCAATTGCAACTCTTTGGCATAGATGAATTTGGGACCACGGAGGGCAAAACAGAGAAATCTATATTCCCCAAAAAATTGAGGTCAGACCCAAAGATCTTTCTCATTCCCTTTGCAAATAAAATAAAATAAAATAAAATAAAATAAAATAAAATAAAATAAAATAAAATAAAATAAAATAAAATAAAATAAAATAAAATAAAATAAAATAAAATAATCTGTTTACAAAAATAAAAGGGGATGCTGAGGAGATAAACCACTACATGAACTTGTGTCTTTTTCCTTAAGTCTGTTCTTTACATTAGTTTGTCATTTTTTCCTCCGTACAATTGTTAGGTAAAATTATTACAGAAGATGCTATCCAGAGATACAATTAGGCACAAATTATACAAATCGGGCCAAATGCCTAAACCCTGAACATGCTAAAACAAGGCTCTCTCTGAATGTTAGGATTCGCTCATCCCATTAAAAGTGAGGGGCTCTCACAATCTCTGAAAGATTTCCCGTGCTCACATTTCTTTTGTGCATAAGGATTCTCATAAGAGGCTGAGTTCAGGAATCCATTCAGACACGTCAATAACTGTAAGCTCATGAGTCATTTCAGTGAGACCAAAGGGACCAGAGAGTGCTGAATTACCCACAGGTTTACGCACCTCACTGAAACCAGGTCACTTTCATGTGGCTTTGAGAGCCACCCACAGCTGAGGTTCCTATAAGACCACGGCATTTTGTGCAAAGGCATTGTGCTATTATGGGATTGTAGGAAATGAATTTCGCTGTGCCACTCCCATGGGTTGGGCCAGGTTGCTTTGCACATTACACCCACTCCATCTGTTCTTAAGTCATCCCTCCTCTAGATGTAAGGTTAAACATACACACACATGCACACCTCAGTCTGCAGCCAAATTTATATGAAAACTCTGTTTTCTTCAAGTTATCCTTATCTTCCTGAAGAAATAAATTGCTTGGAGACTTAGACATGGAAAAGCAAGGGAATATCCAGTTGGCCAATCTGGTTTTGCTCCCAAATGTAGATCATGACTCTGCTAAAGTTAAAAGTGGCAATTATAATCCCTGGTTATTGAGTAAGTGTGCTACATGACACAAGTTTTTGGTTACGCTGAGCACTGTGGAGATTTTTTCCTATGGGCAATTAAAAGCAGTAAAAATGCTTCAGAATGTATCTACAAAAGGATGAAACAAATTATCAGAATGATTAATTTGAATGTTCATGTTTGCAGTTCATTCACTGCAGACATACTGATTTAAGGATGGAAGTGGAGCAATACTTACTGAGAAAAAACTGCCACTATCATTGGAAAATATCTAATTTAATAATGTAATGCAGAGAGAAGCAATTTTCAGGAATACAAAATCTTCTTTGTGTCTTAGTTCTCAGGATTTACATTAAATCTGAAAGTTTCAGTAGCATCTCACCCTGAAAGCATTATCATGTTGCAGATAAAATCCCATGGTAACTTGCACTGTGGACCCAATATTTGTTCACAAATTAATGATGCCCTTGGCCAGGATACCACAAATACATACGCTAAAATTTTCTGATGGTCTTCCGCACAAGTACATGAGAGCTTGAAGCGTATGGATGCATACTAAACCTATCCCATGTTTACACATTACTGAAATAACATCATCCTGCAGCTTGATCAAGCTTCTGTTGTTTGATGTCTCGGTGGTCTTTCCTACTCCTCCTTTGAAGTTTCATTGCTGGAGAGATTAGCTATACAGGAGACAGCAGTACATCTGCACATATGAAGGCTTATTGTGGCTATTAAAAATTTGCAGGGGTAGATTAAAGAAACACAACAACCAGAGCAAGCAAGACCCCAAATCATTCTCAAATGGCACACGCAGGAGCACCCATGGCTTCTCTGTGAGCTTCAAGGGTGATGTTGATGTTCATATCAAGACCAGTACCTTGTGATGTCCTCCTTGGACTTCCTCCAGCCAAAACGAGCCACGGTGCTTGTCTGCATTGCCATGGCAGTCTTGGCAATCATTTGTAAGAAAAAAAGAAAAAACAAAATTATATTTGTGCACAAGGTAAACCTCTGGAAAGGAAGAAGCTGGGTTTTGGTCCTTCTCTCAACAAGATGCTGACTGGCTTCAGGTTGATCATTTTTCTCCTTCCATCTGAGTTATTTCTCTCCTACGTTCTGAAAGTGGTAGTATGACAAATGCAGAGAAGAGTTCAGATGCTGTGGTGTTGCAAATAACAATTGCATACATGAAAAACGGGGGGGAAAGTAGAAATAAAGAAATAATAGACACAAAGAGAATTACATGAGAGGGTATTTCAAATGCCCCAGGAAGTCTTCAGAAGACAGAAGGAGGTTAATTTTCTTATTTGGACATAGTTGTGGATCAAGAATGAGGCACAGGGACATGAAGTACTTGAATAAACTTTTCCTAGAAAACATAAGTCACATGTCCTTCAAGCTTCTGAAAAGCAGTGACCTGTGGAATGAATAAAAATGTACTCCCATACCACAGTAAGCAGCGGTGTGGCAAAAATAAAGGTCTGTATTGTATTTTTTTGATGTATGGCATGTGGAGAATAAGCCAAAAACACATTAAACAATTATTTCAATTTTTTTCTTTTTTGAGTTAATTTGAGTTCCCTGCAGTAGGACAGTCAAACATATTTAAAATCACAGTACAGGAAGGATCTGCTCTGAGGTGTTACAGTGGTTGATATACAATCTATGCACATACAATGTCACAGTTTTAAGCCTGTGTTTGTGTACACTCCTATGGATATATTTCTTACTTTCTACATATATATTCACACATATACCGGTGTATATTGAGCATTCATAGTGAATGAGGAATTTACAGATATTTACATCATCTGGGGTGAAAGAAGAAGTTTACTGAAGTCAGCAAAACAGCATAAAATACAGCTGCTGTGTATGTCATGTGTGTGGACACATGCAGTATAATCTGTTCAAATTGTTTCTACGTACTTTGTGTATCGGATACACGTGTGGACCCATAAACCTACATTAAAATATAAATATACCTTTATAAATATGGTTTCTGTGCTTTTCTTTGTTTAATTTTTCTTCTTTTTTTTTTTTTCCACCCAACACAAAAAAATGGGTTTCCAAACAGGCTTGCTGAAATGGTGAATACTTTCAAAATGTTTTTGGAATCAAATGAATAAAGCAGTAATTATCTTGGCCAAAAAAAAAAAAAAAAAGGGGTGGGACGACAATAAAAAGAATAACGAAAACAATAATATTCTACATTTGAGAAACGGGAGGGAGAAGGAACTCAAGCCTGTTACTTAATCATGACATACTCTTTTTATATTTTATTTGTAAGGCTCGGAATGCTCTTTTCTTTCTATACCAGTGAGCTCATTACTTTAATTCCTCATAGATTTCTCTGAACAATTTTTGCTAAGTAAAAACACAATGTAATTCTTCAATGGCTGTAACAGTAAGAAGCTGCTCAAATTAAAGATCAATAAAAAGTAGAGAAAAAAAAATCTGTGTGAAAATAAATAAATAAAAGAGGAGATGGGAAATGCCTGCAATTAGACAGGATGAAAAATCTAAAAAGAAATTAAATTTACTTGTAATACATTTCCCATTCTTTTCTTCATGAAAATTACTACTGAAGTGGGGGTTTTTTCTGTAATTTAAATGTTAAGCTGCCAGATGTGTGTCTCATGCTTGAAGAGTTGAAGCTTTGCATTATTTAGCATATTAAGATTCACAGAATTTAAAAAAGGGCTCCTTTATTGCCTGGAGGTTCTAATTAAGTAAACCTTAGCCTGGTACATTTAAAACTTGCAATACAAGAGATTTTACTTCCTTTTTTTTCTCAGTAGCCAAATCTCATCAATATAATAAATATGGAAAATACTTAAGACGATACAATTTTTCTTTGGCTTGAGGAATTAAACCTATCTATTATTTTAAGAAGTTTTTAATAGAGGCCAGCAATCAGAAAGACATTTAAAGACTCCAATCTACTTTTTAATCATACGAGTTACTCCTACTTAGTGGGCTGTGGGGGAGGGAATGTGTCTTATAAAACTGAGCTGTGTAGAAATTGTTTCTTCCACATGCAAAAAATAAAGCATTTCTGAGAGAGAAACAAGAACCACACAGTTCTTTATTATTAAATTGCGTTTTACTTTTTTGCAACTTTTTATAATTGACCACAGAAAAACTAATAAAGCATTAATTAGCTGCACTATCAGCAATTTGTTCATTGAAGGAGGTGGGACTGCTGTATCAGAAACTCTAATAGCACAGAAATTCCTTTGACACGGAGTACCCATAGATCATACCTTAAATACAGTTATTTTTGCCATTTTAGAAAATGTCAAAGGTGTCAACTTTGTCCAGATATAACACTAAGCAGTGACTATTTTAGTAAATTGACTCAAAATACATTTTTTTTTTCCCTGACAGGGGAATGTAATATTTTTCCTGATAAAAATGAACAACTTGAGGAGGAGGAAACAGCACCAGGAAAGAATGATCAAAGACAGGTATCATAGCTGTGACAAAGGCACAGTGGCAGATGTAGACTCTCTGTTAATAGGTTTATTTTGAAGTCAAGAAACATATGCATAAAAGCAGGAAAATACAATTACACCAGAGCATGCGAAAGACAATAAGAGCCTTAATCCAAAGTTATAAATCTGTGATGAGCTACTAAGAAGTCCAGCAGAATAGTTTAAATGTCCACACTCGTATAAGACAAATAGAAAAAAAGAGGGTGGCATTTTTTCCCTCCATTGTGGAGTGGGCATGACAATACCAATGTCTGGATCTGGAAAATCATGGTGATATGTTCAAGATTATTTGCAGACCTTGACAAATCTGACAGCAGTCATTTCTGGGTCATACTAAGTCCCAGCCAAAGAGTTTAGATATCACATGGATCATGCCTGATAAGGGATACAAAGAAAGGGTTACCCTTACAAAATCCCTGAGCTCTGCTGGGTTCTAAGTTTTTAAAACACCATGGAAAGAGGTTGGAAACAAAAACGTTATTGCTACTCTGTTATCTTTCTCCACATCAGCCTTCTCAAGGCAATAGCAGAGCATAGTAGCATGACCTTTAAAATCACCCTTTAGAGGGTGTCTTACTGCTTCCTAACCCTTGCAGAATAAAACTTAATCACTTTTTTACCCTCTGCATTCAGTCTGGAAGTTATCATCTGTGGTTATATGTTCTGTAACAAGTACTGTGGTGCAGCAGGAGTGACCCCATGGAATGGAGCCAAGGGCTGGGGGGACCCCACTGTGTGTTGAAGATTTCATGTCAGAACAGCTTCTTAGTCTGGTCCTGGTGACTGGTGGCCCATTAATACCTGACATGCACATCTAAAGCACATCCCCTCCTCAGCTTCACCCTAAATGCATATAGGGTTGATAGTGTGAAATATTTCTTATCTATGTTTGGGGGGCAAGGGGAGTCTAAAAGATTTTTTTAAAATACGGACAAAATAAATAGCACAGCTAGGAAATTACCTTATATAAGTTTGATGGGAGCTTTTGATAGCTGCAACCTCTCTTTATGTCAGTGGGAAAGGGTTTTAGAGTGGTGTAATCCAAGAGTGGAGGAGAAGACAAAGAAATCACCACAGCAGGGACAGAAAATAAGATGAAGATAGTATTTAGACTCCCTTCCTAGTAATGCACTGGTCTATGGGAAACCAAATAGCATGGCAAGAGTTGGGAAATTGAAGAGTTTGGATTGTGTGGATTTCGGAACCATAAGCAAGATCTGAATTTGATCCCAATTGGAAGAACCAATGTAATACTTTATGCAGTCCTGTTCAGAGAAGGAAAAGACCACCAGAAGAAGAAGTTTCAGCCATATGAGGCTCTGTCTCTGGGGCCCTACCTGTACTAAAAAATGAGGCAAAAGCAATCTTCATTTTAAAATATCACTTTGTTTCCTTTAAAGTCGCACCCATGAGAAATTACCAAGGAGAACAGCTTTTTATTGGTTTCTTTTGTTTAGGCAATTATTTTTGCATCTGCATACAAATTCTATGTAGAAGCAAACAGCACCTCAGTAGGGAAAGAACCTCATTGCAGTATAAGGAGAAATATTACAATGAAGATTCACTGGTTTTCATAAAATTGTTTCTGAAATGCTTGTGAGCATAAATATAATCCTCTCAACAAAACTATTTCTCACTTATATAAGCACATTTCAACAAATGTAAAGCCTCCTTTCCAAAGGCAACGATAAAATTAGAATGAAGACGGTTTTGTGTTTGGTATTTTGATATAGAAGGAACATCTTAATAAATTCTGTATACAGTTCTGAGTGTTTGCTGCTGCTGCTGTAATAAGTCTCTTGGTTAGTCCAATGCCATCTTTGCTCAGACATTATTCTGAAGCTTTGCTCTTTGATGTCACAAAAGGACACAATGCACTTCCCAACATTTCCCCACAAATGCAGGAAGAGTGTTGAATCTGAAATCCTAAATATGAACAATATTGATCATCTTATTTTCAATACTCTGTTTTAGAAGACAGACATCAAGCAAAAGATTCCTTCCGAGGCAGAAGATCTGAAAACAAGAGCTAAAACTTTATTCTGCGTATGCCCAGGATAGAAAGGTGATAGAACAGAGCGCTGAAGGAATCATAGAGGTCCTGTCAAACCCCAGAAATGAGCAGAATGGCAGTTGCTTGTAACAGTTTGACTAACAATATTTGTTAGTTGAAATATTTCATAGGTTTCCAGGGGTTTTACTTGTGGTACATACATAACTGAGGGCTTTGAAAAAATAAATTAGGCTTCATATGGGAGAAAGGCTGGGGATAAAGTGCCTGCTGGGATGAGCATTGGTGGAGAAAAAAAATACAGGCACTGTTGAAGCTTCAAATTAAACCTCAGGTATAGTATTAATCATAGTTTACGTGTCATCCTGCAGAAAGTATCTGGGGATTTCAAAATGAAACTTTTCTTTTCTCCATCAGTCTGAGTACAGATAATCAGTTTAGTGGTGACATTACTAACAGTGCTCCATCACAGAAAATCTATGCTTTAGCGATGTGACTTTTAAAACAAGTTTTTCATTACAATAATGTGCAATAGATGCAGTACCAGAAACAGAGCTCATCAAGGAAAATTTCTGTTTTCTCATGAATAAAGATAAGCAAAAACTTTTTTTACTTAATTCAAAGTCCATGGACATTTTGGAGAACTGCTTGCAGTTGAGTTAAACTCAGACTTCTTTTTATTATTTTTTTGGCAGGGGGTTGTAGTTCTCAGTCAATTAGAGTATTATCTCTTAAATATACCTAGTCAGATCTGATAATGATGCAAAATAATGCCCTTCGAACCTCGCTTTGATAAAGGTTGTGATAATTCAGCACCTTTCCAAATCAGGCCACTTCTGTAACTGCATCGTTTCAGGGTATTTGTAAGAGGCTCTCTTGAGCTGAAAATGTGGATTCTAAAACGCTGTGTTTGCCGCTGGGTCTCTGCAAAACTCCAAACAAATATTTTGAATAAAAATTTCAACACGTAAGGTTTAGATCTAGCAATGGGAAGAGGGGAAAAGGAATACCTCTCTACCTGCACAACCAACAACTGGGGTTTGAGACGCACGCTAAAGTTGGAAACATCCAAATGTTGGCAAGGAAAAGAAATCAGAATAAAAAATTCAAAAGGACAAAAGCAAATGTCAAACACCACTAAAAATTATTATAAAACCCTCTTGTTCATGTAGGTTACTTGTGTTTTTACTAGTTTGAGTATTTTAATCTGCTTTGCACAACTAATGTTGGGCAAATGAACAAAATAAATTTGAAAACAGATTCTACTAATGTAAAAGTTGAACAAATTTTCTAAGCTAGGGCTTTGTTTATATTTTTAGAACAACCAACATCCTGAAAAGACATGTTAGGTGTAGATCTTATCAGGACAGGTAATGAGAACCCTTGAAAGATTGAAAATTTTTGTTACTTTTTTCTGTGATATGCTTAACATTTTGTCACAAACACCCTTTTAACAAAAAATTACACCAGCTCTGTATTCTACTTCTCACGCATCTATGATGGGCAATATCAATATTTAGCATTTATGGATCCTGACCTGACAATGCCATACTTGCTCCTACTTCTATTTGTGCCCACTTAACACGAGATATTCAGCACACGCACCTAGAATAGCAGATGCATAGTTCTAGCCTTCCTGGACAGTCAACAGAGAAGGAGGGCTCCAAAGAAATTAGTTTTGAATCACATTTCATGGGTTGCCATGAAAGGGAAGCTGGCATTGGCTTCAATCTGACCTTCATACAAAATTCTACTGCATCATTCCAGGGAGCCCACAGACTTGAAGAGGACCACAAGTTACTGTTTACACAGGTAAGAGGGAGCTGTCAGACCTCAGGTAGCTCTCTCTTACCTAATATTGCTCAGTTCAGTGTCTAACCATGACCTATTACAGCTTCCTGGTAGAGAAGGAAAGTCACACTCTCCCTTCAAAAGGTGTGATTAATTTATTCCCACTTGCACTTTCATCTCTACACACTGGCCTGGGCTATGAAGTGGGAGTAGGCATCCACATCCTTGGTACCTTCAAATCCCTGCCCCATGGTGAGTCCACCTCTGGCTGTTCATGGCAGTCTTTGAGTTTAGGAGAGGACCTAGGGGTTATATTACTCAATTCTCAGATAAATACTTTTTATCTGGGATTTAAAAACAGAACAAAAAACAAACTAACTAAGAAAAAAATCCCCCAAAAAGCAATAAAACAAATAAACAAAATCAAGGAAAAAAACACCCACCATAACAACTTGAAAGGCTTTGCCTTTGCAAGAAATCCCTTGCCCCAGAAGCAAATGGTACCTGATGTAAATACAGACAGGCACTTTTATGTAATTTAGCTCAGCACAATTAACAAAGGATATTGCTATTAATGTGCTGCAGGAAGAAAACGTATTTCCCAAGCACCTAACAGCAACATGTGACTGGATCCATGGATATAAACGACCAAATAAAATGAAAGGATGTAAAAATGTCACGGAAACACCAGCCGTAATCTAATGTTGTCACTGCACTGCACACACACCTTGTAATTACTAACACATTGGGCCTACAAATATATTTTAGACAGGGGAGTCCACTGCTTCTGTGCCTTTTTGCCTAAGCTGCTTTTGATCCCTAACAATTGATTTAAACTCTTCCATCACTTTCTTTGCCCAGTGAAATAATGATATGATACCACAGGGCGATGGGGGAAGGCAAATGGAGGTGTTTACACACATGCCAGGCAGATCTACTTGCAAACTTTCAGTAAATTAAGTAATGCAATAAAAGTCCTAACCTGCTGGAAGCATTTTAAGCTCTTCTCTTTTCCTCACAGCTTCTTCTGACACACACGCTTCTCCTCCTTTCACGGCATTAAACTGCTTTTCCACTTCCTTTACAGCAGTGGGAATACTTCCCTTATGGGTGTCAGGATCTTTCGGGGAGGTCAGAGGTTGCCCTGCAGAGGAAATGACAAGCTGTGAAATGTAAAAGACCAATTCCTTCCACATGTTTCCTTGCTCCAGGAGCAGTAAGGGGTTGTTGGCTAGCATCATGATGGGATGGGCCAGGCCGTTGCCTTAGCAGGACTGTCAAAACTAATTTACAATTAAAGACCTGCGCAACTGTTTAAAGCTTTACAACCCTGGCGAGTTTCAACGACTGCTGAAGCCAAGTGGTACAAACCAACCTTGATATTAACAGCCAGGCAGACAGATAGAAGGAAGACAGACCAAAAAATACTCTAAATTGTACAGTAACCAGAAGAATTGTACACCTGAAAATGATCTCTGTGTATAATATTTATTTCTGTTATAAGCGCATCTCAGTGGTTCTAACTTTTCTTCCGGCTGATGCACAGGGCACTGGAGTCACATGCACTGCTGTTAGACAGCACAACTTTTAAGGGGAAAGAAAAAATAAAGTGCAAGGGAAAAACGAGATATTTGTTCACTGTAAAAAAAATTAATGTCTTTAAACCATTTTCAAACAGCTTTTTTTTTTCTTTTCTTTTTTTTTTTTCTTTTTTTTCTCCCACAGTAGAGCAGGGGGTACAAGGGACAAGAAGGCTTTCTGGACAGAAGATTTCAGACTCAGAAAATCTGCATGTATATGTTTAGTCCAAAAACAGCTGAGGTAGTAGAAATCTATCTATGTTACAAATCTACCCGGCAGAGCAATAGCAACAAATATTTCTGCTAGCCCAGGCACTGGGAGCACTGTGTTCATGCTAACACAACACTGTGCCAGTTCTATTACAGCAAATCATCCTGCACCTGGGACCAGACTACCCTGGCTACCTTTGAACACTTTCCCTCCAAATCTTGTTTGATAACACCTCTCCCCCAGCATAGTCAGGCTAAGTTAAACTCAACTCCTTCCCAGATTTCACACTCCAGGTCTTGGGATAATTATTGCTTAAAAAAATGCACAATTGGTTATGACCCTTTAAGTTCTTCAAAAATACACAAAATTTAGCACTAAAAATAAATAATTACTGCCTCGATATCCTAATCCTTAGCAACTGTTCCACCTCCTACCTTACAAGCACCTATTTTAGGTCTTGAGTGTGCACCAGTATATGCTGGTACAGTGTTGACCATAACTTCAGGACTTCAAAATGGCCAACCTTAAAGTGGTATCAATAAGTCAACTGGAATGAGAAAGGTTTTCCTTTGGTTCTAAAAGCTACAGTGGATAAAATCATCCCTAGCTTTCCACTTGTGTGTTTTATCTGATCACAAATTCAGGTGGGCACAAACCGGTGTTTGTGTGTCAAGTTAGATCAACAGCACAGCTGCAAAAGCAAGCATTTGGATGAAGGTTCCCAACCAATGTGGAGCAACACTTTCCAAATGAGTCTGTGTCTGACCTAAAAGTGTTTGAGCTGTAGAACTAATATATGACTGCTGTCCATCCACTTTTCTGAAGATGAAAGGGCTGCCAATTTCAAAAAATTCTGTTACGCTGACATTTTGCAGATGTGAATCCCCTCTTCCTGTGGATGCTAAAGTCAAAAGGGGTCTTGCTGGATTTCACTGTGGGAATGTTTTCTTGATGGATTTGTATCTTTAGTATATTTGTATATGGAGACTCACAGTTTTGAAGATTTCATGCACTTTAGAAGCCCTTGTTACTTAGATCCAAGCCTACCAAGGCAATATTCCTGGTAGTTGCATCAAATTTTCTTACCCAAGCTCCTTCAACTAGAGCTGTTACCATCTTTCACGCAACAGTAGATAATGAATTTTACTCAGAAATTGTCATTTATTCTCTGACAGGGACTGTTGATCCTGTAAGGGGTAACAGACCAGAAGCAGAATATTTTCCTAAGAAAAGCGAAGGATGGTGGTGGCAAAAGAAGAAGCTGTCTTCTGCCATGAACATCTTAGAGAATACCACTTCAAAAGAATGGAGAGAAGATATGATTTGGACCTAGAGACACACCAGATCTGATAATGCTCATCTGTGATCTGCAAAGGAGGTAGAATGGGAGGCATTATGTTGCATTTACCTGCACTGTGCTCTAGACCAGAGAGCCTGTGCAGCAGGGAAGAGCTTTACCCAACCCTACATGGAGCTGTGGCTTAAAGGAATAATGTAGCCTGGAGTTAATGGAAATAATATGAAGGTTCTGTTTTAAACTTCTAAAACCAAGACAAACTTGAAGTGAAGGCTAAAACACCATCTCCTAACCTGCTTTATTTCGCTTATAAGTTGCAGTACCACATATGGTATTGATATATAAGATCACTCACTATTTAGACTACTGCAGTAGAGTGAGTTACAGAGCACCCGTCTTCATTTAGACTGTTCTTGCTTTCTCTGGTTTGTGTCTCAACCTTAATATCACTCTAACAGAGCTTTCCCCTCCTCATCCCAGTTTTTGGTGGTTTAGCAGATATAATACTGTATTTATAGGGCATATCAATGTGCAACAGCTTGCCACAGATCATAAACACATTTTTCTGTTGCAAATGTTGAAGTTGTGATTTTCACCACGTGATTTCCAGTTCTCTAAGGTTTGTTCCTTTAATTGTAAATAGCCAGAAAGTCATCAAGCTAGCATTTAATAAACTTTTAATTTGAAATGGATTACCACATGTTGTGTTTGTTTACCCATTATTAAATCTCTTAGCAACATATCACCAGCAGAAACAGCATACTGTAGGACTGCTTAGATACATTAAAAAACAAACCCATGGGGGATATTGGCAGCTAATAATATCTCTAAAGAATGCTCCAAGAAAAATAAATAAATATAAGCAATATCAAAAATTACTCCTAAAGATTTTATTTGTGCAAATCTGTTCGGCAGGAAAATTACAGGTCTTCCATGATCGCCTCATCGACAAATTTCAGAGCTCTACGTGTAAAATAGGACACACACTGATGCTCTTTTTCAGTTCTTAAAAACACATCTTTCTTGACTTATCAAACTGAGCATTACTCGTTTTTCCAAGGGTTTCTGGAAAGCATGACCTGTTTAGCTGCACCCTCTATGTGCATTTCCAAACACATGTGAAGACTGATGGTAGGACCAAACAAGTTGGATCCATTAAGAGTTTGTGAATAATTTTTCACTGCTGATAAGAGTTGCCTGCAATTCTACCTTGATCCGCTATTCATGGATTGCTGCCTCTAAAAGCAACTTAGCAGATATGTAGAAGATATATGACAACAGAAAAGACCTTAATCCTCAGTACAGTGTGTGTTTACACCTCCATGCTTCTCTTATCAGGGTGGTTATATAAAAGCCTTTTGATCACTGTGCAGCTGCTGCTTAGCCTAAAAGCATCTCAGGGCAAACCTCATTTTCTTTATCTCTCAAATCACCACTAACTGTCTGAAAAATACTTTTCCTGGACCCTTTTCAAGTTATGCTTCCAGCCTGAGCTGCCCATTTACCATGCTAAATGATTGTTGCTTATGTGTTCTCTTTCTTTCCTTTCCATAGCCTCTCCTTTCTCCTCCTGTGCCATCTACAGTGCATCACTACTGCTGTCCTCAAATGCCTAAGGAAACTCTGTCCTGAAGAACTAATTCTCTGTTTCAGATCTGTGTGTAATATTCACACATACACTACAATCTATGGATCATTAGATAAGACAGAATATAGAAATATCTGTATGGCAAAAATGAACTCTTTTTGTTCATGGCAGTCTGATCCCGTGTGCTGAAAAAAGAAAAGAACAGCACCGTCCTGCCATTCTTTTCATTAGTGGATTTCTACCTGTAAAGGAGCAATTTGTGAGCCCATTGCAATATGGTCAGCTGTGCCCTCAGTGTAGCTACATCAGAAGGTTCACAAGAGGCTAGGGAGGATCAGTGTAAAAGGAACATTCAGCCACTTTTTAAGAAAGCTTCTGGGGAGGTCTGCTGTACACAAGCAAATTATAATTGTCCTTTCTGTGGGTCATCACTTGATTGAATCTTAACAGAATTTCGGAGGACTAGCATGCTTCTGATGCCAGAACTATCTCCCTGCCAAATCTGAAGTCCTTGTTGTAGCCTGGGGAGGTGCTAAAGTTCTTCCAGAAGTACACAAAAAATCCCATCTTTTTCTTTTCTCTTCCTGTAAGCTTGGAGCCATAACAGCTGAACTGTTATTGCTGTAATATTCCAAACATCATTCCACCTTAAGCATAGGCCAACATGGCCATTCCATCCTCAGCAATGAGGCTGGTTTGAATTGCTCACACCTGAAAACAAAGTTAAACTACCTTAATAAAGAAAGTCACAGTATTCCTGCTATAACACATGTTGGACCCATATCCGAATGAAGAAAATCTAGCATAACAAGAACAATAATGATTGTTCTTGTTAAGCACTGGAATGAAACTATGGGTTGATCCAGTGAAAACCTGAATGTGAACATCAAAGCTTAAACCCATCACCTTGGGGTCCAGACTGCACAACCTTTTCTGAGACACCATTCTTCTCAGCGATGTTTGAATACATGAGAAGTTCGGGTGGCAGATGAACATGCATACCACACTTATTTTGCTTATCTGAATCCTGTGGTAGTTTAATTATCTGCGAAGAGGAGGAAAAAAAAGAAAAAAAGGTAGTTTGGAATTCCACAAAGCCAGAACATGTTTGTTGTGCATTGTTTGTGAAGCCTAGCAGTCCAAGATATTGCTATAAGAATTTTAGGAAGTTCTTGCTTCTCTGTACTCCATTTACTATTTTCTCCCATATAATTTTCCTATGTATGTCTTCCTCATGCTTACTGATTAAAGCAGACATCCCAGTAAATGGGAGATGAGCCACAATCCAATTTCAGGATCAAAAAGGAAAATATAGAGAAAACATTTTTTTAAAATACAAACCTGAAAGTAGAGATTGCATAACCAGTGATCCAAGTCCTGAGAAATAAAATTTTCGATTTTTTTGAATCGGTCAATTTTGGAGTTATAATGACCTCTGAGGAAGGGACATTTAAATTTTCCCTCCAAAGCATTAAAATTGTTATCACATAAGGGAAAAGCTCCCCATCCCACTTCTCTGTCAATCCAGGTATAGGTGCCACGAAGAAGGAAGAGTTCAAAGAGGAGCACCATGCCTGGTTTCATAGCTTTTCTCTGTGGCAGAACCTAGGAAAGGAGGAAAAAATATTTATTTATTACAAAAACACCACAAGGGAACTGATTTTCTTTTGTCATATAAAGCTCTACAGACTTCATACCTTTGGTCGAATTCTGCATGCTAAAACAATTAACAACTCTTCCCAAAGGTCATATATTTGAACAATTTTCCACTCCAACAAAAAATGCTGTGCTTTTTCTTGTGTGGTTATTTTATGATTTCTGCCTCAACCCTCCAACCCCCCTTGGCTTTCAGAAAGCATTAATTTTCTGTCTTTATTTACCAGTGGTGGAAAAACATTGCCACTAGAAATCTTTAAGACAGAGTAACAAACCAACTTGGAAATTCGAGGTGTCCCTCTGAGGGCTTGCTGAGATTCACCACTGCATTCCTCTTGCAGCAGCTTTGGAACGTTCATCCCAACGCCCGATAAGAACACCTGCAGACTTGCTCCTCACTGAGTCACAAACTCTTCTCCACCCAGTTGTGGGAATGATGTTGTTACTTAATAGCCTTCTTCCTTTAAATTAAAGCTCTTAGTGAAAAGTATGTGAACCTCAGTGTAGGGTTTAAAAGGATTTTGAGGTAAAAAGTTCTCAGAGAGACCTGGCAAACACAGTTTACACTTTTCATAAGATAGGTAGAGATGTTCTTCTATAGGAGGTGTGGAAGAGGGTTACCAATGCCTTGGGGCCTGGAGCAATTTTGTTCCCATGGCAAAGACTTCAAATTTCGAGGTGAAGAAACACTCTGAAGTAATGAACTTATGCAAATGCCTCTGTAAGGTTTTGGCGGGTACGGAAGTAAGAAGAGTAAACACAAAGAAAAAAGAAATCTACTCCTCTGCCACATTTTAAATTGTTTGCCTTAACTATGGTAGGCATTGACCCAGGTCCTGTTGAACAATTCTAATACATTCAAAAGGACAAATAAAACCCACATAAGAGCTAGAACATGGAAGACGACTACCATCGTACTGAGGCTAACAGCCATGAAGGGTAGTCACCTTGGGGACAAGGGGAGCAAATACATCAGCTACACCTCTCACAGTGAAACATCTGCTTCACCACTGCTCCTACACACTCTCCTGAGAGAACTGTGACTGCCTAATCTCTCCATTAAACAATCTGGGATGCTTCTTTAACAGAGACGATTTTCTGTTATTTACATGATTTTCCACGTATTACTGTTCCCATTTCAGCCCTCACAGTTCATAGCAGCAAATGCCTAGGTACACTTACCTGCTCAACATTATCTTGCCTTCCAGCCAAGGCAGAGAAAGAGGAGCCTTTTCTCCTTCTCTCCTCACTGTGAACAGATATGTACTTGCAGAAGGCCACAGTACTCAAGAGCATCCTCTCACTCTGAATATCCTGTAGGATACACCCTCAGTACTTCTTGGAAGTCAAGAATAAGACCTCCAAATAGAAGAAATCCATTCAAACCAATCACCCACTATGAACAACCTAAAATGCCAATGTCTTCTTAAAATAGCAGGGATTTCCTCAATCAGACAGCACTGTGCAGTCAATAATCACCCACAAATCTTTAGTGCTCCAAATATTTCTGTATGTAAGCACACAACTCGACACAGGTCTTTCTTGATGTGTATATCTGAATAAAAGCATCACTTCTCTTATACCCCTGACTGAGAAGTAGGTAAGATAAGCATAACTGGGGTGCAGCCAAGCTTTTTGTCTCTTTTTCTGAAGCAGCAAGGGATTTGCCTACACCAATAACTGCCATGTTAGGAGATGACAAGTGTTCACACTTGTGCTGCACTCTACAACTTTTTTTGAAGAAGTGAATATGAATTATTATTTCTAATAATATGCCTTCCTTTTTCAAGTTTTGTATTGTGATTACACAACAGCAAAGTCATTTAAGGAAATGTTTTTAAAATTATAAGTACTGTCATTATTATATATGTGTACTTTATATTAATTATGTAAATATATTCTAAGACTTAGTGTAGGCTTAAAATGAAGCAAAGCATCTGTTGAAAAATGCCATAACCCTGTGGCAGCTGCTATTAAACCATTAACAGTATCAGGTTTCATTTAAACCAGATTTACCATTTTCTGTAACAGCCCGTGGGAAAGCTAAAAACATTAGGCACAAATTACTGACAAAAGAGATCCTTAATCAAGCCATACATTTCATTTGGCTAGCTGGGTGCTAGATAGTAACCTCTGTGCTACAAATTAAAGGTGATGGTTACAAGGCTGTGATCAAAGAGAGTTACCTGCAATACAGAACAATCCCAAAGCACTTGCAGATGAAATCACTGCTGCAACACAGCCCCCTTTTAAGTTTCTCTCATTTCCCAGCCTGACTCTTTTCTTGAGAATAATTCAACAGTATATGCTCTTCTGCCAGCTTGCATACAAACTGACAGTGGTCAAGCAACTGGTGTAAGTGAAATCATTGTCACAATTAAAATTTTATTTCTTTGTTTCTGATTTACAGTGATTTTTCATTTGCTGCAAGCTCTTATCCTGGACCTAGACTGCAGACTCACTCTTTGGGACTGCAAGCATCTGTTTGTTTACAGGTACAGGAGCTGGGTGTTTATATCATGCCATGATGGAAACACATAATCACAAAACATAAACAAGGAATTTATAACACACCCGTCTGCTGCAGGGTCTGAGGTTGCAAAGACCATAGGGAGTCCTTAAGCATGAACACTGAGTGCCTCGCCCAGGTAGGACAGTGTCACACATCTCAGTTTACACAGTCAAATAAAACATATTTGACAAGTAAAAAATTTCTTTCTGTTGAATCCAGACAAAAATCCCAGCCAAGCTCCTACCTGTTACTCACTCTATGCCATCATGCCAAGCATGCATGCAGGTGCCTTTAGGTCTGTGCTAAACCTTTTCCCATTGCCACAACGAACACACTCTGTCACAGCTCACTGTCCCACACCCGCAGGGTCAGAAAGCCCTGGGAGAGAGGAGAGAGCTCGGTCCTGTGCCACCTGCCCTCCATTTGCCTCCTCCTAGGCTGTGAGCCTGAGCTGGGATTTGGGGCACGGCCAGCATGGCCCTTAGGCATGGATGCACAAAGGCATTTAGGCAGATAGCTCAGATTGAAATCCACAGCCCTTGAGTGCCTGCCTGCCTCTGTGGGTTTGAGCTGTTGTGCTCAGGTACAGAGCAGGGAACAGCTCGGGTAAGTAGAGGAGCAGGATGGGGATCAGTAACTGCTCTCCTTCAAGAGACTGAGAGCAGTGCCTGGGATAGACAGGCACAGGCAGCTCAAGCAGTTTGTTCTGATGGATTGTTTTGTTTCTGAAGGAAAAAAGTAAAATCATCAGCTATATTTTCCCTGCTGGTGGCAACCTCATTTGAGGCACTGTCTGGTAAGTTAATCCACCAGCCTGCACCAACGCTGTTGACATTTAAAGATCATGTACAGCTCAAAGACAGCATGAACAGAGCAAGGACATCTTCCTAGGTTTTGATGGGTCTACTCTCCAACACCTTACCTCAATGTTTCACCTTGCTCAGCTCAAATTTCCACTGAGGTCTGTGAGGTATAGAGAGTTGTACAGTGCTATGAAAGCACTGAGCACCCCCTTTTTACTGGTGTAATTTCTTCTGCAAAAAGAGATGCGGCAGAGAATAAATAATGCTTGTGTGTGCCTGCACAGGCACAAGTAATACTTCTTAGTCTGCAGTTAACAGTGTTGCATTTAATTGAATTAAATCACAATGAACTAAAATTATCTCCTGCCACTATTTCTGAATTCAACTGTTTTATATCAGTTTTATTGTAATATATCTTACTTCCCCATATGCCACCGTAGTTTCACTCTATAGAGAGAATGAATTCTATTTGAATATTTCAATAAACATATCCAGTGTGAGCTTTTGGGGGTTTTTGTCTGACTTACTCTTGGGCTTTACCTTGTCAGAGAAGAAATAAACTTTTTCTAGTTTCCTCTGCACCTTCAAATGTTTTCAATTTGGGAAAGAAATGGACAAAAGTCACACTAATTAATTCATATCACACAAAAATTTGACTAATAGAACTCAAACAGATTAAGGTGAATTAAAACATGCAAAGGCAATTCAATATTTACTTATTATAGAGAAGAATCTTGAAAAATGCCATGCAAACATACAGCCTATCTTTTCTGACTATGAAAACTGCAGCACACGAATGTCACTGGTTTAAAACACAGGTAGAAAACCTTTTCTATAGGAAACGGTTCCCATCATTAACAAACAAAAATTACTATGTCAAATGAATAGTGCTGGAGATGAGGCTGTTATTGTCCAATTAAAGGGGAGCTTTCACTATCATATTTCAAGCTCTCCCTGTTTATGTGCAAGGCCAGCATACAAGCAGAGAGAACAGCATCCTTAGGAAGTGTTTGTGTAACTCCGAAATTTATAAAAGGCCAGAGGGGAGGAAATAGAAATATGGACTGAAGTAAAAATAAAATATCATGTTATTAGGGTTTTTCCAAAAGTCCCTGTCTATCACCAGAATGTTCTGGAATAGCTGAAAACTTATTTCCCCAGCTTTCCATCACTGCCTGTCTTCTAACAGGTGTCTGAATACAAAATAACACACAAATCAGAGGATGACCATACAGTGACATATCATTCATTTCACCACATTTTTTCCCCCTGTTCTCTAAGAGAATAGGCCTTTCAAGCCTGGCACAGGTCCCTGTAGCTTGCAGATCTCCTCAAGCCTCTTTCCTGATACCTAGCTTAGCTGATAGCAGCGGGCTGCGGACCAGAAGCTGTTGGGCCACGGCACACACGCTCAGGCTCATGATCTGCCAGGGGCACAGGACAGCAGTGTTTGTAAGCAGGCATTTCATTCACTGCTTTCAGTGGTAGCAGACAGCAGGATTCCTCCTGGCATCCTGGTGCCAAATCACCCCAGAGTCTTCCCAGAGGCACACCGAGTGCCCCAATGCAAACACCCGCCTTCTCCCATGCTACCAGGGCAGTGACAATTCCTCATTGCCTGCCTCTCCTCTAGGAGTGATAACTCAGCCCGTAGTAAATTCCAGCAGCATTTCATGCACAAGTACCTTACACCAGAGGACCTGAATCTGGCCTTTTATCTTCCCTAATATAGAGGAATAATGTTTGCATTCTGTGAGCTTTAGCCTCCGCATCTGTTGCTAATTGTCCTGGCACATCTGCTGCTAATTCTTTTCTGCTCTTGGACCAGCAGGGAGTATTAATGTATGGTACATCCAGCTCCTGCCTCCCCAAGAGCTTCTGGTGATATACTGGCCTGGGTGGATTCTGGCCTCATCTTGTGAGGGAGAAACTGTCTCTGTGAGAGGAAAGCAGGAATCCCAGTTCATTCTCCTGACATTCCCATTTCACTTATTTATCCCTGAGACCGATTTCAGCACGGTCAGAGCATGAGTTTCCCAGGATAACACGGCCTACAGACACGATACAGCAGAGTTTATTTCTTTTGTGTCAAGAGGACACGTACTTTGCCCAGAAACCACTTGGAGCCCAGGAGTCTCATGCAGACGTGGCTCGTTCGGCATGCAGGGCTGAGTCACGCAGCAGTGCCGCTCTGCCTGCCCCAGGCTCCAGAGGAGGAGCAGCCAGCTTTTCCCTCTTTCTTGGTCCAGCAGCTGCTCCATCTCATATCTCTTCCCTGGTGCTGTTCTGGTTTCCTCATCACACCTCAGGTAGCAAGCTGTTCAACCACAGGCTTCGGTCCAGCCAGGGATGCAGCAACACTCACTTCGCAAGGGAGGCAGTGGCAATCCAGAGTTCATGCTCCTTCAGCATTTCCTGGACAATCCAGACTCAGTTAGGCTCTGCTCTCTTTCCACAAGAGGAGACGAAGACCAGCCTCTGAGAATAAAATAATTTTTTCTTGTGTGCTTTGCTTAAAAAATGGAGTGATTAAGCAGGATCACCTTTTGTTCTTTGGTTGCATAAAGTACTCTCCTCATTTCTGTAGTACAGCTTTGCAACTGCCCTGCTCGTCCTGAGCTCACAGATAATTCTTTATAATGTGAAAGTCTTTAAAATCTTATGTGTTAAGGCAAAAAAAGAAAAAAAATTCTAAGGATGTTCTGCTGTTTCCCATGACTTGCAAATCTCGACCAAAACACAGTTTAGGTCCCTTTTCACAGCTCCAGACTGTCAGCTCTGGTGAGTCATGGAGATGCTCTTTTTTTTCAGTCATAGAATTTTTTGTTGGGCTGGCATTTATTTTGTTCTTGTTCTTCTGTTGTTTGGGATTCACTTGGAGCTAAGGATACAGGTAGAGGTTGCATTCTGCCTTCCTGCTGGTTTGTCCCAGATAATATATGACTTTTTTACAACTATTGTATCCTACGGCTCGCGTCAAACTCTCTTACAGATATAATTTCCGATTAAGTAGGGGATAAACCATGGAGTGGTCCAAAATAAAATGCTGAAAAATCCCCAGGCACTTTTGATGTTTAACATATGTCTGCTAGATTTACCAAAGCAGGCTACATATTTTCCTCTGGTCAGATACGAGGCATTATAACATAGGTCACATTTCTGAGGTTTTTGGGCAGCGTGCGTTGCTTTAAGGTGATCCAGCATACATACTGCATTCCAGCAGGTGTTTCCAAGGACAACCTCCACTGGAGCACAATGACCAGACTACATGTGAAAAGTGACTCAAATTAATCATAAAATAAAAACAAAACAAAACAAAAAAAAACACCAAAAAAACCCCCCTTGGGATATATAGTAACTTTTTAGATATGTAAATAAATTGCACAGTGCTAAATAAAGTAGACACAACAGATTCTAATATGTAGTAGCTTTGTAAGAATTGCTCTGACAATGTGCATTTAGAGGAGTTGTTTGAGGAGTTGTGCATTGTAGCAAATGGCAAAGACCAGACCCCCAAAAACCTCAGGTAAACAAAATAAAAGCAGCAAAAAGTACGAGTTCCTTCTCTTTGAAAAAAAAAAAAAAATCAGAACTACAGCCTTCAAATAAATACCAGCACCTGTATAAGCTTAGTTCTTGATTTACCAAAAGGTTCACGTAGCACCTTTTCATCCCAACTACAAATAATTGCATCCAGAGAAAATTTAAGTGGCTCTCATTTTGAAAGTCCTCTGGCACTGCCAAGCGCTATCTTTTTTTCTTATTGTATCAAACTCTTATGCTATGTTCTATAAAGTGTCCTAGAGCTAGATGTTCTTCTCTTATGCCAGCATTTCGCTCAAGAATCAAATAAACCAGGAGTGGAGAAGGAGGGGAGGGAGAGGGAAGTTTGTGGACTACTTTTCCTAATGATATCTTGTTTTGTAATTATTAAAAACATCACAGTCCTTAGACAGCTGCTGACATACAGAAAATAATGTCCTTGAAACTGTTTGTTTCATCATATTTTAAGAATTAATACCTTAGGTCATGTTAATCAGTTTCTGATATATGTAGTTTTCAAAATGCACTTCAGGGAAGAAAATGCTGGAAATGACTAATAACAACAAGGATATGAACTTTGTTCGTTACATATCTTACTCCAAATGTGAACATTATCAAAGGACTTTGCCATCTGAAGTATTTAGGAAGGCTTAAATAAATAATAAATCCCTCATTCAGTGAATAGAACATCCTCTTGTTCCAAGCAAAAGATTTCAAATTTATTAATTTTGTAGCTATATTTTAAAATGAGTGTCAGCTCCCGCTAGATGACTGCATGATAAGTGTCCTGAAACTTCAGGAAAAGGCACTAAATTTTTCACAGCATTTGTGTTTCATTTTCAGTATAATAAAAATATGGTGCCCTTTTAATAATGAATAATAGATCTCCTGGTATGATTTACATGAGTGGATTAAATGTCATGTTTGAAAAGTTGCTGTTTTATTCATATTGAATTTCCCTCAAGTAAAACAAAATGGTACCCAGCTACGGTTATAATATTGCCAGTGCCTCGCCATGCTGATACATAAATATTAACCAGTTGATATACTCTTTAAAAATACTCAGTTCTGTGAACTGTTCTGTCAGCAGTGGTATATTTCCATGCGTATGGACAGATGGAGCACTATCCCAAGTTCCAGGTACGTTGGGGAAAACGTGTAGCACCAGTGCTCACACACTCGTGGAGCTCACCCCTCTTTTGCTGAAGTGCCAATTTTGAGAGGCTCTCACAGAATAAGGATTGATGGCAAATGGATGCAGCAAGACCGGGGTTAAAAACAAGTTTGAGGAGCTCAGCCCTGACACAATTGTCCCTGTTTCTGTTCAGCAGTGCTGGACTGACTTCCCAGGTGACTGGACAGCGTAATGAATGTGTTTTAAATGTCACTTGCAGGCAGCGTCATTGGCTCTGAGTGCCCTTCGCAATCGGTGAAAATTTCCCATCTGAACTTCCTATTCTGGATAGAAATTCCTCTTAATTAGCAATATTTTTTTCTAGAAAAGTGTTTCAGAAATTGCAAATACTTGAAAGAGGAACATATTCCTTAAAGGTTCCTACCCTGTAGGCAAAGTTGGTAATTTTCAACAAAATATTCTGGACCTGATAATGGAAATGATAGCTGAAAATATTTCTTTTTAAAGAAAAGAAGCATTTTTACCACACTCCAACTTTTATTCCATTGAAGCCAATGAATATTTTGATTCTGAAAAGTGAAGACTTGTTCTTATTGTTGTAATTGTTTCATACAATTATTTTAATGTCTACTGAACTTAAGAAAAGCTGGCTGGGAAAAACAAAAACAAAACCAAAAAACAACCATCAAGAAACAACAAAATAAATCCAAATTTTAAAAAACCCACCAAAAAACCCTCAGAAAAACAAACAAACAAACAAACAACAAAACCCAAAACAAACAAAAAACACACACAAAAAAGCAGAAAAAACCCCAAACAAAACAAAAAAGATAAACACAAACAAAAACCAAACAAACAACAAACAAACCAAACAAAAACCCCACAAAAACAACAAAAAACACCAAAAAAAGAAAAAAAAAACACAAAAAGAAGAACAACAAAAATAAAAAACCCACAAGAGACCAACAAAAACCACAAAAAAACCAAAACAAAATCACAAAAAATCCCCAAAAAATACAAACCAAAACCAAACAAAAAATAACAAAAAAAACCCAACCAAAAACAACCAAAAACAAACAAAAAATGAGAAAAACAAAATGCCAAAAACAAACACGAAACACACAAAAAACCAAGACAAAAACTGAAAATACAAAAAACTAAACAAAGATACAAACAAAATCCCAACAAAAACAGATAAAACAAATGAAAACAAACAAAAAACCACACCAAAAACCAAAACCAAAACACACAAACAAACTAAACCAAAAACCAAACAAAAAAATTTTAAAAAAATTTTTAAAATAAAAAAAAACAACTAAAATAAACATACAACAAAAAAATCCCAATCACTTGCTTTTTCTGTGAAATTAAACTTTTGCATAGTGTAACTCATTTGTGCTCTTCAAGTCATCATTAAGGTGAAAAATGCAATCTATATTTGCTAACACTGGGACATAACCCTGTTGAGTAAATCACTCCTTTAAATACACCATGATCAAAAAATATTTACTGACTGCTTAATTCTCATCTATAGTAGGATCTTGGCCACCATGAGACAGCAATAAGGAAGTTATACTTGTAAAATCCTTGTTCTAGTATAAAGATGATGCAGTCACATCTGTACAGCTGCTGCCAAGGACAACCTAGTTGCATAGCTGCCTTCCCCTATGCACTGTAAGCATCTCATCTCCATTCCTATCCTCTCCTTACTCAACTTTCATTCCTGAGTAAAATCTGGCAATGCAAAAATATATCAGAATTTCAGGAACAAAGCGTTTTCACCACCAGTTAAACTGTACCGCAATTTTTTAATCTCAAATTCACACTGAGTTTGTTTTATAATGTAGGTGAAACTTCAGAATAGCTCTCACTTTGCCTGAACCATACAGACAGTCTATCAAAGCCTAAGGCCCAATTGCATAAACTAAATAGATGAACATATCCTTAGAAATGCTGAGTCTAAAACAAGTCCCCTTCAGATCCCACAGTTCCTTGCTATGCGTAAAATTGTAAAAAGTCATTTGAGACAGCAATCGTGTTTTACCACAATCCAAAGCATTCATACATGTTTCTTTCAGCATAATTTAAAGAAGATAAATGACTTGTGTGACTGTCTGGCCTTACTGAAGGATAAATAAGATTCAACTGGAGCTATTAGAAGCCTCTGTCTAGTATGCAGTCGGAGGTTACTGGCGGAGGTAGTTGACAAACTAAAAAGGAGGACGATGAAGGAGCAGAAAGAGGGGAAGCTGGCAAGCTGGAGCAAAGAACATTGATTAATGAACAAAAAACATTTTTGAAAGGTCGGGTGTGCAAGTCAGACTAGCCCTGAGGCAGATCTAACTTACATGACCAGCACTTTCTGTACGCAGCAGGTAACCCGCGCTGACACCAACTTTGCCGACATGACAGGGTTATTATTTTTGGAAGGATGTAGTGTTCTGGAACAATTTCTCTAATACATTAGTTAAAATGAGGCTTTCCTTCAATATCAAGCATGCATGTCTTCATTTTCACCATGTTTACACTGAACTCCTATTATTATTCTGGCCAGTGGAAACAAAAGCATATTCTTCACTTGTGAGCACTTCTATTTCTCACACCATAATATATCCCAGGGTGGCAGTGCTGTGTGTAAGATTCTGTTCAAACCCAGATGCTCATGTGGAGCTCACCACTAAGACTTCACTACTTACCCAAATTCTTGTGGTAGATGCTAACCATCTGAAGCCTAAAATTTGCCTCATATCTCAGCGCATACCCTAGGGGTTTCTTTTCAAACATACCTTAAGGTTGTGCACCACTACCAAGGTGGAAGAACAGAAAAGTAGAGTCATCCAGGGTACTCTGTCTCCAAAATGTGCTGGTGAAGAGGGTTCTCTAAAATTATGGCATTAAGGTTTTGCTGTACATCACTCAGTAATGAAGGGAGGGAATTACCAGAAGGTAATTGAATCCAGCTTCTCCTGTTCCTGTATTTTAAGAGAAGTTACCCAATTCCCGCACCACAGTTCACTAAACTAAAAATGAATTTTGGTGAAGACGCTAATTAAATGTGCCTTGTGAAGCTCCAAGAGAACTTTGAAGCAAACTTCAGTTTCAAAGTGCAAAATCTGCAAAGACTAGGAGAAATGTGATGCTGAAAATAAGCAGGACATGCTAGACATTCAGTCCTAGTGCCCAATCTTTTCCTTTCAAAGTAACCCAGATGTGTGCATCCTGCCTAGGAAGAAATCACAGCTCAGTGATTTCTCTGACAGATGCATGGATTTGTTTTAACATCATGTGGTAGTCCATTCACAATTTCCCTTTCCATACATGCAATTCCTTTTCCACTGATAGCTGTATTTATAGACGCTGCTCATTATCCATTACAGGTGATAAACAAAAAGCAGAAAATGTGACTTAGCAGCACTTTTTGTATAACAAACCCAGCATCTGAAATGATCCATCTGCAAGTAACTGAAGGCATCAGTGCCACACATAAAAGTTGCTTTATCTGAAAGCTCTTTGGGATAGGGGCTGTCTATCTACACAACAGAACATGTGGAGGAGCAAATCTACAATTCAGGTCATACCACAAAATAAATGGCTGAAAACAGAAAAGATGCCTCATTCTACCAATGCCTCATAACATGCACAAAAAAACAAAAAAAAACCAAAAAAAAACCAAAAAAAAAAAAAAACCCAAAAAAACCCCCAAACAAACAAAAAAAACCACCTCACACTGAGAGAAAGGAAGTTTTTTTTTTCAAACTGTAAAGAAGCCTCTGTGTGCCAGAGAGTTTATCTGAGACCAGTGTTCCAACCAGCACTAGGCATTAGCTACAACAGTGAGCAACTGACACACAACAATCCTGCCATGCACAGCATGCTTAGGCAGGAAAATATGTGTGCCTCAGTCGCAAAAGACAGAATAGAGCCTCAAGTGCTTGGGCTCCTTCCAAAATAATCCAAATGCCGCTTTTTTTGGCAAATGGGGGTCAATGGAGCTAAAAACTCACAGAAGGATTTGGGCATTCATGTGTTTATATACACCCACTCGTTCATTTATTATTCTAAAGCTACTTTACGGAAATCAAATTACATAGCTGACAAGCTGCATAGATAAGAGAGAATAAAAGTAAAATTTAAAATTAGCTGACAACGCTAAATGATGCAGCATACGTTTGGTACCTTTAAAGTGAGTGGTGAGGGTTAACCTAGGGGGAAGAAAAATTGCACCTTCCTAAATTACACCTTAAATTATTAAATAATTTATTAACATGATGGAATGCATTAAATATCTAAGCCTAAAGGAGAAAGGGCGGATGTGTTTTAACTTTCAAAGCAAAGACAGCATATTTATGAAGTGTTGCTTACTGTCTGGATACTTTCTCCAAAGTAGATTTCAGTGTCGTAGAAGTTTCCACCATGACTAACAGGCCGTGTTGTCCTGGCCTGAGGCTGCTCCTCCAGCTCAGGACACTCCACCAAGGCGCCACCCAAGCAGCTGAGAACAGAAACTTTGAGAGTGTAGAGGCCTTTAGGAACCTTATCTTTGACTCCCCTCAGGCATCTGAGGTGAATTTCCAGTGGCTGTGGCATCTTGGAGCAGTCAGCCTAGGGAGAAGGCTCAGAGTTACTGATCTGGGCTGGGCTGACTTTAACCATACAATTAGCAAGGACAAATTTCTTCCAGAAAATAACTACTGAAAAGCAGACAACACTCTTCTTGTTCAACCTGCAATTACCTACTGCTTACCAAGGATCTGCAATTAGGCAGGTCAAAAGTCATAGAGATGACAGATAAGAGAAAAACCCAATACAAATACTACTAATAAAATGTTAGGCATCCTTGGGGGGAAGGTGGAGCTGGTGAAGTGTGACACCAGAAGACACTACCCTACAATAACGAGGCAGAATTAACTGGAAAACAATACCTTCAGAAATACAGCATGCTTTTCAGGGCAGGCACAATACACGATGTGATGAGCAGGCTGCAGGCACAGAGTGAAAGACAGGGCAGGCCATGTTTTTATACCAATTATTAGCCTTGCCAAAGCCATTAGTGCTGTGTAACACACAGGCTATCCTTTCACCTTCTGATTATCATAATCAGATTCTCTTAAAAATAGTAATCAAAGTGCAACACGTGTAGAGTTTAATAACAACTCCCTACAGGCACCTTTATTCCAAGTCCAGACAAAAGGAAACATCTGCCGCTTGCTGTTGACAAGATGTTGTCTGAGTTACAGAATATTTAGTATGGAATAAATGCTGCGTACCAGAAATGCTTTTCTGCTCCTTTCCTTGTACGCTCAGCTTCCCAGCGTGAGGTTTGTGAAGGGGAACAGGCACAGTGGCGTGATCTTTACCCAACTTTGCCAGAATAATGGCGTAAGGTCTGTCCCACTGCACCAGAAGATATTTTAGGTGCTGCCCAAATGCAATCTGCAGGGTCAGGCACACAACAGGGAGTCTCAGTTAGGCTCCAGTGTTGATTCGAATGGATAAAACTGTTTCTGCCATAACTAATTATGTAGTGCCTAAAATCAGCAGTGTTGGTTCTCTTTTCCCCAAGAAATCATTTTTTTGCATTATTTTGAGAAAAGACTAGTGCTAGGTGTCCTTTTGAATGCAGCCGGATATCAGAACCCGAGCCACACTTAGGAATCACATGGCTACCTTGACTACTAGGTTTAGTGGTCTCACAGTTAAAGCCTACAGTAGCTAATAATCTCTTCTTTAATCCTGTCTTGGATTTCTTTTGGAAGAGATAGCATATTTCCATATAGATAGAAAGCTTCTGGAATTAAATTAAGCAGTTAAATAAACAGCCGAATTTGTTAAACTTCTTTTGTTTCTCAACACAAACCATACTTAACAACTAATCTGAATAACAATTATTTTCAGCTTAATTAGAAAATCTTAATTAACAATGAAGATTTAACCTTAATATTTTTGGTTTCTGAATCATATATAAAAAAATTAACATTATATGAATAAATAAGACAATCTTTTTAAACCTCAAGGCAGGATTACTGATGCAGGCAGCCTTCGTTATTAAACACATTCTAAATTAAACGCCTCTATGAATTTTATACTGAAATATATTGTGATAGTTTTGCATGCCAAATGTGACATTTTGTATTTTAGATTCATCTTCTGTAGTAACTTTGGAAATGTCATACAAACAAAGATTTTGTCATTTACCAATGGAATTACTATGCATGGCCGGTTAGCCATCTCTTTTCTGGCTCTTCTGGTTGTTTCAAGTCAGCAAGCCATAAAAAATCTTTATCTCTCTGAAACACAGCAATTTGGAAGATAATCGAATAGTGACTGGGGGGCAGAAACGCCAGTCTGAGGAATTATACCACAATCTCTCTTGCATTTACAACCTTCCTCAAAGCGAGTGTCAGTCGAGTAGGGAAAGGAGATAGAAGATTCATCATATTTCAAGCCTGTCTCATTTGCATGGTGGCATAGCTGTCTCATCTCCTGCTGAAAGACTTTGCTGGGCCAGCGCTGACAAACTGTTTTGAAGAACTCTCACCATGCCCAAATGATTCAACATTAATAGCTTTAGACATTCTCTTTAAGCATATGGTTACTTTTGCTGGAAATCATATTTTGAAACCTGCTGAATTCTATCCTCTTAAACTATGAAAAGAGAAAAAAAACAAAACAAACAAACAAACAAAAAATGGAATGCAATCGATCTAGTGATTTAGCAGCTCATATCAAGGAAAAGAGAACTCATGGAGAATCTCACCTCCCCACAAGGTCCTGCTGCTCCATTTAATCTAGTATTCACATTTGCAAGGTTACCAAAGCTGGCTACCATTTCTTCTTCAATTCCATTCTCCTCTGTTTTCAGTAGTTGACTTCCCATCCTGCAGAGGTTAGAATGGCAAGAAGAACGGAAAAGAAATGAACTACAATGCATACACAGAAAGCACTCACTGTAGGAAATACAACAGTTTTCCATGAACATATCATAAGACTTGCGGGGCACCCAGGAGAAATAAGAGTGTGCTAAACCAGAGAAATAGCTAAGCTTCAAAATCAGCATTAAAAAAAAAAAGAAATAATAACAAGACCAGTATTTGTTAGCTTGTGCCACAGTTCAGCATAATCCCAACTTTCCCTGCCTGTCTGTAATCAGCTCTATCTGGCATTGGGGCTTAGGAACGAGGTTAAGAAAATTTCAGTAGGAAGCCATTGCCTCTGCCACCCTTTTGAGAACTGGCTGAGAGCTTCAATTAACTTGGACAGGTTTTTGGAAAACACTGATTCTTTGGGGCCTAGGTTGCTCTAAAACACTTAAAAAATTAATTCTGTTTAAAAAGTCTTACTTCTTTGTTGTGGTTTTTTTGGTTTTTGTTTGGTTTTTTTTTTTTCCAAAAAAAGTCTTGCAGTTTTATATGTAAATCTTATATAATTCATAAATCTTCACAATATACACAAGAGCTATATATACAAATTATATACAGGCACATACACAAATTTTCAGGTGTATGTGAACCACAGAACCTTCCTTATTATTTACATGTCAAATTCTTTTGTATTTAAAGTGATTTGGGAGGTAATGATATCAACTCAAAGTTGTTGGGGTTTTGTTTTTGAAGAAAGGTCACTATAACAACACAGAATACCAGCAACAAATAGTGTAAGAATAGGCCAACACTGGATAACCCAAAGCTGCCCTTCTTAGTGCACAGTGTACACAAAAGACACAGTACCCTATGGAGAAAACCTCATTCCTAGAACACAGCAGGAGCAAATGCAGAACTAAGTCGTTTACAATGAGCACCATAAAGCTGCATGCTTTGGCAATCCCATCCCGTCTTTCAACAGACACAGAACCATGAGTAATTCCTCTGTTCCTAAGTGTCATCAGCATCCAAATATTATTGACCCTAAGTAAAAACATCTGTAGATGCTCTGCTGGCTTCGAAACACGTCAGCTCTTGCTCCCACAACGTGCTTTAGAAGGCCAGGGAGGGTCAGTCAGTCACACCAGTGCTGGTGATGCTCCAGCCACACTTGCAGGTGGAGCTAGGGCAGGCACATAGCCATGGTGGCTCTCAGAAGGTGGAGGCTGAGCAGGGTGTTCATGGCTCAGGGCCAGCTCAGACCAATGCTGGAGGTCAAGGGAACTCCCTGCAGATTCCTGAGAGGAGACACATGGAGCCAAGGAAAAACCACTGCATCACATACACTTGGGATTGACTTGGGTGTCTAAAACACAGGCATCAGAGAAGATGTCAGCCACAAAAGAAAATTCTGTCACTTCATATACATTAAAAAAAAAAAAAAAGAAGACTCAAGAGTCAAAACCAACAACATTTCTCTGGACTGCATTACTTCACATTCCTTCAGTATTTTCTGACTTGCTTTTGAAAAATTTGATACCAGTGCCATCATTCCTGTTTTCTTCCTTTGCATGCTAGGTGATTATATGTTTCCACATTTGTAAAGATTAACATGGTTCTTCATTAAGAAAATTACAGAGCCTCTGCAGTCTTACAAAGCATCCCAGACTAATGCACACATACTGCTTAGGTAACACATAGTTCGAATTCCCCTTTTCTGAAACAGATGCTCCTGCCCCCAAGATTGTAGGATATTGCTACAAATCAGTTTCTATTCAGACCTTGCCTATGTAATTTCTTTGGAATGTGTACACATTTACATCAATAAAATTACCACTGCTTCACAGCTAAATTGTTTTCCAGATTCCTCTACAGTAGAATTGTATCAGATAAATTCCTAAGCAATAACTGAATCAGTTGGAAGGTCTGTGTGGATGCTAGTGGAAATGAAGTACATGGAAATTTTGCCCAAGCCAGGACTAACAAGAAATAAGGACAAGGTTCAAGTGCTAAGAAGTGAATACATGAAACACAGCGTCAACCATCTTTGAAGTTTTATCCCTGAGTTTAATCACATCAACTTGGGTCCAGTTGTCCTAAACAGAAGTATAACAAAAGATGATTTTTGGATGGCTCTAACTAATTCACAGATCCGAAACATCTGAGAAGCTGAAGCATTCTTCTAAAGGAGAGAAGTTGTTTGGAACTTTGTACTTACTTAGCTTCTCATGACGGAAATTATTTCACTTAATTTGGTTAGAGTTGCATTGACATAGGGGTTCATTAGGGTGCCCATTTGCTTGCAATTCAATTTAAAATTAAATACACTTTGTTCTTGATGTTATTACTTTTAAACTACTGTATCTATTGCCTTTATTAGCTGCTAATACACAATTATGAAGGTAAACAGTTTTCATTACTGAACATCAAACATTTAAATAACCACATTTGATCTCTTTCCTAGTTGCACCATTTTTCTCCTTTTCCTGGGTATTAGATTGAAGAAAATAATTTATTCAGTGAAATAAGGCCTCTTTTGTGCTCAGCAGCATGCTCATCAGCTATCACAGCAGAACATGGCTTCCTTGGCTCTATTCATGAGGGTTATTTATTTCATCTGTTCATTTCTTTACAGGTAATTTGATGCATGTATTTAGTCTGAAGGTCATTGATCACAAAAACTCTGCCCCAATTCCTATTTCTTTCACTCTCTAAGACTAATTCAGAGGAGAGGATGAAGGATGCTGGGAGAAGCCATTTGGTCACCTTTTGAAGTGCACTATGTATAGCACTTAAAAACTACAGTCCAAGCTGGGTGTCTGAAAACAGAGGTAATCCAAAACAGAGACCTCTTTCAAATGCACAGGCTTAATTTTTCTAGTCCTGAGGTCCTTTGTTTGGGAGAAGTTCCATTCATTAATATCTGTAAAGAACTGAAATATCTTTAGAAGGACAGTACACTAGATGGAATTACAAAGTAGCCCTTATCTGACATACCTTTGACAGAGTTCATGAATCCTGGCTCTCCACTCTTGTTTCTTGTGGTGAGAAGCTCCCTTGTGCTTTGAGTCCCATGTGCCAAGAAGAGAAAGAAAAATCAGAATTTATTTACAAGTGTACAGAAATAACACGGAAATAAAACCCATAAATGTGCAATTTTTCCAAAGATTTGCCTTAGGTCTTCTGGTTGAAGCTTTTCAGAAGCAATGAGGAATTTTAGCCACCATTATGTTATTACACTAATTTTTTTGTGTGTAACTTTTTTTCTGTGTGTTTTCCCATGTTGAATTATTTCCAAGAGAAATCGAGCTCTCATCTTGTTTTAAAAGTTTTTTGGTAGAATGCATATTTGCACATGGTAGTGTCCTACAGTCCTTATTATTACAAAACACAATCAGAGAGTCATATGTAAGCTTAAGTATGTTTATGTGTGTGCGAGTGTGTCTGCACTCACACAACAAAACAGCATGCAAAGCAGCTAGGCATAGACCAGAGAACTCACATCTTAAAACCTTGCTTTAAATCTGCTTCAAATTTTGATGTCTTTTTTGTCTCACCAAAAACATTTTTAAATGCCTGGTGAAAAGGACTGGCATTTTTTGGGGTTACAGTGTGTGGGAGGCTAACTCACATGAGCAGTCCTCTCCCCCAACAGTTCTGCAGCTCTCCAGCATGAAGCTGGAGGGCTTGAAATTGTTTTTCTTTTGCACAGCAAGCTGAAAAAGACTTTCCACCCAGAAGCTAGCATCAGCACCTATTAGGCTGTGTTCTCTGTGCAAAAACTCATAACAATAGCTGCTGAGGGCTGTACACTCACAGAAACTAAATTCTTCCCCCTGACCTGCAGTGTTCAGAGATCTTGCTGAACATTCAAAAGGGCATTTCTCATGTCTGGATCTTCTACTGGTGTCCCTGAGACCTAAAATGTGAATACAACACTACCAACACAGAAGAAGGCACCCTACTGTGTACCCTACACTGTCATCTAAACAGTGAGCAACTATGCTCCACTTCTGCTCTCATCAAGCCCCAAAGGCAAAAAGGCATTTTGGTTGGGAGAAAATGCATCAGTCAATGGAGAAAAATTCGCCATCAGGGCTCCATATCTGGCTGTTAAAGTCTCTCCTTTCTTCCAAGTCTCTTAATTTTTTGACAAATTTCTGGCTGTTTTCAAGGAAGTCTGTTGAAATCTAAGGCAAAGCATCCTACTTATTTCCAAAATGAAAGTTGTCAGAGTGTAAAAACAGACAAACACAACAAAAGCCTGTCCATGTAGCTTTTAATGTAACTTTTTTAACCCCATAAAATTAAGGCAGAGACAACGTGGTTGCCTTAAAAAATGGTGTGATTTGTTGCCAGTCCCAGCAGCTGTCCTCAGATGCACTAAACCCTCCAGGTCAAGCATCACACATAAACAATCACAAATGTGGCATCACTGAACTGGCTCAAGATGAGAGTTTCCAGTTTCCCATATTGCAATTGTGTCATGGGCAATGCTTCCTTCACACTGCCCCTCCACTGGTGAGAACCAAGCCCTCCTGCTCCTGGACAGCTTTTGGGTTAAATTTAACAGGACTCTCTAGAGCAGGACGCATTTCTCTCCCATCCCTACTGGCACTGATTTTCTTTCCCCAGGCTGGTAAATCACCACCTACACCACTTCCCCAGAAAGGGCTGGGAGCTGGCTGGTGGTGGCTGTCTGATCAGGGCTGGCAGAGCCACCCTGTGACACTTCCCACAGTCCAACAGGCTACAGACACCAGGGAACACGTCAAGAGACTTCAAGTGCTGGGCAGAGGCAGCTAAAGCTAAAGTTCAGAAAGTTGGAGTAGTGTTTAGTTCACATTTTTTGTCCTGGATGCAGCTCTTGATGATGTTTGTGAAAGCTGTTTTTTGAGGTGAGCACTTAGATTAAGAAATAAGATGAAATAGTAAACTCCCTTCATGTTAAATATCAAGTAGCCATAACATCATAACAACATTCAGATATTACCACTCCAGGTTTACACTAAACCAGTAGTAAAGAAGTTTTCTTTTTAAAAAATTGATTTTATTACCAGACTCCCACAGCTGTCTAATCCCCTTGTTTATCTTTCTAATCTTAATTAAATAATGAATATTCAAAGAAAATACGAATCAGGCTTCTCTGTATGAACTGCACTGTTTTCCATCTCTGCCTCTGAAGAGGCAATGGGAATATGATTTAAAACTATTTCTTCTGGATCCTAGTAAAATATTTGTCACAGTGTGTCATGATAATTTTTAAAAAGCTCTATCACCTACCTAATAAATTTGTTAAGTTTATTCAAATCTTATTGAACAGGAAAAGTGCAATGAGTCATGGTTAATATTTCTTTACCTATACTAAGAAAAAAAAAAATATATCAAAAATTCAGTGCTTAAGGTCCTATTCAGAAAGCCTCTATGAGTCTGTAATACATCTTCTACAGGATTAAAAAAACAGGAAACTTGCTTTAAAATGAATTATTCACCACCTTGAATAAATTTCCATCTTTCCTATTTGCAAAACCCCAAAGTCAGTTATGTAAATTTTAACCTACACTAATTACCTCAGGGTTGTGCATGCTAAAGGAAAGTAGATGCAGCAGGAAAAAAAAAATTCCAGACATTTCCATCACCAGGAAGCAATTTAATAGAGGAAAAAAATGTGTAAGTTTTCAAAAACAGAACAGCCCACGTATATATTATTTTTCATGTGGAATAGTCATTTCTGCAATATCCCTTGAATCAGAGCTTTGCTGGCATAAACCAAGTGTTTTTTTCTCAATGGCATACACCATGGCACACACAGCAAGGCGCTCGTTTCTCTTCAGGACACCAGCATCATCTAGACTGTGACAACAACCCACTGTTGACAACGGGTGTTCCCAATGGGAAGGCATGAAATGTGGTTTAGCTTCCAGTCTGTGCAGACCTTGCAGACCCCTTCAGAAAACAAGTGGCTAAAATCTGCAAACTGCTGGTCCTGGAGGTACTGGGAAAAGTGGGGAGTTGTTTGAAGGCGGAAGGGCTCAATCCCAGCACCACTTTGTCCTGCTCCCATCCTGACAGCAGGCTCTGCTGTAGCTGTGAGCCAGCTCTTCAGACGTCTTTCTTGGTTTCTTCAATGGCTGTCTTGAGGTCTAATTACACAAATGGCCTACCTACTGATATCAAAGATGTCATGAAGACCATGTCTTGAAAAGGTCTTTCAGGCTGGTCTCACCCAAAACACACACAGTGTTTCACATTGTTTCTACAAAGACAAGAACCTGACTCAACAGTGCTCATCAGTGCTGACTGGTTATTTTCAGCACCAAACTACTTCACAAATGGCAGTGAAGTACTTTTGTATGGTACTTTTCAAAAATTTTTAAAAATTAAACAAAACCCCACCCAAACACATCCTTTCCTCTTGAAAGCAAGCCCACAAAATTCAGCAAAGCTTTGAAGCAAAATCAGTTTGGCTTTTATTGTTCAGCCAAAATGGAACATTTAGGGAAAATATTTACACAGACAGACACACCTCTTTTTGGTCAGTCCTAGCAGTGGTATTGCAGCCTTCTGCTGAGGAGATCTCCCCATTGCAATTTAAAACAGCCAGTGGAGCACTGGCCTTGGTGAAAACCACACTCCATGCAAGGAGGGCTGTAGGGGCATGTCTTCCTCCTGCATGTCTTCCTCAGCAGGTCAGGGTGCAGCAGAGGCAGCATGGAGACACAACCTGTGGGGTCTCCAGCAGCCTCCCACTGCCCACAGCATTTCCACGTGTAGAGCTGGTGCTTCCCCTTCATTCAACTCCTTGAAATACCACAGTGCAGGTAGTGCTGTCTTTTTGAGGTTTAAACAGGTGTCCAAATAAAATCTTTTACTTAGAATTCCCATCTCTGCATCCTAAAATGTTTTTAAGTGTTGGAAATCCTGCTCACTCTATTTTTTTCAGATGGGAGAGCAAAATGTCAGCAGGACTAGAAACAAAACCCAGATCTCTAGTCCCACTGGTGCCACCTCGTTCTCCTCCTTCACAGTCTGGCTGCTGTGTGGAGATCCACTCCCAGTGACTTCAATACCTACTGCAGTGCACACCACAAAATAACTTAAGAAATGAAGAAAGATTTGAGATCAACAAAAAGAAAATTGCAAGAAAAGTTAACATTCTTTTCAGGCAAAGTAAAATTCTGAGAGGTTTATCTGCTCCATGTTAACTGTAGAGAGGTCACAGGGAAGGGAGGCATGGAGAGGTAAGTTAAATGAGTGACCTTCATTGGAAGC
The DNA here is from genome assembly GCA_013398615.1 of Brachypodius melanocephalos. Taxonomy (NCBI): domain Eukaryota; kingdom Metazoa; phylum Chordata; class Aves; order Passeriformes; family Pycnonotidae; genus Brachypodius; species Brachypodius melanocephalos. The sequence continues at coordinate 4,101,933 of VZSR01003809.1, forward strand.
AAAGACTAAAGCAGCTGGATAAGACCTGCTCTGAAAATTGCACTACCCATTACCTGTTGGAATTTGTGTGATCTTGTCAAGGAGATGGCCACAAATAAGAAAGTAAAGTTATGCCAAACCCTGGACACATGGTAGTATTATTGATGATGCACTCTGCCAAAAAATGCACCACAAACTCTTAGATGTTTCTCAAAGAGAGAGAGAAAAAAACAACAAAGCAAATCCTCCCTGACTTTCCTTTCAAATGGAAAATTAATTTACTGTTCATGAGAACCAAATCAAAAACTTAGACAATTGAGTTTTGTAACAGAACTCAAACTCTCTTTTAAAACTGATACTGCAGAACAGAAAGTGAGATTTACTTTAGTTGTGCTACCGCATTATACACCGAGCGATACAGATACATTTAGTGACAACATTATAGGCTGATCATTTTGATAAATCTGTAAAGCACTGCATTATCTCTAACAATGCAATGAAGACTGAGCTACCAGTCAACAGAGGAAAGTAGTATTCTGCTACCAAGGTGAATGCTTTTATAAGAATATATCAAAGACACAGATTCTGAACAGATATAGAAACTAGATCCAGCTGTAATGCAGGTGTGATAAACAAGGACTGAGTTTCCTCAAAACTCAGAGATGTTTTCATTCAGGATTTTGATCCAAGATGATAGGACTAACAAATTAAAAGAACTTGACTCACTTTGCTTATGATGTATTGAGAAAATCCTGGAGGAATGACTGCCGCAGAGAGACTCAACTTCTACAAAACAAAGATTTTGCCTCTCCAGCCTCAAAAGAGAGAACTCATTCTTCTCATTTCTTTTGTGCTGTTCACAGAGAGATCACCTGTAGTTTCTCCAGAATTACCAGGTGCTCTTTCAGATGCTTCCTACTTCACAGCTGAGAAGATGTAGCTTCAAGGTCATAAACCTTTGGTATCCTCATCAAACTCTAGAGAGTGTTGTAAGTGAATGCAAGGACGTTTATGAGAACATCTGACTACCATAGACGAGCACCGAAAATACGTAATGCTGAAATGTCTTTTGCCACTGATTAAGAGACTTGAAACAGAAACATCTTAGCCTGTCAAAGTTCCACCAGTTCAGATGTCTCCAGATGAGCCTAGAAATCACCAGCTACTAAGAAGATTCAGACGCTTTTAGCCTAAACAGTGAGATATAACAGAATATGCCACCAAGATGATGGAAGACACTAACCACATTTCATTAGGGAATACATTCACTCCTTTATAAAGCCATGCATGAGCAATGCCAGTGAAAACCAAAGTGAATTATGCCAATCTATAGATCTAAAATGAACAGTTTACATTAACAATGAAAAACTGTTCATAAGCCATGTAATGAACTTCAGCATTTTACAACCTTTTTCTGTTTTCTGGATACTGACAGCAAATCGGGACACAACTGAAGGGAAACTGAAAGGAAACACCAACTGGAAACACTGATTTTTATTTTTTTTTTTGTGGTTTTCCCCCATTCTTCTTCAATTTAAAAATGTTTTTCAATTTCAGCACAGAATGTTTTTATTATTTGTAAAGCCTTTTCAAAGCCCCTCATGAAACTTTACTCCTTTAATCCTCTTTCTCTTCCACAAAGCAGGTATCTAATTTTAGGTCTGTTTTGCAGATAGGGAAAACTTGAGTCATGGCAACAAATTTGCTTGTTACAGCTGCCGAAAAAAATCATGTTTAGGTCAGAGGTTACAATCTATTTCATCTTTCTGAGTCCCCATTCTTTTTTCTGACTGTCAGTAAAGCATTGCCTCACAAATCTGCCTCCATTATAATTGTAATCAAAAAGTATAGATTTTACTTTATCCAGCAATTTCAATTTGTACTTTCTTTCACATCATCTTCTGTTTCAAGAGTGTAGACATATTTGAACACCTTATAATGAAGAGAGATGGTCACTTACAATTAGTATGTGAAAATTACAGATGGAAAAAACACTTTAAGTACAGTTTACTGTATGATTGTCTTAAATATAACAGTGGCAATGATGAGTTGCCAAGCCTAATGATGTTTCTCTGTAAAGAACAGACCTCTTCCTGCAAGCCCACATCCTGCTCCAAGTCTCTGCTGAAAGGAAAGGAAATTGTTTCACATATTCAGCTGAGATCCTTCTCTGATTTCAATGCTGATATGAGCAACTGTATAATAACCTCATCTTGTGCTGACGTATCTTAGAGTGAACATGTTGACTTTATTACATATTTTCATCATAACCACCAGGTCCTGGAAACTGCATCTTGTCTAAGGGTCTGGCACAGTAATGAGAGAAACCAATTGTGCTAACAGGTTGCCAGCAGGCTGAGCAACAGTGTTGATTTTTCAGCTTTGTACTAAATAAATAAGCAGGAATGTAATGCAAGTGGACTCTTTCACAGTATTTTAAAATCTCTCAACTTACACACTACCCAGTAATATTTCCCACTAACAAACTGGTGTGAGCTCCAAAGCCCTTAAAAAGTAAGGTTACACGTGAAAAACACAATACACCTCAAGAGAAGGAGGTTTGACCAGACAGGCTCCAGAGGTCTGGCTCTTCTCCACTTGAATTATTCTGTTCTATGAAGTAAAGGTCAGATGTGCCACACAGCACAGGTTCCACTCCACACATTCAGCTCTGCTGTAAGACTGCAGAAGCAGAACTCTCTAGCATATAGAGCAATTCTTTTATCTGCTGCTCAAAATCTGTATAGTCTGTTAATGCTGCTAAGGTGTTCTGTCATAAAAGCTAACCAAAGGTAGACTTAGCTACACCTCTGACTACAGTTTGGCTCTATATGTATTAAAATTACAAATAAAAAATTATTATGGGGAAAAAATTATTCTGGAAAATACATGAGCAATTAAAAATTGGTTTTATTGCGCTTATTTTGTGCAAGTTTGTGCCTCTATTCATCAGTAATGCTGAAGCTTCCCTTACAATCCTCATCTGAGTTCTGCTTCTTTTAACAGGTGCTCAGTACTTGATGAAGTCTCTTAAACTTCATCAAGACTTGGCAATCACTAATTCTCTTTGAAGAATCTTTCCAATTGCCTCTGTTTATTGAACCATAGAAATGGACTTCCTTACTGGAGTTTGTAGTAGGATAATGAGCCAGAGAGCTGACCAGTCAGATTACCTTAAGCAGCAGCAAATGCAGTATCATCATTTACAGCAGCTGTAGGAATCATTGTTCCAGCTCAACAGAATATCAAGAATTACTTCAGTTCTTTAATTGCCCTTCTGATCTTAAAGTGTGAAAGAACACAATAAAAACTAAGTTAATTTATTTTCAGTGAAAAACATAGGAAATATGGGAGATTTTCATTACTTCCATTCAAATATTTACTTAAATTAAACTCATATAACCCTTGGGCAAAACAATCAAAAAAGTGTCACAATTTAAAAGAGCAGCTATGGCTATACTGGGGATATTGTGACAGCAACAGACTACTTACAAACGTATAGAACATCTTTTCCAAGATTTTGTTTATGTTTATGTTAATTTCCATGCTCCCTTTTCAATCCCCTCTGCTCTTAAAAAAAAAAAAAAGAAAAAGAAAAAGAAAAAAAAAACGAGTATCTGAGTGTCCAAAAGCAAAATGTAGGAACCTTAGAAATTTGGAAGGTTCCCAGGCTTCCAGCTGAGGATGCAGGAGAAAGCCTAATAGAATAAAGATATTTAGAAATCTTGGATTGCCAGCCTTCGGGGTGGAGACATAGGTTTCTATGATTTTTTTTTTTTCTCAAGTCCAAGAGTAGGCTACCTGGTAGAACTAAAATGAAGTCAGTGAGCTCAGACTAATGATGGATTTCGAAAGAAAATTATGTGCTAAAGAAGATAGCCATAATTCCTACTATATCATGCAAATGAAATGGAAAGCATTATACTAACTGACTGCAGAAATGCTCAGACAGTCAAATAATGAGTGTAGCATATAGGCAGCTTCCCTAAAATGAAGACACCCACTTTTAAGACATGGTGAAAATTAAACATTGTCAGCTTTTGTATTTTTGACCTGTAATTCTCAGGAAGGAAAAGGAAAAGGAAAAGACAAATAAGGAAAAATCTCCACCCCAAATCATTTGCACATGATCACCATTTAAAGTCTTGGTAAATGTCAAAAAGTAAGTTTCTGCTGAGGAAAAGTCACCTTTAACTCTGCATTGCTCTTAGGGTTTTGTACATTCCCCCATGGGTTATACTCAGAATGGACTGTACAATGCCTAGTAGACTAAAACTTTGATGAGGGGAGGACTGCAGGTACCATCAGGTTATAAATAACCTTTCAGGTCCCTTCCAACCCAAATCATTCTGTGATATGACTCTATGACGGTGTTATCCAATGGGGTAGAACATGCAAGCAAATGTGTGTGGCTATTTTATATCACCGAGGTCTGATCCCACTGGTTAAATTCATGAGTGGAGAGTAAATTTACCATCTTACATAGTACCAAATTTTACCCATGTTCTATCCACTGTTAATGAAAGGAAAAGTGATCTCTCCATCATCATATAAATTGATCTCTGTGACTTGGCAAGGAGTCAGAGCAGTGGTGATAATGACCCTGTAAGAGTATTAGATCTAATACCCTGAGGCATTAACCTTTGTTTAACCAAAAGGTAAATCTTTTGATGAAAGACAACATTTTATTACTATCCACCTGCAACAAATAGCTCATTTCTTACTACTATAACTCAGCTGCTGGTATCAAAGAGCAAAACTTGCACTTTACATCCAGAGGCTCTTGAGTAATTCACATTGAGGTCATGGATCAAAACTGATTATACTGTGATGATGATCAAGTCCTGCAAGGTGCTCTGCCCTGCACAGAAGGGTAAATGTAGCAGCTGAAACTGGTAGAGAGAGATGGAGGCTGTGAACAAATTACCCCAGGTAAAGACTGCTAACCAAGTTGCAGGAGGAGGGTGGGCAAACAGGAAAGATGTTCTTGGCTTGTGGGGCAGTACTGATCCTTTCAGTCGCCCCAATATTAATCTTTTTCCTGAGAGAACCTACATAAAACTGAGTAGCCAGTTGCATTGTCTCAGTTCAGAAACAGCTAAAAATTCTAGAGTTGGTATCTTTTCTTGGAATTTAAATAAGGGTGTAGCAAGATTATGTTGCCAAAAGCCCATCAAGTGCCACCTCACTCCAACCACCGTTTGCTCCGTCTTCAGCACTCTGTCATGTTTTGAGAGCACCCCATCTCTAAGCAGACACAGTAAGTCAGCATTATTTCAGGTATTTCCTTGCATATTTCTCTGTCCTGTGAGACCAAGTTCCACCCATAAGCATCTGTGCCTGCATTGTCTCATGACAAATAGTTTTCTCTGGTGCTCTGAATATCCACCCTTGGTTGTACCTCCTCAGTTTCTACCACGACACAGTCCCAAGTTTTGATTATCTTGCAACAGAGTTTATTTTTCTTTATTGAAAGCAAATGTCATTGAGGCATTTGAAAACCTTGTGTCTACATGGCAGGTCACACAAAACAGTCCTGCTTTCCAAATTTAATATTCTTTAGTGTATTTGTTAAAAGAACATTGACATCTGCTTAATGCTTTTTTTACAAGAATCTACCAGATCTCCCCTTATGCATTTCTTGCCAATTTCAGCTCTCCATTTTTGCATTTACAAAACAGAACATGAACTAAGAAAGAATATAGCCTAAAGTTCCAGAGCTAAAATCTAACATAAACCCTTTTTCCAAGAAATATTATTTTGAAAAATGCATCTGTCCTTTCGAAAGCTTTGAATCATGGTCATCTCACAAACTGACGTGCTGTTTAAACAAAAGCCATCAATTTTTGTAATGTTACAAAGCAAGGAAAAATAAGGAACGAAGGGATAGATAGTTGATACACAGCTATCGTTTTCATGCCAATGCTTCCAGCAAGGCTCCAGTGTAAATCAGGTGCCTCATTGGAGAGAATTTTTGGCAGCCTAAAAAGGAACAGCAGCAATTCAAGTGTGTTTCTGAACCTCACTTATAAAACCAGTCTCACATACTGTAAATTCTCACCTGGTACTTTTAACCCTTGGGCTCCCATGTGTTTTTTTCATTTTGCCAAAACAAAGGAATGTGAGGGAGATGTCTATTAGACTCCTTTACTCAGCCCAAGGGTTAATTACTCAGTTTTGTAGACATTTGAAAATATTATGCTACCTCTAATGGCAAAATTGATAGAAGCTTGTTTCAGGCTCACTTTATGTCATTATGGCAGATTAAATTAACTAATCATAAATTATGCTGGCTAAAGTACATCTGCTACTCCCTAAACCTGTAGAGAGAAGGGAAGGGTTTTTTTCCTACTGAATAAGTAAATCCCATGCACAAAATTAAAGATTTTACAAACCAATAAAAATACACTCAAGCAAGACATTCTGAGGACTGTGGCAACAGTCTAACAACCTGTAGCTGTTGTGGAAAAACATCAACACTGCAATGCTGCAGGGGTATACCCATGGACCAAAGAGTAAAGATGTCCATTAAGAAATAAAGAAGATCAATTAAACAAGAATTAACATACTCACATTATTGCTAGAGATCTTTGAATACCAATATGACTGTAGTGGATTGACTGTGGCTGGATGCCATGCACCCACCAAAGCCCTTTCTGACTCTCCTCTGCAGGAGAACAAGAAGGGAAAATGTAAAAAAGGGTTCAGGGGTTGAGATAAGGGATGGCAGAGATTGCTCACTAAAGACCATCACTGGCTAGAATTAGAAATGTTAATTGAATTTATTACCAACAGAATCAGGGCAGGATAATGAGAAATAAAATAAAGCCTTAAAAACACTTTCCTTCCAGCCCTCCCTCCTTCCCAGCTCTACCTCCCCTCCATACCAGCTCAGGAATACTGGGAATGGGGGTTACTGTCAGACCATCACAGGTTGTTCCTGCCATTGCTCAGAGAGAAGAGTCCTTCCTCTGGTCCAGGCTGAGGTCCTTCCCATGGGAGACAGTTCTCCATGAACTTCATCAGTATGAGTTCATCCCATGGAGCAGTTCTCCACAAACTGCTCCAGTGTCACTCTTTCACACAATGTGTTCCTTCAAGGATAAGCTGTGAGTCCCCCATGTGATCACAAGTCCCACCAGGAATCCTACTCCAGCATAGGTTCCTCTCCATGGGCCTGGAGGTCCCACCGGGACTGCGTCCTAGCATGGGCCTCCTACAGGATCCCAGTCTCCTCTCAGGTATCCACCTGCTCTGGTGTGGGCTCCTCCATGGGCTGCAGGTGGATCTCTGTATCCCCATGGACCTCCATGGGCTGCAGGGGCACATCTGCTTCACCATGGGATGCACCATGGGCTGCAGGGGAAGCTCTGTTCTGCCATCAGGAGCACCTCCTCCCCCTCCTTCTCCACTGACCTTGGCTGGTGTCTGCAGGGCTGTTCCTTTCACATGATCTCACTCTGCTTTTCTTTAGCCACAATTACAACTGGGCAATAGCTTGCCTATTTTTTTGACTTTTTCTTTTTTTTTTTCTGTTTAAATATGTTATCACAGTGGTGTTACCACCATTTCTAATTGGCCCAGCCTTGGCCAGTATTTGGTCTCTCTTGAAGCCACCAGGGAAGGGTGCTATGCAGAGAATGCTGCCAGACATGGGGGAAGCTTCTGGCAGCTTCTCACAGAAGCCACCCCTGTAGCCACCCCCACCACTACCAAAACTTGTACACACAAACCCAATACAATGACATGGTGCTTGCAGCATCCACTTCCATTGTCAGCTCTTCCATTTTCTGTTCAAAGGGACTGAATACACCATTTCTGTAGGCTTTAAATGAAGGGATGGATGTATGGATCACTGATCTAGAAGACAATACAGATTTTACAGGGGTTCTCTTCTTACTCTCTGTATTGCAGAATGCAGATATGACAGCTAATACAGTGTCAGTGGGACTAAATTCCTTAGCAGGGCATGCAAAACTGAAGTTAGAGATGTGTGAGAGGAATGGACAGAAAACACGGGTGCTCAAGACCTCTTTGTTGCAAAGTAAAGAATTAGTCCCTCTCTGAAAATTCATGGTAGACCATCTCAATCAATCACATTAAATGAGGGCTTACCTTCTTTTGGATTATATGAGGAAAAAAAGCACTGTTGTATTGTATTGTATTACACGTAAATTCACATATGTAGTTGCCAGTTAAAAAGCAGAATGCAGTTTTAGGCTGACCAGATAGATTTCTTCTATCTAGGAAACAAACTCTACTGAACACCTCCAAAAAGATTCCAAGTGAGATGATCAGCCATGTGACCATGTTTAGAGGGAGGGTAAACAAAGTTTTGACACATCTATTGTGTTCCTTCAGGTGTCACAGGGCCTCATGAAGGTTTGGGGTCATCTGAATAGCCTAAATATAGTTAAAGTGCAAACTCTCAGCACCTCACAACCTTCTGGAAAGGTTCAGCACTTTCTGTTCAGCTATCCCCAGGTTCGTTCTCTGTCAGTCCCTTGAGGCAGATGAGGTTCTTAGTACCATCTGAGTCCTTTTCCCTCAGAGTTCCCTTCCATTTCACGTTCTCTGAACAGTATTATCCATACCACCTTCCATGCATGATGCATTCAGCTATAAAAAAGTCACAAGGAATGAAATATAGCTACGGAATTTAGAAGAAAGCAGTAAGGAAGAGAATTGTGTCCCTCACCATCACACAGAAGGCAATGATAAGGTTTAGTCCTGCAGTGAGGAAAAAAAAAATCTAAAAACTTGCCCTGAAAATAAAAGAAAGCTTAGATCACCATCAGTCACTGGATAACCTATTTTAAGCCTATCAGAGCCAGTGTGCTGTTCTCATGTTGCTAATTAAAAATGATAGATTCATCAATTAATCTCTCTTCCTGTCCTCTAGTCTTAGTATAAGATTTTTCAAAGGGACAAATGGTCATTAGCTGCCCACAAGTATCATTTCAGCCCTGCAAACTTGTGCCTTTGTCAACATGAACCAAAACCTGTTTCTTTATGCTATAAATGACAAAAAGAAAACCTTAGAAAGCTTTGCCACCCTGATAAACATAACAGACTTATAATGGGGAAATAATCTTATCCTCTGTACGATGAACATCACTACATAAATCCTGCCTGGGCTCCAATCTGAACTTGCTCACTGATGAATAAGCCTCTGTTAAATGTGGCAGAGAGAGATGTCCTAGGCTTAGTCTCTTGATTGAAACTCAATTGCAATATTACTACAAGAAAGTCAGAGATTCTCCACTATTTAGGAAAGGAGCCATGAAGGCAATCTATTTTTATTCACATTGAAATGGAGACAAAGATGAAGGCCCTGCTGTTAGCTTAGCAAAGTGCCAGTCACATAAAGCATGCCAATGACAGTGGTTACCCTTTCCTCTTTCAATATACGTGTTGCCAGGCAGAGAAATAGAATTGGGGTGTACAAGGTTAACAAGCCAGCATCATGTTATGAAGCAAGTGATAAAATTGTCTTACAGTTCTTAACTCTGACCTGTTCCAGCGAAAAGCTGCCAAGCAGAATTATGTCATCCTGAACATCCCTCTCAAACTGTTCGATATATGAAGGAATCTCTTCATCCTCAAGCTCCCTGTGAAGGTCACATGCCTTACTGGAGATGACAGGCATTACAGTGTCCGGAAAATCTTCACTGACGACACGGGCTGCTTGAAACAAAAGTGGCAGATCACCTCTCAGCAAATGGGAGCTCATTCACTGCTTGCTACCTTCTCAGTTAATATGTTTGGCCCACCAACACTTTAAGTATGAAACAGCATCAGTAACACAACTGACAGGTGCCAAGTGCCAGTACCAGGAAAACTGTCCTCAAGTGCAACATCTGAATTCAGGTACAAATTTAGCAGGTGCAGCTTCTTCCTTAGGTACATTTTAAAAGGCATGATCCACATTTCCACTGGCACTTTGCTTGCCTGTTAATCTTAAAGGGACTGCGATTTGGAACAACTCTGGCATTCCTTCCTGAGGAAGAGGAGTAATAGCTGCAATTGAATGGGGGTTTTAAGTGAAGCCACATCAAGCATTTCATCTTCCTTTCAACTCACCCCAAATGATCAGATTCCTTCACCTAGGTGTATGTATGTGGGCAGCTCCTGCCTGATGTATTGGGTCCAGTTCTCCTCTCACCCACACCATTCCCCTGATTTCACTGGAATGATGTGTGCAGAACCAAAGGGTATATGCATCACGTAAATAAAAATAAATCCCATTCATAAAGTCAGCCTTAAAGAGAAACTTTGTCTTTGTCTTTTTTCTGTTTAATTGATCATGCCATGTTAAAAAAAAATTAGATCTTTTCACAGATATCTGCTAGGGTACTAATGTTAGTTTGAATCATAAATAATGACAACTATTTTTACTCATGTGTCCACATTAGGATCACTGAAAAATAGCAGATACCACATTGCCCACATCTATCTCTCTTGCTTCACATATCTGTGTGTAAGCTTTTATAGTTCTCTGTGCCTATCTCTTAGAGAAATTGCCATATCTAGTTATTTGCTTCTCTTTGTCCATCCTACGACATGAAAGCAGTTAAAAGAGAGGTTTTTTCCTCGCTCTCCTTTGAAGTCTGTAACTCTCTAATGAAGACCAGAAAAGGAAAGATAAAACTGAGGCTATTAACATTTCCAGTTTTGCTCACTGCTCATTGTTTAATGACTTTAATTGTTGAGCCTCCCGAGTACTTAAATCACCTCGGTGCCACCAACACACAGGAAGTAGGGTGGGTTCTCTATTTAATTACAACAGGATACAATTCAAAATCATGTTGGGGGAAATGTACAGTAGATATAAACAACTCAAACCATTACCTTAGGGTACACATCTCTTCATGTAGCACTTTACAAACCTAATGAAAAGTGATTTGACCTACAACTATTAGCTGCAAAAACAAAGCAATATTTACATTTAAATTTACTGTAACATTAAGGGTTTGGCTGGGAGAGAGAAAACCCAGGAAGCAGAGGAAAAAGAAACATTGCCAAAAGCAGAAGATGGAGCATCGCTTGTTCTCCTTGATGCTGTGTTGTACACAATGGGCCATATGCTCAGCTGGAATAAATCAGATGCTTTACTGCTTTCACAGGAGCACTGCAAGCTTACATCCTGGGAAGTCAGTAGATTCCTGTCTCAGGGTAGAGCAATAGTCAAAAAGGGAATAAAACCATTTGGTTCAGAAATATAAAAATGAAGCAATTCATCAAAATATACTTTTTCTTTTTTGTCTTTCTTATTTTTGTGAGGAATCATATCAAGTGAACTCAATTTTGGTGGAAGACATTGGACTCATTGGCACAAGTTTTGTCAAAAGAGAGCAAAAGGAGAGAGCTTTTTTAAAAGCCTTTTCAAGGGAAGCAATTCTGAAAAACAGAACGATAAATTACAATTTAGATTTCAAAAATATTTGATTAAAAGATACATATGCTCATTTAAGCAGAGTTGTTCATTTTGCCTGAATTGGAAACAAGGAGAGAATGGTTAGTTCAGCTGATCTATTCCTTCCACAGTGGCTTTGCAAAGAAACTTCTGAAACTCGGTCGGCATCAGGTTGGTCCTTGCTTGAACTGATCCAAAGGTTGGAGGATTGAGGTGATGCCCCAGAGCAATCATTGACCCAAAGAAAAGCAAAATAAATCCTCACTGTACAAAAGTGGCCAGTGTTTAAAATTCTACTACTTTGTACACAGAGGATAAAATGGCTGGAAATTCGTTAATGGATTGATAAACTAATTAAAAACTTGCTGCTTGAAATTGTTAGCATGGGCATCAAAAGTTTTCATTGCTTTGGATGCACTAACTCTGTGAGTCATGCTTTCCTCGTAGCTTAAACCCCTTCAGCACAGGCTGTATCTGCAGATGCTGGGCTGTAATTAAAACAATCTCTCTGGTATTAGCTTGACTGCTTGTGACTTCCTTTACTTCTGTATTTGTCCATCAGACAGCAGCAGTTTATTTACTGAGATGATAATTTAAAGGGTATATTCAGCAGCAGACTACACCTCAGGATGGGTTTGATGCATAAAGCTGCAACAAACTCCATATGGAAAAATAATTTTGGCTGCCTGGTCTAAAAAACACGTGTACAAATTGTATCTAAAAGAGTTCAGTGCTGAAGTCTTATGCACCTTCAAACAACTAAAATTCGGCAAAATTTGGCACTTCAGTTTTTTGCTTCTTGCCAAAGACCAATATAAGAGAAATTACTTCTTATGGCTCTCACATATTATCATTTAAAAACGTTCATGAATCACAATCTTATACTGACAAAAATGCAAGGTAAAAAAATGTAGTCTATATCTTTAAAAACAAACAATCAACGTTGCCTTTTAAGCTGCCTTATAATATGAAATAACACTACGAAAAGAGTGGCCAACAGGTTACTCGGCGACAAAATGCTTTAAATATACAATTATATAAATTCTGATCCATGTTCTTTCCTTTCCTTTGGGGATCATCTATTAATTAGGTCTGTATGACTCCGTGATTTTTCAGCTCAGTGGCCAAATGAAGAAACGAAGCAGTTCTGTAAGAGTGGAACCAAATGAATCCAAGTTTTCTATGGTTTTTCTTATGCCTAATAAGGGTCAAACTCCCATATTAGCTTTTCCCTCAATGGAGACATTAATAATGCTTGTCTGCTCTGCTCAACTGCCCACTACCATAAAACTGGTAGGGAAGTCATACCTGTGAGACTTGCTCCCTGTTCAAACAAAAAGGGTTGGAAGTGTCCAACTAGTTCAAATACTGAGAGGAAAAACACAGGCAAAAATAAATACACCCTGATATATGCACAGGGGTGGAAACTGCACAAGCTTCCCCTCCACAGGAAAGCCTCCCTTTTCCGGATTTGCTTCATCCAAGCAAAGAAAACCAATAAATTCAGCTAGAACGGTGTGCAGCTTCACCCACAGGACTAGCTCTGATACCCATCGTGGCACTTTTAGGAAATAAAAGCAGCGAGGCACAGCTTGAGGCACACGACAGCAGTGGCCTACAGTGTGTCCCCCATTTGCTGCCCTCATGCCTAAATTGGGGGCTCTGACATGCACATGGGGTGTGAGACACACATGCTGAGGCATTTGCTCACCCCAAAACTGACATTAACATACAACAGTGGAGATCTTGCTAATAACTTGTTAAAGGTTTTTGCTTAAACTACCTGCATGAATTTAGTTGTGATGGTTGCATTTTTTTCCCCCTTGCATTTAAAATGAGATAAAATGGGTTTCAGAGATGTTACTGATACGACCAGTGCCAGCCCAAGAGATTTCGCAACCCTAGGCAAACAAAAACATTTGCTTCTTCTAGAACAGAGTTGCTTGTAAGCTAAATAGTCATAAAACAAGTTGCAACTCCTGGAGCCCCAGTGCCGTAGGCAACAGCCTGCTCTGCCTCTCTGACAGATCAGGTCTGTGTGTTGCTGAAATACAGCAGGAAGCCTCATACAGATACAAAAGACATGAGATAATTTTGCACAAAAGACACCTGCTGAAAAAAGGGAGGGTGGACAGGCAAAAATCACAAGGGCAGCTCTGAGCTGGGCTTGTAGAAACGTCACTTCTCCCAGGATGAACCAGAGGAGAGCAGCAGACATGGGCCGTGCGTAAAGGCTGTGATGGAAAAGATCTCGTGAATCAACCAGGCTTTTGCTGGTGAAAATAAGTGAAACCAAAGTAAGGCTGTTTTCTTGAGGTGAAGAAATCTCTTCTCATATTCTTCATTGTTTTTACTGTAGAAATACATTAATTTGCATTTTCTAGCAAAGCCACGGAAAACACTTTCCCACTCATCTGTTAGTGTAAATCCTTGTATAGATAACCTGAAACAGTGTTACATGGCCGTGCATCAGACAAATTGCCCACCCATTTATCAGCTTAAATAAGGATTTCGATTTCTAGATTTGAGCACATAAGCAATGATATTTCCAGCCTTCCTTCCAAAGTGTGGAATCCAACATGCAGTGAAGCAATCTAGAGAAAGCACGCCACTTAAGTTACAGTTAAAACCACATAAACATGACACAAAACAAAAACATTTGGAGAAAAAGAGCTCACAGAATTGCATTAAAATCATCATCCCTTTGACTTCTGAGTTCAAGGGGATGGATTACCCTTTCTCCTCCCCACATGCAGACTCAAAAGAGTTTTATTTTTCTTTATGCAATTGATTTTGTTATTTACCTTGGAAGTCCAGCATCTTGTTTTCTTCATCTAGAAGCTTCATCAGTTTAGAGTACAGGATTTGCTCATCAAATTTCACAGGATCTTAAATAAAACAACAGTGAAACAACTATAGTTTCTTCCAGTACTATTTCAGGAAATACTATTTTAAATGAAAAGTAAAGATATAAAAATACAAAAGTTAGGAAGTCCTTTGACACTTGAAGATAGTTTTTACAGTGCTAGTTGCATAGGTCAGAATAAAATTACAGTCACTTATTTGATGCAAGACAATTCAAAATAAAAAATAGTCACATACTTGTAAATTGTGGGCAATATTATATGTTGATCTGGACTGAAACTGGTTTATAAATTCTGCTAATAGAGTAGCTGAAATAACTGTTTATATTCAAATTGCCAGCTCTTAATGAAAATCAAAATACTCAATTTATTCCAACATGATTTTGGATCTTCATTCAAAATTTTACCTTGCTGTCCGTAATACTAACACATTATCTAGTATGTAGTCATTACAACACTCTATGAATTTTGAATTTGTAGCTGGTTAGTCGTTCAATTTTTCAGCAATATCTGCAGATTTTAAAAAGCAGTAAAGGATATACACATTTACTTTTTTATGAGACCTAAAAAAAAAAAAAAAAATTACTTAAATATTCTACAGTCAAGGGAGAAATAAGCAACTGGGACCATTTTCTCTCCAGATCTCCCAGACCCCAGCTTCTCTGAGTTGTCAGTGAATACAGGCAGATAGAAGACCAAAGAAATGCATACAAGGCAGGTGGGTTGAAGTACAGCTGTGTGCAAGCTTGGGTGGCTCTTTTTAAGTGCTCAGTAGAATCTCAAAGAATAATTTTTTTTTTACCACGAAATTTCAGAGCCAAGTTTTTCGGTTACACTGATCTTTCAAAGAAGGTAGTGGCTTCTGCAAACTTCTTCTGAAAGTATAGAATCTTTTACATTTCTTTTAGCCTGAAATATTGGAATGTTCCCTTGGCAAGGGGTGCAAGCAAATCTCTACTGGGAGGTTGGTTGCTCTCAGAGCACTATGAACTCATACAAATTTCCAGAACAAAACTAATTTATCAAATATAGAAAAGATAATTTCTTCAATATCTTCATTTTCACAGAATAACCCATTAAAGAATAGTTAGTGGCTGAAGATTTACTTTCACCAAATATTCTCTTTGGGCACTGAGTTTGACTTTCTAAACTTCTAAGAAGCGTGTGACTCGAAAGTGTGCTCTGATTTCTTCATGTTTTTCTGGTTTTGACTGTTCCTCATGAGAAGCTGCTAGCTGGAAAGAAGAGGTAAACCAGTATGGTTTCCAGTCAGGGGGTGACCATACAGGACCAAAATTTAGTTCTGACTATCTTTTTTAAATCCGTCCACTACACACAAATATACTTCCACTAATTTAACACTTCTGCAAGGAAAAATAAGCCAGACAGGGAGCCTGGTTTGTAAGCGTTGACAAATCAGAGTGTTTAAGGTAGGAAGGCACCTCTGGAGTCCATCTAGGCCAGCTCCCCCTGCTCAAACAGAGCCAAGTTGCCCAGGACCATGTCCAGGAACCTTCTGAATATCTGCAAGGTAAATGTTTTGCTCTTGGCAGAGGTGTTGGTAAATACCTCTGCACTACAGAGGTCCACACAGCCAAGCTGAGGCTGATACTGCTACTATTTGACTTTCAACAAGCAAGTGCTATCCCAACCCTTGAATAACATTTTTGCCAGGGAGAAAAAGGAGAACCACCAAAACCACCTCTCTACTCCAGACCCTGGAAACCAATGGACTAAGAGCTTGTTCCAAATTCTAAAATAAATAAATAAATACATAAAGACCCCACCAGACAATACAAAGTCAGCACTTATGGGTAAGTTTATCACTCAGCCTCTTCAACACAGGCAAGAGAACATTTCCTCCCAATGAGAACTGTATTTCCGTATATCCCTTATGTCACCACTCTGTCCGTACATGATTTCAGGCATACATGCACAGGTACATAAATCTAATCTGCTTTTCATTCTCTGGTTATGAAGCAGATCATGACTCATTAAGCCTTTTCATAAGATGAACGAAGGCAGGACCAACAGGAAAAAGAATCTTTCCTTTAAAAACTCTGAGCCAGAAGCTGACTTCCAGAGTATTACACTGCTATCCTACACAATGAATGGGGGAAATTATTGGGATTAGACGTCATTCAATCTTGATCAACCTTGATATTTTTTTCACCTGAACGCAGTAATTCAAGTTAGTTATACGCAATAGAGCCTGCTCTTTTCAGTCACACAAGCTTTTGTCTCAAAAGGTTAAAACCTCCACATGTGCTCAAAGCTTCTCGTGACTTTCAGAAGCGAACAACTTTGAGACCCTTTATGACAGATAACTTTTTTTAGGTCTGGCTTCAGCTGTGCATCTAGAGAGTCTCTGGAGCAGAAATAAGCTCAGGATTTAGAAGAGCAAAGGGCCAGCAAGGCAAGGCAGGAGAGCTGGCTCTCTCGTGCTATCGGCTTGTTCGTGCTTAACAACAGGAGCCGGGCCAAAGCACCCAGTGCATGGCTAAGCACTTCATTGCCGTGATGATGCTCTTACTTAACTCCATGCAAATTCAGGCAGGCCCGTTCCCACCCTTTTTTATCTAAAAGCCGTGACAGCAGAGGAGAATTTCCTCTGCTAGACAATACCTCCTGGTTAATCTCTCTCATACCTATGCATGACTTCTGTTCTTCCAGCTCTGCAGCCACACCCTCCCACTGGTTGCTATCGCCCACAGAGAGCAAAGCTACATATCTCGGCTAAACTGGCAAAAAAAAGAAAACCAAAGAAGCCTCCTCATGCACTTTTACACACTCTGAGGTTTTCTTCTGTTAGGCAGACACACATTCAACTCTGTAATAAAATCGCTCTCCAAGGAGAGCTTTGGGAGCAGGATTGTGAAAAAGCTACAGCTTAGCACTCAGTTCTGGACTAACTTCATTAATTAAAAAGAACACGGTGTAGACAATGCTCTCGCAGCGTGCTTCATTTTGCTTCATTTTTGCAGAGTGAATACAGAACAGCCTCATTTTTACCTGCCCATTAACTCACTGTCCTTGATCAAAGTCTATGCATACTGCTTACCGTGTTCAGAGCAGTTAAGGCTCAGAATTTAAATTGTAAACCTCAATATTTAAATAGAGCTGCATATGTGATCTCTGACACCTCATTTTCATGAATGGAAAAGAATATTCTGACACCAAAATTACATACTTAATTCTGCCTCACCTTCCTCACTGACCTCCATCCCACACTGCCTTGGGTTTATTTCCTCACCCATCAATGGGTCAAAGTAATTTCTGCTGTATTCATTTCCTGTGGAAAGCACATGAAGTAAGGGTCAGCGATTATTAGAAGCACATGAACTAAAATGTTAATTTTGAAATCGACACCAGCAAGCAAAGGGGCATTTTTTGCTACTTTACAAGCTTAATTTTTTTAACAAGTCCTCTAAGCCTACTGGTACAGCAATTATCATCTTGTGAAAGGTCAGAAAAGGTAATTCTGGAAACAAGTGCACTTTATGTTACTTTTTCTCAGGAACTAGTGAAAGAAAATTCTCAAATTTAGATGGCAGAAAGATAAGAATTTTTTTTTTAAATACCCAATATAAGCAAAATTATTCTTGAAATGCACCATACAAGTGAATTTTCCATACTGCAAAGGAATTTGTATTTCACAGCTGACCTCTCCAATTTCAACAGTTTTAAATTTCACCACTGAGGTTTCAACGTCTGGTGCATCTTTAATACTGTATTGAACCAGAGAAGTGTTTAATTACAGAGGAGATACCAGGATGCTGCCTCATTAATCTGAACAGCAATTATGTTCTGTTGGACTAGGTAACTAATCCAAGATTTTGATGGGATAAACCCACTCATTTTAGCACTTGGCTATTTTTGCAGCTATTTTTGTCTGCTCTTTAGAAAATAAACAAATTTACAAAAAATAATCTGTTAGAATTGTCATAAAATAATACAATATTTAGCTGCCTAGAAGAACTCATGATAAAAGCCAGAAGAATTTTCCTTACACAAGCAGGGAGGAGAGGCTTTTACCTCAAAATATATCTTTTCTTCAGAAAAAGTGCTACACTCTATTAAAACCATCCACGTGTTCACTGGGTTTGCAAACACTGTAAATTGTTATTGAACAGGTGGGAAAAAAGTAAAATAATTAAGTCCATAACAAAGGTTTTAATTGCCTGAATAGACATGGATGCATATCCTGGAAAATACGTAAAAGTTAAATGTGTAAGGGGGTTAATTCATCCAAGATACACTGTGGTTGTCTACAGTGTATTTGTTTCAGGATCAAAAATAATCCAAGCAGCAGCTCCTTTTCAGAGACTAAATGAAACTTTGATATGAAACTAGGTTTAATTTATATTTCTGGACTGGCACATTTTGACTGTCAGTCTCTGTTCCTTCAATGTAGTAAGTACAAGAACTGAAAATTTGCTTTACCTTGAGGTCTCAATAAAGAAAAAATAAATGAGTTTCATTTTTGTTACTTTATCTGTCAACAACTACTAGGCTGGTATGAATCTTGGCAGTATGTAATCAAAGTCTTATGTACTGCAATAACAGAGCCATTCTACCTTATTCACTGTAATTGTTTTTTCTCTAGCACAAAGCACCATGATGTTATATGAACACCCCTTCACATGTTGGTAAAATAATTCGCCTACATGCTAAAAAAGAAAATGATGATATATTTCTTTATTCAATTACATCATAGCTGTAAATGTAAATTGCTGGAATGTGTCTAGCACCCATACAAAAAATATTTGGCTATGGCATAGGCTTTTTTGCATAATCTTAATATCACAAGAGCTTTTATTGAATTTAATATCCCATGTGAGTCTGGTGTTAAACTTTGAGGAGTAGAGTTTTGGGCAACTCTTCTGGACAGAATAATTGGCATTTAGGAGGAAGTGTCATGTTATATTTGGGTCTGCAAAGCATGGAAACCATTATTCAAAAAAAAGAGATGCATTGACAAATACCATTAAATAGCTTGCTCTCTGGTCCTCTTTAGAAAAAAGAACAACCTCTTTCAAAAAAGAACACTTTGGGGAGTACGAGGTATTTTGGCTCTGTCAGAACCACACACAGCTGGTGACAGGCTGTTATGCAGAAGGAAAAAGAACCACCAGGCTTGATTTCTTCAGAGCAACATACACATTTTAAAACCTACATAAGCAGAACAAGTGGTAAACACCGGAATCATCTCCTCACTATGATTTTACAGATAACAAGCCATTTTAAACTGCAGGACTCCACAGAAAACTTTTATTGAGGTTTTCATAAGAGCTGAATCACTCAAACCTTAGGTCACTGCTCTGGGCGAGGGATGTTGCTGTTTGTGGGCTTCTTGGTCTTTTCTCCCCCCTCAGCTCAACACACACCTTGAGAAGTGGTGTGACCAGGACATCTGGGCTCAAGGCAGGTCCTAAAATTATTCAGGGGCAGTGGGAGTTGCTTTAGCTTCAAAATACAAAATTATCAATTTTAGTCAACATAACACACTGCCCAAGGCATTTTGCTAATAACATTTTGTGAGCATGTGAACAGATTACTAATCATTTCACATTTGCTTTTGGAAATATTTGAAAGCGCATAACATGTAAATTAACAGTCCACTAAGGAATTCACATCTCTGCTTTGTGGTATAAACACGGTAAATGTTAGTACAGAGCTTGCTTGTAGGTATTTTGAACAGCACCATATATCTTGGTGCTTTCAACAGAGCAAGTTACTTTGATGACCTGTTCCCAAAAAGACCTGGCCAGTTTTAGAAAGCTGGGTCTTTGCTTTAATCCAGAGGTTCCCTCAAACCCATTAGCTCACTTTGAAGTCCATTCCATCCCTCAAAATTGGGTTATTTCATGTGGAAAACACAATGGTTAATTCAGGAAATCAGAACAGAAATGCAAACCCACAAATTATCTATACATTAAAATAAAAATGGAAAGAAGAGTGTTGGCACAACAGTGACCAGATGGGAATTAATACAGTTTAATTAAAGCAAGAGGAGTTGCTAATAAAATTAGCATAATCCTTGGATGTAGCCCATGGGACTGTACACGAATTACTAGGACTGGATGAAACTTAAAAGATGGCTTTTAAACTAAGATGTCTGTAGTCAATTATGCCATCTATGTCCTGAGAATACCACACAGGAAAGGCATGACTAAGCTGAATTTCTATGTTCTCCTCCACTCCACAGAGAGATCAGGTAGTCCATATCCATTACACATGAAAGGTATAGCGTGGAATTTGGATAACAGGCAATTATTCCATTTATGTTGTGTTACTGATCTAAGTTTTTAGTTTAATGAAAGAATAGATAAAACTCTGTTGGATTTGCGAAGTGCCTCCTAATCAAAGTAAAAATTAAGGAATTTTAAATAGCCAGATGACTGACTACTAAATAAATAATAATAATAATGAATTGAATAAACAACTACCGGTGCATTTTTTCAGAGTGAAGTTGGTTTTTCAAGGTAATAGAAAAAAAAATCCGCATGAGCCATCTTTCTTTAGACGACAGTATGCAGATTATGGTCTACACAAACTTGCCATGATAAGGAACAAATCCATTTTCAGACAGCAGCACAGTCAACAGGTGTCTACCAATGACTTGGGATAACATTACTGGGCATTGCTAAGGCAACTCATAGAAGCCTTTTGCATCAGTTAGAATAAGACAGAGGCATTTTGGAAAGATGAAATTCCAGCCTGAGACAGCATTTTGACCCAAAGTGGTTTTGAAACATAGTGATGCAGCTGGGAATGGAAAAGAGCAGTCCTCCTTTCCCACACCTGATTTAAAGCATTGATTTCACCTGCAATTCCTATTAGAGAACATCATAGCAAATACTCACATTCTCCATTCAACAGAACTGGATTTATTTCCCTGGGGATACTTTTCAATTTACTTAGCAGATAAGGCCCTTTGGGCAGCCCAGACTGAAGGCTCTGTGATAACATATTTCCCCACCTCTTTATGAGAGCCAAAGCAGTGTCCTGGTGTCAGACTTGAATATCCTCAAAGAAAAGTGACCACCTCAACCTGGCCAGGAAAAACCAAGAGTAGGGATTAGAAGGAAAGGAAAGCAAGGGTCTCACTTCCAGCATCTCCAGCTACTTCACTTACCCTTCCTCAAGCCATGATGGCTTGTGTAACTAGCACTCCCACCCACCTGTTTTCACGATTCAGTACCTGCATTGATAAAATTTGATATCTACGAGTTGCTTATTTGAGCCTTTGATTGTACGTTGTACTTTGAAAAAAACTATAAAGAAATCTAAAAGAAACATTCAAAAGGATTAAAGAATAAGGGAGGAGAAAGGAGCCTTTCACCTTAAATAGGATCTCACAGAATGCAGAAGCAAAGAAAAATCATCAATGAAAACTGCACAAATAGTAGGAGTTCCTGCATAGTGAAAAACTAAATGGGTTTCCAGTGAATTTGTAAGTTCTTACTTCATATAGGCAGTGATTTAAAAGTGGAAAATAATGTAGGAAAATTTGAACTTTCACCAAAAAATTGAGTTTTTACTCCAAAATTTTGTGTTGCTAGAATTACTCATATCCAAATAGTATGAAGATGCTATAAACAAAACTACAGTCTCGTAGAGCATTGTCAATTAATATGTAGTCCAGAAAACAGTGCTAACTTTCCATTCTCATTTTTTTCAAGGAAAAAAAAGAATTAATGTTAGTCAGAAGCTATGCTTTTAATTTGAGTGCTTAATTATTATAACTGACCCAGGATATTGGTCACATTTACCTCAGATCATGTCCATTTGAGATATACATATCTAACATTATTTTCTATATTATATGTATAGATAAATATTTTCTATGTAGATTTAAAATGAGATTTCTGGGGGTGCAACTTAATTCCAGAGTATCAAATGTAGGGAAGACTGGTAGGGATTTTTACATGGAGCTTCTAATTTTCATTAATAGAGAGCCATATTCGATGAAAAATTACATGTTAATGGCACCTTCCTACTGAAGAGCATTAAGCTAGTGACTGGACAGTAGATTTTATCTTGAAAACACAGCTTGTTAAACACTACCAACACCAGGCAACATCCCTATTTAAAAAAAAAAAAAAATGTTTTAAAGGTATCGCATGTCATTCTCCTTATCCTCAGCAGACACCATAGGTAATGAGGAAATCAGATAACTGTGTCTTGTGTTCACACTGCAAACCTTGAATAAACTCACTTGTCAGCTTTGACAGGACTCTGGCAAAGGGGCCGTTCCTGAGCCTGAGCAGTGCAGATTGTGCTGCACCTGCCCCAACCCTCGAAAGACACCACATCACACTCGTGGCACCCACAATTTTTACCCCCCAACTCCACTCCTGCAAGACTTACCACCTTCTCTGCTGTTTAAGCAAAGGTACAGCATGGAAATTAGTTCTTTTTCCCTTTTTTCTTTTCCTGCGGGCAACAGAGGGCACTGTGCCAAGGGATGCCAGTGTGAGACCTGCTACTTTTCCTGAGGAAACGCTGTTGGTCGAGGGCGTGAGAAAAAGATTTACTGATGATGATGGAGTTCATTTAGGCACAGTATTAGATAATGTGACACATGTCAATGGGGAAAATGGGTACTAAACTCTCCCAGGCTGACAGGCTTGGCTGGTCCCACTCTATGCCAGCGAGGGAACTTGCCAAATTTTGAGGATCTGACAGCACTATTACAAAGCAAACAATTTCCAAGTCTAATAAATTAGCCTTAAAAATATATATTCAATCACATTCTGAAAAAGTATTTTCCAATTTAAAATGCACCCATTCTTCACAATTCTTCTCCCTCTACCTTTCACAAATTCAATTTTAGCACATTACTTAGCTGAGTGGTGCGGTATCCCTGTTAAAATTGCGTGCAATGGATCACGTTTTGCACACTACATTACACCTTGTGCCGTTCTGCTGATTTCAATTGGATTACACATTGTGTAATTCAACGCAAAATTACTTCCAATGACAACCCTTTTATTCCTATGCATACATGGTGATCCATCATGCCCTGCATACCAAGTTTGGCATTTCCATTTCAAAATCCCTGTTGGAATCAGAAAGCATGGAACCACATACACAGAACTTGAATTATTAGATATAAACTTTGCCATTGTTTAAGGAAAAAAAGCGTACAGTTTTGATTCGTATTTCTGGTCCCATCCTTGATGCAAATCACTTTGTCCAACACAAATCAGCAGCGTTGCGAGCTCCCATTTCCTTCGTATGCAGCACAAACATGAATTTACAGCAGATACCTATTTTTTTCACCTGTGTTTACTGTCTATCCAATGGGTTTCTACCGCTTCTCTGGAATAAAATTAGACCTTGTTCAAAAAGTGTCAGCCTCTAGTTCTCTATAAACAGACTGAACTCAATGCTGTTGCTGATACTTTTAACAGACTGATATCCCACATGGCTCCTTCACAAAGCTCTTTTTTGTGTATGTATTCCTACATCAAGGTCCTTGCCTGGTTACATTCTCGAGCAAGGAAGGCCTTATATTGTCCTGACACATTTGAACAACCTTTGTCAGTAACTGTTCATTAGCAAAGGCTTCTTTCTACTTTAGCTTTTGATAAGCAGCAGAGATGCTCTACTTTACAGGGGGATTTTCCCTCCAGGACACACGCAGCACCGTGTTAGGTACACCCAGCCTAGCTCTGCAGTTGGAGGTGATACAGCAGAGATCCACACAGACACTAATTTGCTCCCAGAAGCAGTGTAGCCATGTTAATGCCATTCTGTACCTGGGCTAATTAGAAGAATAGTTCCTGGTCTTCATTTGAAAAAGCTTTCTTTCCTCCTTTTTTTTTCTTTCCTTTTCTCTCCCCCTCTCAGATGTTGTTAATCTCTGTGGGCAAATTTATTGGAGCATGATATGAGATGTTAACAGTGGCTGTTGCAGATAAAATGGTAGAATTAATTAGAGCTTTTGATTTTAGGAGATAATCTAGTTTTGAAAAAAGATTTGTGTATTGGGGATAATAGCAAAAAAAAAAAAAAACGAATGCTTCTTGTCATCTGGAGACAATTTTAACTCGAATCATCAATATTTAGGGCCAGAGTGCCTCAAGCCATTTACAAGTGCACAGCATACAGGAGAACACAATTAGCCTTTCCTTTATCTTCCTTGCAAAAGCTGGAGAGTATCACAGTCTCCAAAGGTGTCCATGCAGCCACCAGCTGCAGGGTAGGCCATGCAGTGCGAGTATGCTCAAAAAAGCCGCATTCTTGGATTCTGCAGCTTGCATGTGTGGTTGACACCACAGAAAGATCACATTCTAATTTGATCTGACATATATTCTCTCCCCATGATTGGGCTGGAAATTTTACCTATCCTGTGGCAATGTGAACAGTGCCATCCCACAGGGCTCCTCTCAGCACTAGCTTGACCAAATCTGTGTATCACTGTGATGAAAACTAAAAAGCACAAACCTGGACTTTTTCTGATAACAGCAGCAGAGGAAAAAATGTACTGAATGCTAAAATACGATAACATCTGCTTTACAGACCTACAATAAAATGCTAAATACTGCAGTCCTGTGTTCAGGGATTGCTTGTGACATACATCATCCATCTGAAGTTGAGCAATTGCCCTTGTCTTCTGCTGTCAGACAAAGATGGAATAATTCCTGGAAATTTGGTGCTCCTGTCATGACAGTTTGCTGGAAGCTCTTTGCTGGGCAGAGACTTTACCAAATCAGCCTGAACTTTAGGACACTCTGTGAAGTATTTTGGGTTTAAATCCCTCTGGAGAAAAGAGTAAAATTGCTATTGGCTTACCTTGAGATCAAGGGTCTGAAAACTGAGGAATTGGTGGACAGAAGTTCTTGACGACTTGGGCGATGTAACCCCAAATCTTGGATGTTTTTCCCTGGGAAATTTGTTTATTGGGCCTTCCATTGGGATGGCCATCACGAAAATCTCTGCAATCCAGTGTTTGATGAGGGGGAGAAAGGCAGAAGGGTTGGTTGGATTTAGCCACGAGGAAACTGAGTATTTTAAGAAACAAAAAAATTGCACACTTCGGCAAGTACAAGGCTGCTACTAGATGAACCTAATTTCACAAGCACTATGCAAAAGAAATGAAGGTGATGGGAGCAATCAGCAAAAAGTCAGCGTGGAATCCAGAAGAGAAAATAGGATAGAAACCAATTAGTTGGCTGAAAAATCAGGAGATTAATCTGAGTAAATAGTCAGGCAGTTCCCCTGGGTCATTATAACATTTAACAACAGTACCAGGACTTCACCGATGATGAAGAGCAAAGAGCAGAAAGAGTTACTCAGTGGCCTAGTCCTGAGCAACAGGCTACCAGTGATGATAAAATCTGGAATTTTGTCCATCATGAAAAATAGAAAAGTGAAAGATATGGAATGGCCTAATGAAAAGAGGAGTGGACTAAGGAGCAGAGATTTTATTTCTGTTAAAGGTCTCCATGGTGACAGCAGAAAAGGTCTCATGCTCTGCCCCAGTTTCCCCACAAGCAAAGAATGCAGGAGTATCGCACTTTGAGTCACAAGAATAGCACCCACCAATCTAATCTGAAAAGTGAAAAAGTCTCTGAACAAAAATATCAAGAAGTTTTAATAAACTTCTTGCAAACAAGAACCAATCCACAAACTCTTCTTTCTAGAAGATATTCTATTATGGGAGGAAAAAAAAAAGGCACAAACATGTATGCGAATTAAGTTCCTTTGGGGCAGATGCAGACAATTTACAATGTCATGGGCCTTTCCACTTGCTATTTAATCACCAGGTAATGGGTGTTCTGTAGAGGAGCCCCCTGTGCAGACAAACAGCCAAATTCCAGGAACAGGATTTAAGGCTATCTTGAACATGCAGCTGACTACTCTCACTACTACCCAGTATACGTAGTATGGAGGTGTGCAAGAAGACATCTCAAAGTAGGTGGAGGTTTTTCTAGAGAGCACTTCCCTCTGGCAATTGCTGACAGAGGAACAGCCTGTGACACTGTTGCCAGGTGGAGGAAATGATAGCAACCCCTGTGGCTATTATTTGCTGCCATTAACAACATGGGCGATAGGTGGAAAGATAATGGGAAGGCAATGCCATGTCTCTGCCTTGCCTCCAAGTGCTCAGCCTGAAAACCCAGCCTGATGTTTATATAGTGTTCTCAACCTGTAATCTGCTAAATCCTGCCATTAAATAATTCTGCTCAAGGTTATAACTGGTTTTAAGTTGCACAGTTTAACACCAAGCATTAGAATTGACAAATGCCATTCCCCATTGAGTAAGCAACTGAACTTAAGCCTGGGGGCTGAGAGCCGGAAGAGCAGCCAACAGCTGCGAAGGGAGGTAACTCCAAAAAAGAAGAGTATTTTACTTGCATCTGGGGAAGAGGAGAAAAGGGAAAGGGAGCGGTTTAGAGCCTAAAACATTCTTTTTACATGCTGTTGTGTTTGGTGTGTGAGCACATCCTCCCAGAGAAATAGCTTCCAGCATGGAGTGCAAGACTAGCATTCCAGGTGGGAGAAAAGGGAGAATTCTGTGCTCCCTTGTGAGCTGCACAGTGGTTCCTGGGAGCATAGGGACAGGAGAGAATGCTGTGGAATGCTATCCTCTTTCATAGAAAATGGTAATAGTGTTCAACATCATGTCTGGTTTTGCTATGAGCTGAAATGGCACCAGCAATGGAAAGCATCTTGGATCAAAGGAAGGTAGGCTCGAAGAACCGATCCTTTGGCTTCTGGAGGACCCAGACCTCAACAGATTGAGGCATGAAGGCATAAAATACCTGTAGACTTAGTCTTCACTGAGAACTGTGAAATAAGACTATTTATACATTACTACATTAATGTGATATTGTGTTTACTGTGCAGGTGGCTTTTCTCTTTCCCTCTTTAATGAATTGTTACACTTGGAAATGGGGAAAATAAGCTCATGAGATACCTGAATATTTTGTCCCAGATTTCAGGCTTGAAGATGTTGGCTTATTAGCAGCCCTTGATAAATTTTAACTGGTCCCTGTAATTGTCAAACAAGTGCTGACACAAGTTAAACTAAGAATAATTTAATGCAAGGTTAGACCAGATGATCTCTAGAGATATTTTCCAATCTAGACTCTTTTATGATGGTATAAATGGATGATTACTTTTTAATAGCTGCTTGACTTAGAGGCAGAGCTATGTGAATAACTGATCTTTTGGTTAACTGGATGAACAGAAGGGTGAGAAGGGAGAGACAGTGTTGAGAAACAAAATTTTCCAACTCTCGGCGGGCTTTCCTCTCCCATTACAGAAACATTTAGCATTGTCTCAAGGCATTGCATTCCAGGCAAAATGGAACGATTTCTACTCTTTTCACAAAGACTATATTCAGCTAGGGTTTTTTTTAACAAAATGCTACTTAGGATGAAAAATCAAAATGTTTAAAAACGCATTTCAAGCTTTTAAAAAAATGTGTTGTTTTCTTGAGGGAACTATTCATGAATTTCTGAAGAGGCGACTGAAAGCATGGATAGTCTCCAGCGAGCCCGACTTCATTTTTTGCCAGATAGACTATTTCATTAAAAAACAATCAATCCCTTTGTCTGCTTAATCACTGTTCTGACAGTCTACAAAGGAAAGACGAAGAATTCCTGCTCCGTGTGGCACTGCACAGAGTCACATGAAGGCTAAATGGAAAGCCAAACCTAATTTTGCAAGAAGCCATTAGGAGCTGTGGGCTCTCCAGTCCCTCAAGGATAAAATCTTAACACAACAAGGTCCAATGTTTAAAAAACGACTGCCTGAAGGTCTGCTCACCAGCCTGCACTTACCCATTTAAATACCTGGGCTGGTGGCATGCAAGGAACTTAGCAAGCAGCACCTCCACTTGTGAGTTTGATGGGAAATGCTGGCTGATCAGGACTGTTCAAAGCCACATCAGTTACTTTGGTACCTTCTTCCTCATTGGATTACTAAGATAACTGTTTTTCCTATCATCCAGGATTAATAATAATTCAAAAGGGAATAATTAAATAATAGATTAAAAGAGATCAAACCTCTGCAAAAGGAAAACTGACATCAAGTAAAGATCCTTATAGTTCAGATAAACCAAAATAACAAACAGAAATTGCTTCCCAAGGCAGCAATTCTTTTAGGTGCTGCATCAAAACTGAGCTGAAAAGCCAGGATCATGCCCCCAGACAAGCCCAGCAAACAGGACTCTGCTCCAAGCATCTGAGCAACGCTGGCTGAAAAAAAATAATGAAAGACGAAGCAGAGGCAAGATGCCGATTGACTGAGGGCATATGGGAGACCTAAGGACAACAATCAATCATGGATCTGTAAGCTGTTTAAAACCATTCAATGCAAGGGAGCCAGCGAGGGAACAGCATCTGTGTGCTCAGGCTGGCTGCAGCGCCTCCAAAACTCAGCTCAGTCGAAAGGAGGAGGAAGCACTGCCATGAGCACCAGCTCCACACACTCCCTCCCACTGCCAGAGAGCCCCACACAACCTGCACCCTGTCACAGGGAGCCACTTGAGCATGGAGAAAAAGCCCGGGCCTCTAAATATTTAGACAGCCCGTGTATTTTGGCAGCATGTTTGATTTCCTGCCCAGGGTTTGCAGGGGCGCCTGCTTGGACATGCCGGGATGGCAACGCCCAGCGCAGGCCGGGAGCGTGCAGGTTGGATGGGGAACACAGCCACCGCGGCTGTATTTGAGGATAATCGGGTCTGATGTCTCACCTCTTGGTTCAGCATGGGCTTGCAGCCCGAGTTTTTGTTGGTGAGCTGCAAGGGTGCTATCTGGCTTGTCATGTCTAATAACTTTCTCTTCTGAAGGCTGATATGCTGAAAGATCTGTGCTGCTGATGTTAAAAGCTGGATTTTCGATGCCTTCTGCTGCTGCTCCCTCTTCTTTTACTATAGAAAACAAGGAGGTCAGAAGAGCACATTATAGCAAAGTGTATTTCAATGACAAGCAGAAAATTCCTTCTAGTAATTCCTTTGCTGAAAGACTCGAGTGTATCGTCCTCAAATGTCGCCAAAACAGAATTAGGTTAAAATTAACTCTAAAAAAAAAAAAAAAAGAATAAATGATTAAAATAATTACAAATTGCACCCTGACAAGCAAGAGCAAAATTTCGCCTACAGCCATTTGTCTGTAATTAGTTAATTAATCCTTACACAAATTATGAGCAATAACTCATCAAGCAAGGCTCACCCATCAGAAATTCAGCCGACTTGGATTTCTTCTGCTTAGTTTGCTTCAGAGCCTTCTGCTGGAACTTCTGGAGGGAAATTGTTAAATGAATAAATTAGCTAAAGAACGAAGATCATCCTTTATGATCCACAACTAACACAGTATTTTAAATATGGGATGGCATTGAAATGTCATTTAATTTAAATCTCTGCTAAAGGGGTCAAACACTAATTGAACAACAGAAGTGGAAGAATTAAATAAAATAGAAGAAAAGTTAAAACAAATGCCAAATGAAGGTCACATTAAAATACTTTGTTTTTCTCCAATTTTAATTAATGCAAAGAAACCTCAACAAATGAAGAACATTATAAGACTTGTCTCTCAGTATGCATTCAACAGCAACTGCTTTATTTCACTTGCAGAATGGCAGTGCTTCATTTAGAAAAGTTTAGTTATGTAGCATATTTATAGACAGACTTCTCTGACATCCCCTGTCCTCCTATTTTCTAAGTCCACTTACATAACCAGTGTATCTGTTCATCACAGAGCAGCTAAAAATGAATGAGCTCTGCCCTTTCATACAACGGAATAGAATGAAAAGAACCAAAACAATTTTAAATGAGGTGTCACAAAAGAGAGATCACAATCCAGGGTAGAGAGGAAGCAGGGCTCATTACAACAATGTAAAGTTAATTTAATATTAGAGAGATGCCAGCAAGGGTTACAGTGAAAACAAACAGCAGGAGATCTTGTGGAACCTTAACTTTGACAAGTTCCACAATAATTCCCATGGGGAAGCAAGGCTCAAAAATTATATGGACACATCGAACTAAGGAAGGCCCAAGTGCCTTTGAATACACTGTCTCTGTATAACACCTAAAGCAGCACTGGGCAAGAGTCACATGGTCTGGTATGTGCCTACAGACCCTATTTCAGATGCTGACAGTCAAAACAGGCAAAGATTACCTAAAATAAAACACATCTGGGAATATTAATCAAAGCTGAAACCAAAGTAAGAAAACAGTTCAGACCCATTTATTTTAGAATGTCACATGGCAGCTTCCAAAAACAGCATTATTTTTTCAAGCCAGTTGCTTAATTGTCCAGTGATAAAGACCACTCCTGGCAACACAGCTCCTGGAAACTGTCAATACAAAAGGATTAATTACAAGAATCACTGAAAAATTGCAGTTTTTACAGCATCCATCTTTCCCATTTGATTGTGGGTGTCAATTTCCAGTATAAAATCAGCACTTGCAGCAGACACAATCAATAAATCTGTCAAAAATAACTGAACCATAGCACTGACAGGTTAATACAGATATTAATATCTTCAAATTTATACATGTATATATGCACACACATATATGGTTTTCTGAAAACAGTGGATATCCTCTAAATTGAGACTAATACCCTACTAAAAAGCAAATATGTAAAAATGACCAGACACATTCTGAAAGCTATAATAAATAAATACGAGAAAAAATTCCTGTGAGCCATATGCAGCACAACTGAAGTTAATGATAATTTTGATAGGAGTTCATTAGGTCCAGAAATCAGAAGCCTACTGCTTCTGATGTTTTCAAAAATACACATTCATTCAGTTAGTATCTTCAGAATTATGTCTGCTTTGCAATATTAAAGAATTGCTGCATTCCTGCATGCCATAAAATTTTAATTGAGCTACTTTTAAAGATTCCAGAGTATTTGTAACACTGCTGTGTGATAATTATTCTTACAATGCTGTGTATACTCACCACATAAAACCTTCATGTTAATAGCTAAAGAAAACAACACCAAGCCAAAAATTCTGGGGCAAATTTTCAAGTGGTATAAATCAGTATACATCTGTAACTCTGATGGAATTAAGCTGATCTGCATCAGACTCTGTGTATTCCTTCTGCATGTCAGATTTCCCTAGCAAAACTAAGTGCTCAATATATTTGCCATAGTCAACTTTCAGCTGTTATAGTCTGGAAAACGCATAAGATCTTTTCATAGCACAAAGAAGAAAAAAAGGAATTCCTCCTTCCCCATATATAATAAAGATATGTACTGCAGTGGGTTTTGGAGTGGATTTGTTTATGTATGTGTTTTGGGTTTTTATTGTCTGGGATTTTGGAGAGATTTTGGTTTGTTTTGAGGAGGGTGTTGAGATGTTGGATTTTTGAGTGGTTCTGTTTGGGTTTTTTTAGGATTCAAAACAGTTAACTCCAAATTTTGTATTTTTCAGTGACACAAATGACTACATTATTTGGTATTTCAGTCAAATGTCAACCAGTATTTTCAGGTAATTAACATAACAGGCTTGTGATCCCTATTCACTGCAAAGAGGTGATGTACTTGTCCCTTGATATGATCAGGATTTGAAAATATGTTTTTCATATTTTTTTAGAATGAAAGCAATACTTGATTTCCAACAGCAGAGTTGAATTCTTCCAGTGCTGCTTCTCAACATAACTGAATAACAGAGTATTTCAGTGGCGGCCTTTGTGTAATCAACACATGTTCATGTCACTTTGTGCTTGAGAGGAAATTAGAAGACATTTTCCTTTCATACCTATTTGCAGCCAATTTCCTCATCCTTCTCTCTTTTACACATGAGCAGTTTTAAGTAGTGTAAATAACACTATTTCCCCTACTTTTTATTTTAGGTTTCCTTTCCCAACCCCCCTACCCTTATAATACTTTTCCTTCTCATCAGAGAATAGGCAGGAAATTATCGAGTTGTATTTTATATTCATTTTATCATTAGTCACCACTACTTAATGCATGTATTTATGCAAATTTATGTCTAAAGCAAATGTTCTTTAATCAGTTTGCACATACCTGAAAAACTTAGGTTTTCAATAGCGAATTAAATAAATGCTTTCAGTGACCATTTGGTATGTTTGTAGGCAAAGTCTGGTTGTGTGAGCATACCAAGACAAGTGCACATGAGCATGCGTCTGTACAGAAAGCCTCCTCTCTGATTACAGAACATTATCCCAAAAAAAAAAAAAAAAATTAAAAAAAAAATAAAAAAGAAAGAAAGAAAAACCCAAATTTGCACAACGTTAAACCAGAGCCTCAAGTGATGCAAAGGCTGGCTTCACACCTGCAGTGACAGGGGTACAACTTGCATCCACTAACCAAACGCATTGGATCTGTCCATCCACAACCAGCACACGGAAAGGGGATGTCCTTTGTCCTTTCCCTGCAAAGTCAGGTTTAAAGCAGCAATTGCTGCTGGTAGCAGTTCATCGTACCTCAAATCTCCACGAGTGTTGCTGAAAAACAAAAAGTCCTGCCTTTTGATTTTTCTTTTAATGTCTTTTTACCTTGAGTGTGCTGCATTACAGCAAAGACAAGGAGAGTTAGAAGTGTTTCAGCACAGCACAGACTAACCACCGTGTGACTCCAAAAATGACCTAAACCTTTAAAAGCGTTTTTGCACGTCGTCGTCATTAAAACACACCGCCTGCTCCCTGATACCAACGGGAACAAAGGAAAACCGGGAGTACTAGAACCTGCAGCACTCTCATCCATGGGAGAGCAGCCAGCACCACAACAGCAGCAGCAGCAGCAGCAATGGCGAGGGAAAAAACCCTCATTTATAACCAGTGACAACTAAAACCTATGAAGTTTTTAAAAGAATGTGATTGTTGTCAAAAGGAATTGGGTACAACAATGCTGCGTTCAGCTCTGGTTCCACTCAAAGCCGTGGCTGAGGGGCTCTGGGAAAGCTGCTGGAAGGCTGGTGGGCACAGACCAGCAAGAAAGTGAATTTTGCATACTGTACGGATCATCGCTCAGTTCAGGGCAGTCATATTGAATCTGTGATCAACCAATTGTGCTTCATGAAACCGTCAGCCCTCATTTATGTCTAGCTGTTTTCTTCTGTCCTGCTGTAAACAAGCTCTGCTCTGAGCTGTCTCCCTACCCTTATCTGCTTACGAAGATCACACAGACAGACCTCATCAGCAGCCTTAGAGTTAAAGTTAAAGTTACTGCTTCCAGACAGCAGTCCCCATGCAAGCTGGAAGTCAAAAAGAAGAGCAACTTTGGAATGACAGAGTTTTAGTTCCTTTTAGGAAATGCATACCTTAGATTCATACACATACTGGCATGTTATGTCTCTTTCATGAAATTAAATTAGGTGTTCCTAATATGAACAACTGTTTCTAACATCAGCAAACTAGCTCAGCAGATTCACCCACGGTTTTGTTTGTGGGTTGGTTGTCTTGTTGTTGGGTTTTTTTGGTTTTTTTTTTTTTTTTTTCCTTTAGGGCCTTGTTTGAATACAGCTAAAAGAGAAGTAGCTGGAAATATTGTCAGTCTGGTAGGGCTCCAAGAACCTAATAATGCCTGAAATGCTCTAAGGAGTGTAACGATGGTAAACAGGAACAGGTATGCTGGCTTCTGTTCTCATTCACTTCAGTGAGAGCATTAGCCTTTAAACAAAAAGCAGAGCACAGTTTTCAAAGAATGATCCTCTCGCATAAAAAGGGATGGAGCCTCACCAAGCACTTATTCCTCTGTGAACATACTCACACACACACACGCAAATGCATTAGTTGGTATTTACAGCATTTAATTCTTGCAACCAGCTGCTAAGCCCCTGTTAAGGCTTTCCTTTATGCAGCTGGAGCTGGAACCTTTTCCTTTCTCCCAGCCTATTACTTTGTCTGTTTAAGGGAAGGCAGCCAAAGAGAAACAGCTTGGTATTTGCACCTGTCTGCTTTAAGCACTCCATGTTGGATTTTGCAGAGAACAAACTCTTCATTGCTAAAGAGAGTGACACTTATTAGGGTCAAAGATGTTTTTAGCTGACTCTGCAGCAATCAAAAATAAATAAACTTAAATAAATAAACAACCCCACACTTTGTTTATTCTAGCTAGACAATGAGGCCAAAGGAAAAGGCTTGTTGTAAAAGAGCAGCTCAGTGTGTAGGTGGAAGATGTAACCCTGTGTGTCTGGTCTAATAGAACACCAGGCACAGCTAGGCGTGAGTGAACCTGCATGCTGCCCACGCAGGAGCACGTGGGAGAGCTTTTGCCTCTTCCCCTATAAAACACAGAACTGCTTCAGAAAGCAAACATGTGCAAAGAATCCTTACGGATTTCTATGTACTGGACTGCCTTTTGAGGACCCACAGAAAGCTTTGCTACCTAGATAGTCAGACCCAGGAGAAAATTGTTTTTATATGATTAAAATAAATGTGTGCTCCATCCCTGTGTATGCTCAGAGGTGTGCAAGCGTGGCCATACAGAGCCCCACTATCTGGAGTGTAAATCAGTGAGGGTGGACATCAGGCGAGTAACCCACGTGTGATCTTTCAGCCTTACACAAACTCTCTTAGCACGCTTGCTTCTTCCTAGAAAACAAACACCGTGCTTTCAATCAACTTTCATTTACAATTGCACTGAAAGAAACAACAATCTCACTGGTGTATTAGCTCAGTTACTAAGAAGTAGTCTTTTATTGCTTGCTCTTAAAATAGAAAAGCCCTCAAAAAACTCAAGCTACAGAGCTGATGACAAGAACAAAAATGCCAGGGGAAGAAAAAAACTAGAAGAGAAATAAAACAAAGTAAAACATACAATTTATTAAACAAAACGTTGGTGCTGCATTTTGATTTCAGAAGTTGTCCCCATTTGTACTTCCTGTTTAAACAATAACTAACATGATGATGGGTTAAATGAAGTCGAGATTGCCACAAACGTGGCCTCACTAGTAATTAATGTAGTTTAATATGGTTGTTGGCACACATCTCACATGACAGATAATGTTCCAACATGTCACTGATAGGACCTTTCAGCACAGCTTTAGGAGATCTACCAGGCATTGCCGAGGTTGGTTGGGTCAAAGGGTTGAACCATGTGTAATTCAGAACAGAAGAGGTCCCACGGTCACTCCACAAAAACAATTACACTACTTATTTCACTCCATCCCTTGCCCGAAATTCACAAGCCTCACAGTTTCAGCGCAGTCAATCTCGCTCTGCCCTGGGGCTATGAGCCGCATGAAAATATGTGGTGCTGTGTTTATAAATCTAATCAAAAATAGAAACAGTAGACAAGCACAATGAGGTCCTACTATGGATCATGGGAATTCT
The DNA here is from genome assembly GCA_013398615.1 of Brachypodius melanocephalos. Taxonomy (NCBI): domain Eukaryota; kingdom Metazoa; phylum Chordata; class Aves; order Passeriformes; family Pycnonotidae; genus Brachypodius; species Brachypodius melanocephalos. Next base: position 4,137,460 of record VZSR01003809.1, read on the forward strand.
CTAAATTCTGAAGGCACTTTTGTTTAACTTCTGTGAGCCTTCTCCTACCATTACATTGTCTGGTACTCTCGTTAATCATCTCCTTGACTTGTCAATGCTATAAAGGAGCCTATGCGTCTGCTGACTTCCCTCCCATCACACTACAAATAATATTATGAAATAGCAATGCTAGGAATAGTCCTTTCAACTTTTCTCTTTGGAAAGCATGGCTTTTTCTTCACTTACCTCTTTCTCCATGTCGGCCTGCCCTTTCTCAGACCTGCAGCAAAACACGCTTCCTCCTGCAACAAAGGAAAGGCAGTATATCTGAATTTTCAGTCTGCACAGTTATTAATACCACTGGGTTTAACATGCAGAGCACCAACCCATAAACCTGCTAGACTGGGGAGGGGAGACTTTCCTGGTGCCATCCCTGCTCTGACCTTGTCAAAGAGCAAAGGGATGATGTGGTCCTGCTCCTTCATTTCTTTTTCGAAAAGAAATATGCATTAGACCATTAAAAAAAAAGAACAAACTGCTAACAAACATAAACAAAAAGACCATAATTTAAGATCAGATGAAGCAATGGCAACGAAAGCCTAGTTTTAAGTGGAAGCAGTCCAGAATGATAATTCCTATCACCAGAGTGTAACTACTAAAATGATGCAGTTTGCTGTGGAATACACCTCACCTGAAGACTACAGTACCAAACCTGTCAAACACAGGAATGCTTCGGTAATCTGGGTCCCACTTTTGCCTCATTCTCTGTGCTGGGATTTCCATTAAAAGGATGAAAATTTTCCTCTACTTTGAGGTTATAATTAAGCAAATACACAATAACTTCACAGTTATTGTACATCGTGCCAGCAAAAAGGCCTCAATTTTATACCAGCTACTTTTGTCCCTATGTGGGAATAAAATTTATTCTTTGAAAATGGCCAGACAAGTTGCCCCTGTGCCCACTGAAACCAATGGCAAAACTCAGTTTGACTCCACAGTTGCAGGATCTGACCCACAATGAATAACAATCTTCTTCCTTGGCCAGATTTTCCCTTGTGCATTTACACAAACACGCTTTCAGGTTATTTTGCTGAGCCTGAAAACAAAACAAGACTTAGAACAATTAAAAATATCCCTTCAGAGTCCCTCAGAAGCCTTAGGTGACCTTCTGGGTCAGAAGATGCCCTGTACAAAATACATGTTTGGCCCCACTTGAGGAAACTCTCTCTCCTGAGGGCACCAGTGCCTAATTCTGAGTATGTCCTTAGATTTCATTGAAACCAATACAAAAGACAGTGGATGGGGCCACAAATGCTCCACGGAAAAAGGCTGCATTGTCACTCCAGTTTCTCACTTATGAATGAAGGGCTGAGCTTTTGCCCAGGCTTTGCTGATGCTGAGAGCCTGCTGACCTCTGCCATCACTCCCAGATTTCAGTGCCCTCCTTGGGGTGCCAAGGCCATCTGGGGGCTGTGAATCCAGCTCCTCCTAGAGCCAGCCCTGCCCAAACAGCCCCTGCACCATAGCCCACAGCTATTGCAATGCTCTCTGCTCTGGGACACTATGCAATATTGAAAATAAAGCCCCAGCAAGACCCCACAGATAGGCTCAGGTCATGTATCTGATCATTGTATCTCTCAGGAAATAACCCCAGTCCCAATCCCAAAATCTGGGATGGGTTCTCAGGACAAGGTAGTGTGTGCATTTCTTTTCCAGCTACTGGAACTGTACATCCACAGAATGCAACAGGTAACTACTTTGAAGCCCAATGGCATGGCATATTGTTTGTTACGACTCAAAGGGGAACGGCAAAAATGTATGAACCAAAAGCAACAAAATCTTGAAAGGGCTCTTTTGCTCTTCAAAGTAGAATGGTGAGAAGCTGCCAGTAGAAGAGAACTGATGAAGACATAAACTGTGAATTCAACGTTTTCATCCATGGGCAACATCTGTGCATTGTAGAAGAGCCAAAGATGCAGCAATAAGGACTTGCGAAGCCACAACAGTCCAGGAATCCAAACATTAATGGAAAGACTTGGAGTTTCATCTTAAAAAATGGGATTGATGACATAAGGACAGCAAAGGCAAAGACAGATAAACAATGAGTTCAGAAGAGACATTAATAATGTTAGGGTCTAAACACTGATTTTCTTAGAGTTTGAGAACTTCCTATTATTTGGGTTTTCTGGGAATTTTTGTTTGTTTGTTTGCTTTGGTGGTGGACACTTTATTGTTTTGGGTTTTTTTAATAAAGGTGTTAGACATTGTTTTTCCTTTTTTCTTTATAGTACCAAACACACAACACATTCAACAGTGCACCAACTGAGGCTGACTGTGGCCTTAGTTAACCTCAGCAGCCTATTTTCTTTAGCTGGATAACAGCTGAATCATTAGCATTAAACTAGCTTGCATTCCTGAAAGAATACAGCAAAAACAGAGCACATGATCTTCTCAGCAATAAAAAGTATTTGAGATCCCACCAGGTACTTTATTTCATACCCAGCTGATGTATTTTGCATGAATTAGGGGTGGACTTTAGTCATTTTTAAGTCCATTTGTAGTAAAATGGCAAAGCAAAACAATTACTTAGAAGTTTTTACACTGGATATTCCACCTTTTTTTTTTCTAATTTTTCACTCAATTATGCTTTTTTTTCCACAAGAGGAAAAACTAGGGATAGTAGATTAAATATGCAAGATAAATTAATAACTTCCTGTAGTGAAAGTAATTTATTTTTAATACAAAAATGGATGAATTAGAGAGATGCACAGAAACACTCTTTTAGCACCACAACCCTATCAAACAGGCTCCCATCACCAGCTGGAGGTCAGGGAGGGATCAAAACAACACACTTTTCCACTGGAGCATGCTCAGGTACATATTTCTCATGATAGTTGATATTTTACGCTGTATCAGCCACTAGCAATCACTTGGACCAGTGTACAGCAAGGGTCTTACAAATGTACCCATAAAAAGTACAGTTTTCACCACGCTGCCATGCAGAAGGAAAGAACCCTCCTGTTCATAGCTGTGCACCCAGAATCTCCCCAAAGCACAGACACATCATCCCTGGCCAAGGAGAGCAATGCCAGGCACAGATGAGGTGTTGGATGTTGCTGGAGGAGGAAACAGCAGGAGGTTCATAGCAGGAGCAGCAAAGCAACAGTTTGTCATCTTGGGGGCTGCCCTCACTGCTTCTTCACCCGGGGCACCATTTATCACATCCTAAGAAGCAGGGCTGTGGGATCTCTGTGCTACAACACCGGCAGAAACCACACTGAGTAAATGATAGCCCTAACGACCCTCCTCGTAATTCCCTTTGGACTCTCTCGTAAATACCAGGTAGCCAGCCTTGGTCTTTAAGAAATATTTCTCCAGGGGAAAATTGCATCTCCAGTGAAGAGAATCCATCAGTCACTTAAATTCAGCAGGACTGACCTTTGGAGCCAAAAGCACTGTGCTTATCATCCTTTAATCATCAATTTTGGGAGCAAGTCCTTCAAAGTAATCTCAGATCCGTGCTTTTTTTATCTTTCCTTTTTAAGTTTTCCTTTTTTTTTAATTTATAAAGAAAGGAATTTAGTGTAATATATCTTTATAAAGACTGTTAACACACTCAAAATAAGGCTCACATTCAATTGCTTCACCTGATAGGTTGTGATGTTCCTAGCCTTTTTCTGTGCACCTGTAAAGATGGATAGACACACGATTTTTCTAATGATAAAACTCAGTAGGCAGCTTAGCCCCACTCAGCTGCTTGCTCACTCTCCATTTCAGTAGAATTGAGACGAGAATCAGAAGGAAAAAATACAAAAACTCATGGGTTTAGATACAGATAGTTTAGAACCATAGACTGATTTGGGTTGGAAGGGACCTTAAAAATCGTCCAGTTCCAATCTCCCTGCCATAGGCAGGGACACCTTTCACTAGACCACATTACTCAAAGCCCCATCTAACCTGTCCTTGAACACTTCCAGGGATGAGGCATCCACATCTTCTCTGGGCAACTCATCACTCTCCAGTAAAGAATTTCTCCCTAATATTTAATCTAAACCTAATGTCTTTTACTTTTAAACCTTTTGTCCTGTCAGTATGTGTTCTTGTAAAAAGTCCTTCTCCATCATTCTTGCAGGCTCCCTTCAGGTACAGAAAGGTCATGACTAGAATAGCCTGAAGCCTTCTCTTTTCCAGGCTGAACAATTCCAGTTACCTTAGCTTTTCCTCATAGAAAAGGTGCTCCATCCCTCTGATCATCTTGGTGACCCTGCTCTGGATTTGCTCTGACAGGTCCATGTCCTTCCTGCTGTGCTCAGGGCTCCAGAGCTGGGTGCAGCTCTCCAGGTGGGGTCTCACCAGAGCAGGACAGAGTGGTAGGATCACGTCCCTTGCACTGCTGGCCATGGTGCTTTGAGGCAGCCCAGGACATGGTTGGCCTTCTGGGCTGCCAGAATTTCTCTTTTTAAATGAGAGGGGAAAAAAGAAAAGGGAGTAGGGAGGGAACCACAAGCAAACTATGATGCAAAAGAAAACAATTGCTCACTAGCAACCGACTGATGTGCAGCTAGCCCCCAAACACGTTTCACCCACTCCCCTCACACTCAGTTTTATTGCTGGACATGACATCCTATGTTATGGAATATCCCTTTGATCAAAGGGGGTCAGCTGTTCCAACTTCTTCCCCTCCCAACCTCTTGCATAGCCCCAGCCCACTCACTGATGGGGTGGTGTGAGAAACCGAAGAGATTTTGACACTCTGTAAAAGCACAGTTCACCAGCAGGTAAAACATCCCTGTGTTATCAACACTGCTATAACAAACCCAAAACACAGCCCCACACAAGCTACTATGACAAAATTTAATCTCAGCCCAAACCAGCAATTCCTGTGGAAGCCAGAAATATCAAAATTTTAGGTTTTGTGCCAGCATCTCTGTATTCCCATTTCCCACCAAATGGAAAGCACCACACATGAATATTGACCACACTGCTTCAGAGCCTGGCTTATGGATGACCATCTCCTGATGAAGTCCCAGAGCTCATGTTTAAGAGTACTGAATGTTTTTGTGATCTCCACCTGGCAGTCACTATTGAGGGAGGAACAAAACCAGCCCCAGCCTGGACAATTTTTTTTTTATTTTTTTTTTTTAATAGAGCTGCCTACTGCAAGACTAGGAGACAGCTCAGATTAAGATGGTAGCAGGCAGCAGGATTGAGAGGCTGAGCACAGTAAGAAACCATGCTCCTCATGGTCAAGCTAAAAATGTTTTTTCCTCCAGTTTTCCACTTCTAAAACAGGCACAGTAATTCTCCTTGTTACCTTAGTGATTCTACCAGCCATGGTGAATTTCTACACACCACTCTGAGTGTAATATCATTGTAACAGGAATTTCAGCACTGCCCTGTCCTTAATTTTTCTTTCCCACCCACATCTCAGCTCTTAACCAGCAAAAACAAAAGGAAATATTTTCTTTTTTCATTACAGAAAGTTTTTTGACTTGTAATTCTTAAATTACACAGCCTTCACATTACAGAAGAATGTTAGTTAGAAGTACCAAGCTTCACATGAAATCCTGAAAGAAAATACATGCTTTAGAGACAAAACCAGTGAATGATTCTGCTTGAGACAAAACAGCATTGTAAACTCTAAGCAGACATTGTACGCAAAGGTAAACAAAAAAATCTAAGTATAAAATGCTTATTATTAGTCAACATTTGTGACGAGAGCGCCAACTTCTTTTTAAAAGTGTTTCAGAGTTTCCTCCTTAATTTATTTACAGGGAACAAGTATTTTGTATTTGCCATAGAGTTTAGTACTTCCTCATGAACGTCTACTTGTATTCATTATCTGATTAGCACTACTGCTACAAGGGAAAGCAAGCAAATGAGAAGTTATTTTTATGCACCCTGCAGTTTAGGGAATCAGCTTACAGTGATTGGAGCATTGTTTTCCAAGAAAGTTTCACTGTAAATAGCACAATCTGCACTAGGAAAAATTCAGTTTTGCTGTTTGTAGTTCAAAGATAAAATTTCAAATATATGTATGAAGGTGTAATGTTAAAGGGTTTTCTTGCTGAGTTAAGCAAGAGTATAAGCAAGGACTCACTGGAAAATACAGGAAAATTCTTCTTGTAAAAGTTGCACTTGTTACATACATCACTTCAGATATCAATACTGTTGCTAATAGATCAGGAGAGTTTCCTTTCAGTCAAAGAGACAGAAATCATACTGTATGAGCAGTCCCAGAAGGAATACCTCTAGTTGTTGAAAACATATTTCACTTGCCTCTGGCAGGAGTTTCTGGATTAGTGTCATATACGTGTCAACATGAAACAACATAGGCTACTTGTTCATACATTCCCATTTGTCCTCCTTGTATCAGCCTATATGCCAGCTGACACTGACTGCACATGTATATCAATATATTCCACCCAGTGAGTGCACTCCTCTGTCAGCCACTTGTTAATGAGACATAATCACCAAGAACAAGTGAAGGGAAACTGAGGCAATGGCTTCTATAACTGAGAAAGTGGCACAAAGTAGACAGTGAATTAGGAATGTATTTTTAATTTGCATATCACTAATTAGAAGTGGCAGTGTATATGGAGACATATTTTGACTAATGAGCAGAGTTGCAGCTTGGTTTTTAAAACCCAGTTAGCTGATAAGACCTAGATGCACACAGTTCAAAGTCTGCAGTGATTTCCATTAGTTTTCACAATCAGTAATAGCAGGAAAATTGTGCCTGGCATGTTTTAAACTTGGTATTTTCAGCCAGCACAGCTAGGTGTGAAGTTTCTTTGTCCCAGCCAGGAAATCAGCAATTGAAGTCCTGACTCCAAGATTTGAATTCTTGGATTAAATCTCCCTTTCAAATAAATGCTAGTGATGTTTCATTTATTACATGCGAAAAACAGCTACCTCAGGACCTCGAGCAAGGAAAGAATAGTCAAATATGACTGCTTCAATATTCCTGCATTTGGGGATAGATGGCATGCCCAATAGGCCCAAAGCTGTTTTCTAACCAATGAGAAGCTGTAAAACTGATATGCCGTCTGCATGTCTTCCTCTGATAGAGTGGAAGAGTCTGCAGCAATCCCATGACATGTTCTCCTTGGTGATGCAGCAGCTTAACAAATTTCTGCTGTCTGCCCCCTTCTTCTCTCCAGCCACTCATTCCTGTCCTTGGAAAGCAGCTCACTGAAACCTCATTGGGCTGTATTTACTGTAGATCTTAAGCCAGGTTAAAAAGACCTGTCTCCAAAACACCTCTTTTTATTATTATTTACCTTGAACCATTTCACTGGTTCTGCACATGGTTGTGCCACTGCAGCTAGGGCACAACAAACTCCATTAAGGAAAAAGATTATCCTTAAGTGAGCTCTCCCATCAGAGAAAACATATACTGAAACTAGACTCTCATAACCACGTTAAAGTTTACTACCAGCCCCATAAACTCAGATTCTGAAAATATTTATGTTCCTCCACCAGCAGAACAAAGTGAAAAACTACACTGATTGATATTATGAGACCTAGAATAGAATCTACTACCAATTGTATATTGCAATAGTTACAGCTAATCACAAGATAAAAACAAAACAAATAAACAACAACAACAAAACCCACCAAAAACAAAACCAAAAAATCTTCAATGAGGTAGCATCCAGCAATGATTTGAGGAAACAGGAAAGAGACACATTACCATGTGCACCAACCCAGCACACATCCAGAGGCGATAGCCACACATGGTCTGGGTATTTTCTCACCTGTCCACTGCCTTGCAGAAGAGCAGGGCAGCCCTACTTCCTTCTCACCCACTTGGGTACAACTTGATGCCCCACAGCTACTTCTCCAGTTTAGGATTGGTGCAGTCTGGAAGACAAAAGGCAATCAATTTGCCTTTCCACACAGGATCATCAAAAGTCTTACAGATCAGTGAATTTTTTCTGAGGTTTTAGTGGCACACTAACATTTTGATAACCTGTTTAGCAAGAGCTAGTTTCACTTGACAAGAGGGCAATTTGAGCCAGAAGTAGCTGTTTTCTGAGCATCACTTGCTATGTTGAGAGAATAAATGAGGTTTGGATTTCTTGGCTTTGGCTGTCCTTGGGTGACACCCAATCTGAAAATAGACTTTAATACTGTCTGGTATCCCTCAAAAAAAATCTCAACCTATAAGCTGCCATCTGGATGCAAGCTGACCTGGATCATACAATCTCCCTTCTCCTGAAACATGCAAGGCAATTACATGAGCCCCAATGTGAAGTTTACACTTCATCTCCTATTCATCTACTAGGAAACAGCTTTTTTTGGCACACAGGCAACAGGAACAAGCTGGTTTCATATCAGAGTGTCAAAGAACTTGCTTCAGGTTGGACCATGAATGTTCATCCTTGATGCTGACGAGATGCCTTGAGAGCAGCATCTTTCACACCATCTGCAAATGGTGCTACTGAATATACTGAATACTTTCCAGCACTGAGCCCAGGGGCACAGTTTGCATCTCAACATGGCCAAGTGAGGAAATTCTACTTCAGTGTCCTAGACCAAAAGGACCACAGGTGCAGAAAATTACTAAACACAAGCAGCTGCTTCATATAACATAAGGATACTTGAAAGGGGCAGTGAAGGAAATTGAGAGACCATGTGTGGGTGTGAAACGTTGCATGGTCATGGATATGGAAGAAGAAGGCCATATGAAACCAAATCAGATAGGGCTTTGTATCAGCAGTAAATTTGCCTGTTCTTACATGAAGCAGTTTTAGGTGATAGGAAGAAAAACATTGGAAGTTAACAGGGATTTTGCACCAGGACTTCAGCCTCCATAGAGTGCTACCCACAATTTTTCAGTAGAGCTACATCATCCTATACTTGCAGAGGATAAGTCTCCGACTTATGTGGAAAACAACTCTATTTTTTTTAATGCAGTTCCTCCCAGCAGTTGTTACACTCAACAAGCGAGTGTGCTTCAAATCCTGAACATTGGTGGCTTCTGGAAGTGATAGTGCCACATTCAAAACCACAACACTGAGCTCAACCTCTGTTTGCATTTCAAAGAATCATAGACTGGTTTGGGTTGGAAGGGACCTTAAAGATCATCCAGATACTACCCCTCTACCATGGGCAGGGACAGCTTCCACTAGACCAGGTTGCTCAGAGCCCCATACAACCTGGCCTTAGATAATTCTTCAGGGATGGGGCATCCACATCTTCTCTGGGCAGCCTGTTCTAGTGCCTCACCTCAATGTCAGTAAAGAATTTCTTTCCAATATCTAACCTAAACCCACCCACTTTCAGTTTAAAGCCATTACTTCTTGTCCTATCACTACAGCCCTTTATAAAAAATACCTTCTAGCTCTCTTGTGGGGCTGCTCCAGAAACTGGAAGGTTGCTTTAAGGTTTACCTAGAGCCTTATCTTTTTCCAAGCTGAACGACCTCAACTGTCTCACCCTGACTTCACAAGAGACATTCTCCAGCCCTCTGAACATTTTTGTGGTCCATAACTGGACTCGTTCCAACACATCCCTTCTTGTGTTGGGGGGTCCGGGACTGGACACAGTAACCAGGTTGGGTGTCCTGAGAGCAGAGGGGCAGAATCACCTCGTCACACTTCTTTTGATGCAGCCCAGGACTCTGTTGGTCTTCTGGACTCCAAAAACATATTGTCAGGTCATGCTGAGCTTCTTGCCAACACCACCAAGTCCTGCTTTGGGCTGCTCTCAATCCATTCTCCATCCAAGCCTATTTGTGCTTGGGATTGTCCCTATCCAGGTGCAGGACCTTGTACTCAGCCTTGAGGTTCACAGCGTTCTCACAGTACCATGTCTCAAGCTTGTCGAGTCAAGATCCCTCTGGATGGCATCTCTTCCTTCCAGCGTGTCACCTGCACCACAGAGTTTGGTGTCACTGGCAGACTTGCTGAGGCTGTCCTCAATCCCACTGTCCAATTTCCAACAAAGATGGCCCCAACTCCAACCCCTAACACCTCTTGTCACTTGCAGATGTCGTGGAATTAAACGCTTTGCTCTTTTTTTTTTTTTCTGTTCCTGTGTAACAATAATCCAAGTCAGAGACTAACAACACATTGTGATATATGCTTACTATGCTTACACAGTTATATTTGAATATTTTTATATATAAGAGTTAACTAAAGCCAAAGTGAAAATTACTGATAAGGATCTTTCCTTTGTATTGCTGCCATTAATACTGTAAGTTGCTTTTTAAATACTAGCCAAAAAATTTAGACTTGTTTGGGAACTAGTCAAACCTGTGCTCCTGGCTTTCTAGTAAAAATTGTCACACATTAAGAGACTCACATCTTCTCAGATCCTCCTGCCACCTCTTGTCCATCATTATTGCAGATTAATGCCTGTACCTCCTTTGTTCTGCAACGGCCTTTGCTGACAGTTCTGCAAAAAAGTATTTTGGTGTACCGCATGTTGAGAAATGCATGCCAAGAACAATCCTTCTCATTTAAGTCACCACAGAGGAGTCACATCATGCCGCTTTCTCTGGGTCGTTTGTGCAATGTCAGGTAAGGCAGGATGTGACTCAGCCATGACTGGGTTCAGAAGTAGGACTCTGAAATCTTCTGGTCTCAGTTTACTTTGGGAATTCTTGGGACTGGCAGAAAAAGGAAAGTGAACCAAGAGAAAATTAATGATAGATGCTCTAAACCTTGGTCTTCTGCAAAGCCTCCATGTATCCCTTCCTCAGAAGGCATTAATTCTGTAGTCTTCTGAGGGGTAAAGGAGATTAGAGAAACTGATTTTCCTCTCTTTCTATTCCCTGCTTTTCCCATTCCACAGAAGAAATCTCGTTTTCCTCCAGCTCTAGACTGTTTAACATTAGCAAGCAATTGTTCTGTCAGCAGCACCTGGAACAACTCTTCCCAGATGGAGGATCATATCTCCTCTTTCCCTTCTAGAGAGGGTGGCTTGAAAACCACCTTCTCATGAACCAGGCCTCAGCTTCCACCTTTGCTTTGAGACAAACCCTCGTTATACTTTGCCTAAGGATGTCCTGTGCTCTGACAGATGGCTTGAGGCCATCTTTCACAAAAGCCGGAGAACCTTGCTTAGTATTCTTAATCTCAGAGATGCACACATGCAAACACTAATGTTCTGATCAAGGCTGTGGAAGACTGCATCTCTTATGCACTTGTAATTTTAATATAAAACCTTAAGATACACCTGTTCACATTACTTCTGCCTAAAAAGTCACTTTTTCCTAACAGTTGAATAGCCTCTCTTACAAAGTGTGGTGAAGGCAAATGAACTTCATAGCACTAAATTTCATAGAATTGAACTGAATCTCACATGACTTGCATGTGGATGCCAGATACAGCCACATTTTAATACTCTGCTATTCATGAAAACAGAGTATATGCCTTTTTCAATTCCACTAATCCAAACTAATCTTTGCATGGAGTACTTGGCATTACGAGACAATATTTATACCCTAAATAAGCAAAGTGATGAGTTCCTATTCCATACATTGTTTTATCTCACTGGGTCCCTCCCACTCTGTTTTCTTTGACTGATATGACTCACAAATGACCCTGCAAATACAGTTCTCCCATACAGACCTACTTGCACAAGTGGACCCCCTAAAAGGTGCAACAGATGCAAGGAGGGGACAGAATGACCAGAGAGGAAAGAGATCAGGAGCATATAATAACCTTTCAGGACAATTCCCACAATTTTTCCAAGTAAACATGTCTGATATGAGCTCTGCAGTCATGCACAGATAGATGACACATTTGTGTGTGGGCAGAGGATGAAATTGGGTGTGGACTGCGTGCCTCTGCAATAGGCACAGTGATAAGTCTAACTCAGCACCAGAGGTGCTGAGTCATCTGTTCAGAGCTTAGAGTTCCTCATCATTCCCTTTATCACATGGAAAAATCCTGGCTGGTTTGCCCGAAAAGCTTTCCTTGCTGGCTGGGGCCCAATCTGAGAGAAAGGCCAACAGCAGAGCAGGATTTAGACACATTTGGAAACTCTCCCCAAAGTCCCCTGATTCATGGGGAGGGATTGTATACCCCCACAATAACACCAAGCACTCAGAACAGTTATTTTGCTTCTTTCATGCTCCTACAGAATGAGCATAGGTGAAAATAAACAGGTTTGTAAGTATCTTAAGTGACACTTGAAGGATTGAACTCAGAGGCAACTGAAAAATCCAAGCACCTAACCCAGTGTATGGAAGTGTGTAGAGAAAAAGCAATATCTGATTTTGGGCAATGATCACTACGATCACCACAGATGCTGACAGTGAGTAAACATCTCTGTATTCTGAAATCCTGCCCAGCATCAGTTTCACATTTTCTTTTTCCTACCTTTTCAACACAAATTGGTAAATTAGCTACATGCCAACAAACCTAATGGCATGATGGCAGAGAGGTACATCCTTATTCTCAGAACAAAAACACAACTACAGCCAATCTTAACTGCCTGAGCCAAAGAAAACCTCAGCAAATCTTATGAAGACATGACAATATTACACAATTACACCACAAGCAAGATAGTTGCTATGGCTTTGCTTCTTGTACCACCTCATAAGACCATGGCATAAATCTGGTATCTATAAATATTCCTGCTGTAGGCAGGAAGAAAAAAAATATTGTTACTGCATAATTTCCAGATGCAGGTCTTGACCACTTCATGTATGCTGTCAAGTGAGAAGCATTATAGAAGAGGTATTATATATAGCAAAGGAATTTTATTACCCACACCACTAACAAGAGAGGTGGGAAAAAGGTGGTGCTTGTTAGAATAGATATTGTTCCCAATTCTCCCCCAGCAAATAAAACATACACATGGTGTGGCAAGAGCACATTGCAGGGGATGAGCAACCAGAGAAGTGGCTAATTAGCCCCTCTAGTTGAGGAGTAACTGATTAAATGTGCCAAGTTCAGGGCTCTAGGTTGGAGGTCAAGCCCATTTCTATGTCCAGACCTCCTGCTTTTGCTGTCACTCAGAGGTTGCTTCTACACCAGTAAAACCTTTAAGACCAGATTCCTAGATAATATTGGTATCTAAGTCCTCTCTTAATGTCTGGCTTTGTAGTAATCTTAATTGGTAATCAAGTTCTCAGAGAATGGTTTTTCTGTTGAAGAAAGCAGTTTCTATTACAGCTTAGAGAGCTTACCTCCTTCCTGCCTAATGCAGGATTTCTTTTTCTTTTTGCTGAAACAGCTGGAGACCACCACCATGGGAGACTGGGAAGTGAACTGGATGAACTCTGAATCTAACATAATCACAGTTTCTGTTCTCTCAAAAAAGCATGATCAAATAATTAATAATGAGAGTGAACCATAACTGAGACATAGGCTGATCCCAGAAAGTGAGTCAAACCCGAGAGTTCACCAGCACAGATTTTTATATCAATGCCAAAGATCAATTTGGTCAGAAGGTTCCTAAAACAGAAGTCAGGGTGAATGACTAAAATCTGGGTAGACAAGATCCTGCAGCAGCCATCAGATAAAATCAGTTAAAAATGCAGTTTGTTACGGAAGTCAGCCAGCTCCCTACATGTCCCAACAAGAGTACCCCCAAAAATGCAAACCCCAGCTGCACGTAAACAGGCAGTTCAGTTCTTCACATATACCCTGGCTGCCTCTCATTAGCATGAAGCCTACATGTATTATCATGGTTTGTGGAGGTCTGACAACAGGAGCCCAAGCAATGTTATCTCAAGGATTCCTTGTGCCCCCCAGGCGCTCGCTGTGCCCTCCACTGTCTTTGCACAGCAGCTGGACCATGAGCTGACTGCAAAGGGAGCCTTTTGTTCTGCTTGCAGAAAACGTGTGAGTGACGACAGCAGCAGGAATAATAAATATAAATGGTATTACGCACACATGCAAACATCCCTGCGGAAAATTCAGCCATAGGGTGAATACCAAAATTTTACTTGTCACTTAGCTATTTATAAAGTCAAAGAAGCTCAGAAATAGCAAAAAATACTTATCCTTGCCAAAAACGTCTCCCAAAGTGGACAGCCCCAGGGGCTGAGATCTGAACTGTGCTCCAAACAGCAGTGGTACCTCCCCAGCGGGGAATTCCCAAAACAGGAAAGATTCCCCAGAGCTGACACAAAGCCAGGAGATTTGGCTCCCACGCCAGACTTCCTCCAGCTGTCAAGACAAGTGTGTCATGGTTAAAAAACCTGCTGTGCTCTGGTTATTTCCTGCTGGAGCTGTGGCAGGCTGGGCAAAGACAAGAGGAGCTGAAGGGCTCTGTTGACCGTCTCTGGCCCAAGATCAGAAACACGCACCCAGCCCCATCCTCTCCGGTGGCATCCAGAACTGCACGGCCCTGCAGACAAGGTCTTTTATCAGTCCCTATAAGCCTTCTACCATCCTTTTTGTAGTAATGCTTATATGGCATTACTCAAGAGTTCATGTGTCGCTCTGCTGGATGCACTCCTCCTTGCCACCACTCCCCTCAGACCCATACTTGTGAATTCCTTTTGCTTCCAAGGTACAAGAAACATCTTTTTGGGGTCAGCACCCTGCTGGGGATTATAAGCGTGCAAACTGAAGCTTTAAACAAGTCCATGCATCACTGAGGTTATATCTTCAAGGGATGGGGTAAGCCCTCAGGAGGGGTGATTTTATCTGCTGATATAAGAGTAGCCAGAGAGAGATCTGCAAGCTGTTCCAGGCCAATACAGACTCAGGCTTTAAAAGTCTCATGTGATTTAACAGTGACTCATGGCTGATCCCTACCTCCCCTGTCAACACTCACCACTGCTCTACATCCATAACATTGCTAGAGCACAACTGAAGGCCACAAGAAGTAGAAGTGAACAATGTTAATTTAGAACACACCACAGATCACTCAGGTCCTGTGCAAAACAGAAAATCTTGAGGCTGTGGATATTTTATGATTCCTTAAAATAAAACTTAAACATAATTCAAGTCTTTCTTTTTCACATCACCTGCAAAAGAAGAATTAATTGGAGAAGAACAAACTGAACACTAGCAGACTCTTCAAAACCTGTGCTGGGTTCTTTTGCACGCAAGTCTATTCAAAAGAGCACATGTAAATATATGCATAGGAATACTTAGATGCACATTTCCACACACACACATATAAATATTCGGTAGAATGCTCTTCTACTGTGGCATCCTTTTAGATGCAGCATCACTTTAAAATCCTTCATGAGTTGAGACACAGACCCAGCTTACCTTCCTACTTCCCAGCTTCTCTTCACCTTTTGAAACCGAATCCTCCTTGCAGTCTCTATGGTGACAGTGACGTCCACGTCCCCCTGATGAGATGGCTGCTGGCACGCACATCAGGTGCCAGAGCAAATCCATCAGCAACAGAAACCTCTCCAGCTCCTCCATGGGACACGATACTCTTCTCTAGAACTCAGTCAGACAAACAACCTGGTAAAGAAAACAATGTTAAGCCACCATCCTATGCCTAAAAGAGTGGGAAACTGGATGTAAATATGGAGTCTGATATATTTTTTTATTTTTCTCTTCAATAACAATTACTGCTACTTGGGAAATAAATGTGATAGCACTGCTATTGAAGAGCATATCTGGATAACCTACACAGAATGAACTAATTAAAGGTAATTTCTGCCAGAGGCTTTGACAGTGAGAACATACTTGCATCATGAAGTAGAAGTAGCTGATAAGCAGCATGACTAAAACCTCCTGCAATGTCCATCCACCTGGCACACAGAACCAGCAGTGACAGAAGGATGTTTCTTGGCACATGGTTAGTGGAGAGAGGAGCAAGAGATGAGATTTTTATCGAGTGCTAAGTGAGAAGCACCAGGTGGGACCTGCAAAGGTGTGCCTTTCAGGCAGCCACAGAAGGTGGCTCCAGTGACTTTCCCTCCTTAGTGAGTCACTGGGGTTGCAGAACACTATGCAGCCCTTGTTATATTTCATGGTGTTCAACAACCTAGTTGTTGGAACATAACCCAATTGTTACATGGTGTCCTGTAGCACCCTATAGGCACAGCAAAGGACGTTTAACTCCCGCTAGCTCTTCCCTTCTGACTGCCCAGATGGGGGGATATGTGCCAGGGAAACAGCTTTGGCTTTCTGCCACAGTCCACTGCCAGCACCAGCTGATACTGCACACCCCATGGATGCTCTAGACTGTCTTTAGATTTAACTGACTTTTTGTAAGTTTGCAGCTGAAGGTGTCTGTCACTGCTCTGTGTCACTGCATGCCAATGCAGGTGAGGAGATAAAGGTGTTTCTGGAAACAGACCTTGCCCTGAGGATTTTAACTGTGCAAGATACTCTGCTGCAATCAGCTGAGTTCTTCTCTGATAAAGTCATCCACTCAAAACCTAAGGGTCCCATTCAATCT
Source organism: Brachypodius melanocephalos (assembly GCA_013398615.1). Taxonomy (NCBI): domain Eukaryota; kingdom Metazoa; phylum Chordata; class Aves; order Passeriformes; family Pycnonotidae; genus Brachypodius; species Brachypodius melanocephalos. Next base: position 4,153,777 of record VZSR01003809.1, read on the forward strand.
AGAAAAATATTCAGAAAATTAAATACAGACACAGATTAGTCCCATATTTCCCTAAGTTTTCATGTCCTTTTCCTCTGATTAGACATAAAAAGAGATAGTCCATCATCTTAAAGATGAAGATTGCAATAGTCTTGCACATTAGGTGCAATCCAGAAAACCAATAATAATAATAGTTTTTAAAAGCAATAAATAGTATATGACTAAAACTTGCATTACTGCAATGCATACTAAAGATCTAATCCCCAGAGTGGGCTACTGACAGTACCATACCTACTGTTTGGATTTTTTTTCCTGTATTTTTTGCTCTTATTTATCTATCACTTCTTTTCTAGCACTTGGATTGTATATGCTCAGAACTGGAGAGTACTTGTTGCTCTGCATACTGCCCTTCTCGTGCTTGGTTGCTGGACCCTGCCCAAGACTTTTGATACTACAATAATATAAAAACAAGGCAGCTTGAGAAAAAATACAAGAAAAGTCCAAAACAAGACAGCATTACAAGACTTTGTTGCATATATAACCCCTGAGAAGTGAGAACTGCATCCAAATGATGCAATGCCTCAGTCTGCATGATTAGTAGGCACAGAAATCATCTTTTCATCCAAAGTAATGGAGTTTTCTCTGTATTTTCCCTCTCATGGGAACACCAGTTATAGATGTGTTGCAGCAGCCAACAGGTTTGTTTTTAAACAACCACAACAGAAGCAGAAGCACAGAAATACCTGTTTCTCGAGGTTTGTACAGAACTAGTCTCTATTTCACAGCAAGGAGACACAAAAAACATCCCAATTAAATCTCAGGACACCTAGGTCACTGGAATAAGAAGAGTTCCATCTCCTGATACCATCAGAGTCACACAGGTGCCTGCAAGTCCCTTCCCATTAGGGACTTAGAGAGAGCCCCAGCCATCCAACAGAGAGGAGCAAAATTCATTTAGGCAAGTCCATCAGCCAAGGGAGTACTGGGAAGACCCAGGAAACCAAGGTATAATTTAAAACATTCCTTCTCCAGTCTGCAGAGATGTTTAGCAGCAGAAGGTGACCCCAGGGTGCAGCAGTGTCAAGGTGACAGCATGCAGAGCAGCTCCAAAGTAAGAGCAGGTTCCACTGAAAGTGAGAGCTGCCACAGAGCACTGCAGAACCGGGATCAGTCTCCAAGGGCTAACCTGTAACTCACATCAATGTTTAACAGGAAAAGCACCACTAGAAGAGGACCAGGCTTTAAATTAACTAAACTATTAATTAAATACCCAATGAAAGGTAAACAGAAGTTTTAAACAGAGCACCCCAAACAAAACCTTTAATTACAATCATTTTGCATATGAAAACAACAACTGATACCTGTGCATATACGCTGTAAAAAGAACTCTCAAGGGGTTTTATATTTGGGCTTATTGAGGCTACGAAGTGATTGTTCAAAGAAACTCCCTTCTCAACCTGCATCCATTTTATATTTCACAGGTATTAAAACACTATGCTATTGAGACTTCAGACATCCAAGGAATTTGGATCTCATAACACCAATAAAGCACATGATTAAGCATCATGCATTTCATACCCCAGCTACTTACACCTTTGAGAGCATTTTTTATATTCTGTGGCCATATCTGACTGGATGACTTTTAGGATTTTTTTGTCTCTTTTCTTGTCTCTGGCCTTTTAGTGTTTTCATGCTTTTAAAGTTTCAAATGGCAACAGTTTAACACACTTCTAATTGGAAATGCACAATAATAATTAAAATAGGGTGGGTTTTTAATATAAAAAGGCTATAATTATGCCTTTTGCTTTGTTTGACAAAGCTATGATTCTTACTAAAACACATGACCAGCCCTCGGGTGGTCTATTCACAGCAAACAATGTATTGTCCTGGGCACACAAGACAGACAAGATGTTGTTTAATTGAGCCTCAGACTTCATTCACTTAACTTTTATGGAAACTACCAGCAATAACTCTTAGAGGGTACACCATTATTTCTTCTTTCATCAGCTCAGCATCATTGAAGGTTGCCATTATCAGCTGCTTCTTTCTCATGCACTCAGTTAGATTCATCATTGGGACACTACAGTTCTCTTTGTTTAAGGGTTAAAAAGCCAGAGGGAAGAGGTTGTTCCCTCATTACATCAGACATACAGAAACATACAAAATCTATTGCCAAGTTCTCCAAGAGATTCCTTTCCTGAAGCCCAACCTTAGTTCTCAAGCCAGTGAAAGCTAAGCTGCTCTGTTTCTTGGAGCCTGAACCCAGATAAGTCATTAGAAGATGAGCAACTCCTTACCTAAAACCTAAAAGGTTAAAAATTCCATCTCTACAATCACAAAGCAGTCCTTCCTCATTTCTGGATAGCTTTGATATCAGACATGATAATATGAATATGAAGCTAATGAATGATATCCACCATTGTCAGACTCAGAAAGGCTTGTGAGTGACCATCAGAAGCTGCTCACACCAGCCTGGCACAAAGTCACTCCAAAGCAGTTAACTCTGAAAACATCATTTCCATAAGAGGAGAGCTGGAAGACGTGTGTTGTTGAGCCTATCTGTTTGAACAATTATTGGAGGGTTGGATTGCGCTACTGCACAGAAAAATGGCCAAGAGACACAAACAGGCGATCTCCAGGCTTTTTAGTGAACAGTCCATTTTCATGGAACTCGAGAGCCAAGTGAAGTGGGGTGAGTGGTGACAAGATGAGTTGGCATGCCAAGGAAGAAGCTCACCAAGACAGCCATCAACATCTCTTTGCTCTGCTTCCCTGGAGACTCCACCAGTTCCTGGGATCACTTTAAAACTGTTCCCACATCCTCCAGCTGCTTATGCTTGCAAACCTTACTCTGCAACTGCTGCACCACATGCCTGGGCAGTACAATTCCAGCTCCTGTCTCCCTTGAGCAGAAGACAAGTTGGCCATGTCCATCTCATCCAGCAGCTGTGCTCTCCTCAGTTTGAGTCTGCAGAGTCAGGACACAGCCTGCACAGCCACAAACAGCCTTTGTCCTATCTGCAGTGACACAAGTCCACTGTGATGTGCTCTCTCCAGCAATGCCTGTCTCTTCCTGTCAGGAAAATATGACTGCACACTCCATCCAGGAGTCAGCAGGAAAAACAGCATGTGGCCAATATGGATATTCAGACATGCAGTGACTCAAGCCTAAGCTCAAATTCTGAGTCAATACAACGACATGGATTGTCCACAGCTCCCAGGATCATGATCCCTGCAGTTGTTCACCAAGGGTTTGACATCTGTCAAGTGTGCTTGTATTTCATAGGACAAACTCAGAACAAGCACATGTAGCCACACAATTAGGCCTGCCCAGAAGGAGTCAGATGTAACACATTTTCCCATTCCAGTATTATTGAAGAAACATTTCATTTTCAGTTGTGTTTTCAGAAGGCTAACAAGGGGCTCATGAATACATCAAAGCAAAGTCATATTATTCATTTACAACAAATGTTTCTGATTACATTCCCTCTGACCATTCAGACAACATTTTAATAAAAAGCTAGAAAAAACCCTGATGTTTTCCAAGACTACCTTTCAGAACCCCAGGTCCTGATCTATTTTGTACAACACAATTTGCAGACTATTCAGAGGACATGAAATGAAGCACAGGTTCCAGCTCTCTGGAAACCTGGGGCCTACCAGGAAGCCACCTTGCAGCTGAGATGGAGCCATCTCCAGCAGATGCCATCAGCAGTGAAAACAGTGAGAATACACTGTTCTACATGCATTGAAAATATGTACCCTTAAGGGTCTCACACAAACTACACCTTTGGTTGACTTCAGAATGGAGTCTCCAGGTGGTTAAAGCACTAACATTGCATTATTTATGATGATTGAAATGCATCTAAGTAGCGCTTAGCAATAGAATTTACACAAAGACACTTGATGGAAAAAATACAGGGTGGGGGGAGGAGGTTGTTTACAAAACAAGTTACAGTAATAAAGCTGCTAGGCTGAGCCAAGAGACCTCTTAGTAAATCATTTATTCCACAGTTTGACAATATTTACAAAGGTTTTTACATGAATTATTTACTCAAGCTTTTATAACTTGTAACGTACTGTACACAAAACAGCAAAAACACATTAGAGCTACAAACCTGGGAACATACAGTTATGCAATGACAGATGGTGGAAAGGGCTCTGACAAAGGGAAGTTTACAACTAACACAAGCAACAGCCTTTTTTATCTGTCATCAATAAAGGGCTGAGGACTAGCAGGAAAATGTGATTCAAGGAAACAAGACTTTTTTTCAAAAGCTACATTCTTTGTGATTGTTGGATTTGGTTATTTTTAAAAGAGCCTTTTGTTTTGAGTGTCTAATTCTAAGAATTACCATTTCAGTGAGTTACCACCAACCAATGAAAGGCTGTATAGCACAAAAGCCATGGTTTACATGAAGGAAACCCTGAATTTCTGCTGCTTACCCTATGAGCTTTAGGTCAATTTGAGTGATACTGTGTATGTATCTAACAAGTTTGCCCAGAGACACGACATGGATTAGTGCCTATGTCAGGAACTTTGGTGCACAACACATCCATTTCCCAAAACATCTATAACTGAGATAAAAGAATCAGAGTACAAGGGCATATGGAAACTTTACCTGTGTTGAAGATGGAGAGCAGAGACAAGCACAATACCTGATGTGCAGGAAAGATCCCTCAGCACTTGGAGCTCTGTATACAGAAGTGGCTCATCCATCCTCACCTCTTTCTGCCCAGCATCAGTGAACAAAACAATGGCTTTTAACATCAGTCACTTTTCATGCCATGAAAAACTATATTTAGGTTAGCTATTAGGAAGAAATTCTTTACTGTGAGTGTGGTGAGACACTGGAGCAGGTTGCCCAGAGCAGCTGTGGATGTGTTCTACCCCTGCAAGTGTTCAAGGCCAGGTTGGATGAGGCTTTCAATCACCTGGTCTAGTGGAAGGTGTCTCTGTCCATCACAGGGAGCTGAAACTAGATGACCTTTAAGGTTCCTTCGAACCTCAACTGTTCTATCACTCTATGATTACTTCAGCCTGGTCTCCATCTGCCAAAAAAATAAAAGGAACCACATCCATCACTAAACAAGGCATGGAATTTGCTGGTACCATCACAGCGTATGCAGCCCTTCTTCCTCAACTTTGAAGGCCACAACAAAACAACTTTCATGCTGCTCCCTGATGGAAGGCAGAGGATGTCCCCACACGTGGTCGTATAGCACAGTGAGTTTTAGAGACATAATAAAAAGCCTATCCCTAGAGAAAACTCTGTTGGGCCCAAGATCATCACACATCCTCCTCCCATATGTTGTTCAGGTTGGAATGTGGCATACAAGGGATCTCCTCCTCCTCATTGACTTGAGAACCTAACAGGTGTTCAAGATGAGAGGCAGGCTGTGAGGATGAGCTCTGGACAACGGGGATCAGTGAGACCAAGGCATGAAGCCTAAAAGTTTTAACAGACCCAAAGGAAGCCATTACCTGTGCAGACAGCACAGATGAAGCTGTAGCTATTAACACTAAGGAGACAGGGTATTGTCTGTGCCCAGAATTCTGGAAATGCCTGAAAGGGGCACTCAAAAGGAAGAAGTAGAAATGTCGCACATCCAGCAACCTGATATTCCCTACAACAGCAAAAAAGGATGAAAAAAATATTTGTTATCTCACTTTTCTAAAAATCTTTTCCCAAAGAAACAACAGCTTAGGACTTCTTTTTTTTTATTAGTCTTTTGTCCACATTACCACTTACTGCCAAACTTATGGTCTGAACCAATGAGCTAAGGTTTCAAAGCATAAAACAGAATACACCAGGACATTCCAATGCCAAGAAAAAAACAACAGAGCCAGGTGAAAGAGCAAGATGATAGGAAACACCAAACCACAGTTATAAATGTAGCAGATTGTTTGTCTAGATCAATTACAGAACTAAAGTCTGGATGCAGCACAGGTGAAACACTGTGCCACAGACTGTACAGCTGAGGTTGTGGTTAGGCAGGCTGATAACTTACTGCCAATTACTACAGAGACAACAGCCACTATCTCATTCTGCAATGTCAAATCAACTTTTCATGCACAGCTAGAATAGCAAGCAGGAGCACAGATACAGGTACAATAAAACTAGAAAAAGTACATAAGAAGGAAAGCAAGAAGATCAAAGATATTGGATAGTTTCTGTCTAAGAAACAATTAGTCTGGAATTCTTTGACTGCAAAACAGATCTGAGGGGGCATCTGATAGATCTATAAAACAGCAGGAGATTTGGAAAAAACAGCATTGCTCACTGCTTGTTGTCATGCAAGAACTACTGGTCACCCAATGAAATAATCACATAGCAGATCTGAAATAGAGAGGAGTACTTCCTGCACATGGCACGGTTAAGTACTCGTGTCACAAGATATTGTGGATAACACAAGTTTACACAGGCTTGAAAACAGGCAGAATCCTTCCTGGAAGAGAAGCCCAGCAAAGCCTTTGAACACACACATATCACCACTTGCTCAGGGAGTCCCTAAGGTTCAAAAAACACACTGAGGAAAAATTTTGGAGATGCCAGTTGCTATTAGCACTTTTGCATGATGAGAAACCGAGGAACAGCGCCAATTGTGGGGCTAATTTGATTTTCTTGAATATTCACTTTAGTCCTTTTCAGAGTGAAAATTAAGTGAGTGGTAGGAGTTGGATGATCTATACAAGTTCAGATCAAAGGAGGGGAGAGATCACACTTCTCCAGATTGGCTACCTAAATCATGGACTTTAAGATGATTTCTAGAACCATGGCTATGTTCAAGAAAAACTATAAAGACATTCAAATGCACTGTAACTAGAGCAGGTAAAAAAAAATAAAGAGGACTTGAACAAAAAAGAACATCAACTAGATCCCCATTTTGGTAGCAAGACAAAGCTTCATTGAGAGACTGTCAGGTAACTGACAGAAAGCTCCAGTCACTAGCTAAAGTTCACAAGATTCACTTCATTTTCCTTCAGGTCTTAGCACACTGTAGGTCTAATACCAGTGGATTTCTTATGTTTAATTTTTCCCTCTTTTTTGACACTTCCAATTAGGTTTTCCTCTTGCTGATTTCTGAGGATCATTCCCTGGAGGCAGATGTGTATCCTCACCCTTATTAAGTGCTTTTGAAATATTGCCACCATTGTCAGGGGCTACGCTATTGACCGAACTGCTCCAGAGTCCATTCCTGGCATCTGGTGGACGTGCCCCTCAGAAAAGTTACCTTTCCTGGGTACTCCTCATCTACGTGATGGAGAAAGATATTAATGTGATGTGTATGAGGACAAAGCATGCAAAGCATCGAGATCACAGCATTCAGATCACAGCAGAGGGATCTGAAACTTTATATTGCCTTCAGTGGAAGATGCAGATGGTCACCACTGACTTTTCTTGAGTCAGGTAAGAGAGTCACAGAGATTAACACATCACATGCCAAGGAGCTGCACAACACCAGAGACTTCTCCAAATGCTCCTTCAGCCTGAAGGTGCCAAGACAAACCTCAGCTCACTAATTTTTAATATGTGAGTCTACCTGTGAAAACAGAGTATTTTTGAGTTAAGCTTTAAAAGAGCGGGTGCATGAGAAACAAGATATAAGTTTAGCTGGTATCAGACTAACTGGTGTCAAAAATCTCCTAACATGAAACTGAATTTTTGTTAAATGAAATTCTTACTCAGTGACTGCCACAGGCTCTAAACATAGCCAGAGACCCAATAAGATACTACTTTTTTTCCTTTTTTTCCTGTTAGTAAACTTCCATTCATGTATGAATTTTAGATAAAACCCTTAATAGTGCCACCTAACACTCTCACAAGAACTGGTTACAAAGGAATCCTTCATGACTTATGACAATTATAAATGCTCAGACAATGCCACTGATTTAGCAGGAGTACCCATGTACTTCTGTGTTCAAATAATTACTCATTACAAGGACTGTTCCTGAGACAACACAGAATCACATCAAATAACAGTTTGCAGGCTACCCTTAATTGATCTAGAGTAGGAGTTGGTAAACTGCATTTCTGATTGGTTTCTTCAAATTACATCTCACGTAAAGCCCTTTTCTATCCCAAGCTGGACTACAAGGGTGTGTTAATCTTATTTCAGTCAGAAGGAACAGAATTTTCCAAGAGATTTGAATCCTATAAATAATGGTTTTATCAAGAACCATACATGTCTCCACAGGGAACTCTAAATATTAAGATTGGTAATAAAATCATTATTTGTTCCAAGCTATTCAGCATATTGTGGAGCCCTAAAAAGTTAATGACAGTCAGTTAAGCTACAGATGGACCAAACATCATTGAGTTTGTTGGAAATTGTGTTGAAAATAACACTTCACACTGTGGGTGAGCAATCCTCAACAACAGGGCAGTACTGAAATGAGCTTTTTTCATCACTAATTTCTAGTCAGTAATAAATTTTTTTCTGAGGTCTAACAGTTAAGGTTTGTTGAATGCATAACAGTGACTCAAAAAAAATGTAACAGGAGCAAAGTATTTATTAAATGTAAAGCCAAAGGTTGGGCCTCTGGATTTCAAACCTTCCAAATTTCCCAGAAAGAGGTCCAGGTAACTTGAAAGTTTAAAGCAATCTTTTGCTTTGTGCCCTGCTGCCCCTTGGGTGCCCTTGACACTGACCAACCACTGCTTCCAGATACTCACTGCTTCCCAGTGCCAGTGGGAAGGGGCACCCCCAGCGATGGGGCTGGCAGGTTGCAGCATCGTGGGGCTTGGCAGATGAGAGCAAGCAGTGCTGGCAACATCCTGCAAACACCAGCACAAGTGGGATTAGCTGGGACACAGCTGTCTTGCTGTAGCAAGGCAGGCTCACACCAAAGTAGCCAGAGAAATTGTGGGTGGTCAAATGAGGGAGGGGAACAAGGTCACCTGGTAGGCTTTCCTCACTTGGTAGGAAATATTCTGCATTTAAAGAACAAAAAACAAACAAACAAACAAAAAATCAACCAAAAAAAAAAAACAAAACAAAACAAAAAAAAACAAAACACAAAACCTAAACATGCACACCAGAAAAAATTAACCCCACTGATCTTACCAAGTAGCTCATGGACAAGAACATTTGCTTTCACAAAACCACAAGAAAGGATTTTTCCTGTTGCTGTGCAGGATAAAACAATGTCCAGACCCTGATAGCCATGCTGGTTCTTCCATCCCTCTAACAAATGCTTTGTTGAAGGCTAACACATCCAATACAAGCTGCTACTGCAGTAGTCCCATTACAGCATCCTTTCAAATACCTTAAGAAATCAGTGAGGAAGTATTAGTTCCATAACAAAAACATTCCATCAATGTTTTATGATTCTGAATTTTTCTGTAGTTTTGTATACTTTTGACAGTTTAATAAGACCAGTAAATAGCATATTTTATCTGCAGAAATTGTTCACATTTTTACACAGAGCTTTTTTTGTAGGAGGACACTGGGTGTCTCAATGCATAGGAGGGAAAAGAGAGCTCCTTTACTTTTACATCTGCTTTCTTCAAGATTTGGGAATTTTCCTCATCTTTTTTTTTTTTTTAATCTGGTCTTCACAAAGTAAAACATTGATATCACTTTTACTTAAATGAGTGAAAGAAAAAAATGTCAGTGACATTTAGAAAACTAGAAACTAATAGAAACTAATACTTAGTATTTAACAAAAAATGCCCATTAAAACTCCAGTCCCGAGATCATACAGAAAGTTTGTCACCTCTGCCAAAACACATTATCTAAGAATTGCATTCCAAACAAATAGATAACATTTCCATCTTTACTTTTGCAAATATTCACCTATTAATGCATCCATTCTAACAATTAGGTGATAAAAAAACCTTCCCCACTATTGTGCTAACAAGCTTCATAAGTGTAGTGACAGTGCTGCTAAATCAAGTATACTTCGGGCTAATTTTACGTTTTTATCACAATACTGGAGAAGTATTAGGAAGCTATTATTTTGTCAGCTTTCTCATTTAGCAAAGCAGCTTCAATTTATTAACAGTGTGGAGTGTGAATGAATCAATATGTTTCATTGGGCAATGTGTCATTTGTTAATCGGATATTGATGAGATTATTGACGCGCAGCTAATTAATCTCAAACCCTGTGCTAGCCTTCATATGTTTCCTTAATTATGTTCTTCATCTTAGTCTTCCAACTTTGGCATGCAGACGCCGGCTTGTAGACAGTGAGTGAAGTAAGCTGTCAGAGTGTTTTTTCACACATTTACAATCCCTTGGCAGCAAAATTATTTTCCTACTTGTAAATAGGTATCAAACAAATATTTAATAATATTTGCCACGAGATTGATATTGATTTGGCAAGGAGTCACTCCAAATTAGCTTAGCAAGAGATCTTGCATCAGAAGAAATGTGCTTAAATAGATATATCTAATGAGCATTAAATAATTATGAAACTATAAACCTGTAATCATCAGGAAGCACTAAAATTGCTTCTCTGCAGTCATTATCGTTGAACTCCTGGCTAAAGAGACATTCTATAACAGTTTAGTTTTCCCTTCCTGCTGCAAGAGGACAAATATATTTTGCACTATTATTTTCTTTTACCAGATGGCCAAGTTTAGCAGAAGGAAAGCTGCTTTTTCATGAGATACAAAAGACAGGAATAATTTCACAGGGCGTGACAGGGGTCACACACCCTAATTTCGTGGAGTGCCAACAGAGGTCTGGCTGAGGAGGGGGCAGGGTGGGTTAGTTCATTTTTGAGCATCCCCTTCTGGCTGTGGGCACAGCCCTGCCGTGGGACATGAAGATTTGCCAAGAGCTGTTTTGCCTATTTCAGCTGGAGTCAGCTGAGGACACCGGCATCCCAGGCGCCACGGACAAAGAGAGCTGCAGCAACACAGCTCAGTGGGGTAGCACTCAGCTAGAAAACCCTTTGTGCTACCTACTCTGGCACAATAGCTGTAACGGAGATACAATTTGCATCAGGCTTATTGTTGTCATGTTTTTAACCCCACAAAAACACGCCCAGCAGGGCTAGGAGGTAAAGCAAGTCCCAGTAAGGCCTCAGCTAAGTAAAACACAGTCAATCTGTGCTGCTCAAGAAAGGGTCTTCTCCAAAGGACAGAAAGAAGATGCTGAATATATTCTGATTTATGAAAAATACCACCTATTGTGTCTACTTCACCTCTACAGTGTCTGCCTGAAGCTCCAGAACAATACATTTACTTTTTTAAAATAAGGGGACTGGAGCACTCTAGAGTAAAATTATCAGGTTTCAGCTATAAGCAGATGAGAGGGAAAAGGCAGTTTTTATTCTCCCACTCTATTTCATGCCTAGCTTGATTTTTAAGGAGGAAGAAGAAAAGGGATTTCATGGGTGGAGGTATGATGGACCGGTGATCCTAGTGCAATTAAAAATCTGCCTGGTATGTTCTTCTCACACTAACACTTAGCTCCCCAAGTTTAGACTCAGGCAAGAAAGTCCCTTAGATCCACTTAGCAACGACTGAGGGAGTAATTTTTGTCCCTGCCTATAACAACCAGGGTAACCTACCTTTGCAAATGTCCTGCTATTGCAGGGACCTAGGACACTGATGAGAAGCCCTACCTTACAGTGCACCTTACCAGCCTTTACAGCTTTCAAGAGGGGTTGGGCACAGCAGCTCAGAGCTCCATACCAACAGGCACTCAGAGAAATCATTTTCCTCTGGATCCTGAGCTGTGATTACCTCATTGGATAACTCAGACAGCTCTTTCCAGTCCTCTTTCAGCTAACCCTAAGCTCTAGGTTTCCTGCTGGCATGAGAGTTTTGAGGAACTCTGGTACCTTGAGCCACGATTTGGGGTAGAAAGGGAAGGTCACATTAACCAACAGACAATGAAGAAAATGTGGGGAATTTTCCAAGCCAGTTCAGAATTTATCCTTCTAGATAGGAAGGATAATTGAAAATAAGTTGTAAGGTGAAAAGGGTCTTTAAAGAACCATGGAAATATTTCAGTACATCTCCAAAAGTTCAGACAAGGGAGCCATAAGTGATCCTTAGCTTTCAAAACAAAATCATTCAGGCAACAAGTGATGACTCTGGGAGAATCCATGTTACCTGTGCATGCCCCATGTATAAGAACAAGATTACCATGTTTCAGCTAGCAATGTTTCATCTTCTTTTAAAAAAACTGCCTTTAACAATGCTGTCACAGAGCTCCTCGTTTGTATATTTTGAAAGAAAGCCAAAAAACATACACATAAGAACTGCACTGCTCCCCGTAAGCTTAATCAAATCTACTTGAATGTATCTCTTATCTTTCAGTACAAAGCCTCCCCCACAAAAAAGGAAATCAATGTCAATTTTATTCCATATTTATAGAGACTCTTCAAAAGGGAATAAAAGGGCTTCTAAATCTCAGATAACCAGCACTGACTTTGTTGGTAACCTTCAGCATCATAATATTTTTCAAAATGCTGACCAACAGGTTTATGTTGTGATTTATTTTACAGAAAGCAAGAATGATAAAAACTTCAATTGATCTGACACTACAGCAATAATCGTCCTAATTGGCCTTTGTTTCTGTTTGTCATCTATAATTATTCTCTGCATAAATTATCACGTTTGACTACAGCATTTATGATCAGTGAGTTTCTTAATATGCCATTATCAAAACCTTTACAGTAATACATTTACTCAGTAAGCTGAAAATGCAACCTGAATGTAACGCGTATTTTCTTTAAATGTTCTAGAAATAATGAAATAAATTAAAAAGTACCTATGTTTTTCCTGAGCATCCTATACTGGCAAGTTATGATCTGTAAAGTACTCTGTTCACAAAAGAATTTGAACCGTCCCAAAACAAAACAGTTAACCCTTATAACAACAAGTGAACCAGTCCATGCCAAATCTAGTCACACCATGCCCCTTTGCCTTTAGAAGAAAAAATCCAAATCACAATGTGAAAGTAAAACAAATTTTGCAATTTTTTTTTTTAAAAACACAGGTTCTTCTATCAATAGTCACTTCTCAGTCAAATCAAAACCATAACATTATTTGCATATGGGAAAACTTTTCTCTACACTGAAGTGGGGTTATTGATGGCGGTGTTGGTATTTCCTGTGGACATATCAGCCCTGGGAGAGCCATCCCAACCAATGGCCCTTCCCAGCTAATTGAGCTGTGGCGAAAACATGACTTTTCCAGTGTATTGTCTATTCTGCTCCATTGGAAATCAGACGTGGGATTTTACTCTATTTATAAGCCTTAAGATTCTGCCATCTATGAATGTTGTTACACTCACAAAAGATGATTATAATTTTCAAATATCTTGCATAGTTGCTGCTTTATGGGTTTAAACTCAGTTTTTTCCTAAATGCTAGTGCTTGCTTGAATCTGACTTTCAATTTGTAGACTGTTTCAAAAGAGTTGAGAGCAATTACTTACTTTAGTCCTAAAACACTATATACTCATGACCATTTTGTATCACGTCTAAGGAGTCATTTCCTTCCTAATTCCCCATTAATGCAAAGTTATTTCTGATTCCCATCAGGGAGAAAACAGAAGGTCTGCATTTGGATGATGTGATTTAACACAGAAATAGGAAGCTTTCCAATAGTAGGAATACACATTGCCTTCCAAACAAATAACGTTTTGCATTTGATCAGAGGATTTAAGATCAGAGTCAGAAGTCGAGGCCAGCCTGTATTTCCATTTCTACACCTGCATTGTTGTGTTGCTTATTTTTCAACAGAGCTGCTCCAAAGCTGGGGTAAGTGGCAGGAGAATTGAGACATGTTTTTTCTACAAACAAAGCTCTTTAATACCCATTCTCTGAATTTCCCTACATGCTGCACATTCTACCCAGTAAACCCTACATTTTCAAAGTCTATTCTACATTTTCTTAATTCTAATTAAACAAATCTTAATCTTGACTTTAATGGCTGCAATTATGATACTTCATTATGTTAAATGTTAGTTGCAACATAAGAATAAATTGTATAAACAGTTTAGCTGCAATTGCATGGAGTCTAACTGTACATTACTCATTAACAAGATGTGGGTAGCAGCAATTATAACATTTCCTCCTAATGTCCCTATTTATTGAGTCTCAGCAGCAAGCCCCCTTTTCACAACACACACTGATTGACGATAGCAGCTTTTGTACTTGTGAAGAACAGGCACAGGAACCTGCTGTGTGCCTGTAACTCAGATCGATGGAAGTACACATTAGCTCTTAGCCTCACAGGCCGGAGTTCCTGAAGGTCAAAATAGCCATCAGCATCACTGTAGGGTACAGAAATCATTTCACAAATTGTGAACAAAAACAACACAACTAGTTTTGCAGTTTGATTATTGTTTATAGATACAGCAAGCCAAAAATTAAAGCATAGCCTTGAGGCAGCGTAATTATTTACAGCTGAAGACTCATATCATTATTAGCATGCTCCTAATTGCTTGAAGTTATATCAATGTTAGCTGATTTAACACATTTTTGATAAGAGGCATGGAAATTGTTTTCTCTGCATATGGAATGTTGGATCACTTCTTTATTTTTTGAATTCTTCCCTCCTCCTCTTTCTTTCAAACTGGCCCTTGTTTGCCATTGAAAAAAAGCCCCACACCCATAAATTCTCCTTTATTATGCATGTCTGTAACTATCACCACAGTGCTTTGTCATGTTTCTGTGGAACCATACATTTGAATTTAGCTGGACTAAAATCGTGCCAGCTTTCGCCTTTCACTAACAGTGGACTTGATAATTTCACATCAATATCAACTAACTAGAGAATAAATCACTCTTCACTTTGGGTGACACATCTTAATCTATTACTTTCCCCTACAGTACTTGAGCTGAAATCCAGCTGAAGGAAAGCAATGTGGAGAATCTCACGGTGTGAAGAGACGTCTGCATAAGAGCCTACCCCACAAACACCTATTTTGGAGACAGAAAAGAGTTATCTACTGCTCCACCACTGTACCCAGTTCCTCTACAGATCTACGGAAAAGGCAAATTAAGTTTGCCAATAATAAATCAGAGCAACAAATAATTTGGGAATTTTTCATATCGATCAACCCATAACTTGTCACCCCAGTTTGTTCCTCTCGTTAAAGCCAGGAGAGCAGCCAAGCCCTGACAGGGCCAAAGCCTTGAGCCACTGCTGGCCAGGCACCAGGAGAGACAAGTCAGTGCTGGGGAGGGCAGGAAACCAGGACTGGCTGGGAGGCAGGCTGGGGATGCTGCTAAAAAAAAACAGGGAAAACTCCCCCTGCCAGCACTGAGCAAAGGGTGTATGAGTGACTCTTAACATTCCTGAGGTCAGGCACACTCTTTCAACAGTGTACATAATGCAGCACAGACTTCTTAAGGAAAAGCAAATACAAATATGATCTTATTTTCCTTGTATAACCTACTTCACGTACTTATGTAGAGCACTTCAGTTTTAATCTCCACAGCAGGTATTTCTGCTTCTTGAGTCACAGTGGCTGGCAGCAGAAAGAGCCTGTCATTCTGTGATGGGAGCCAGGGAAAAGCAGTGAGTGGTGCCCATGGACCTACAGTGGTGTCCATTTCACTCTACACAGCAGTGTGGAGACCTTGGACAAACAACTTTCCCCAGCAGAGAGAGGGCTGATAAATTTTGCTTTTCTTAGCAAAGTGACAACTGTCAGGGACTGGAGTGGCAGCAGATGTGTGCAGAAAGGTAGAAAAAGGGTTATTTTATTTTTCTCTGTGCTATGTAGAGACTTCAGCTCCTGTGATGCTCCTGTGATGCTAAAGATCCCAAGTATTTTTCCACTTCTCCCCTAAGTGCAAGCTAAATTATACCTACAGAATTTCAAAGTAATTAATCACCTCCTTCCATAAATTTTGGCTCTGCTACCTGAAGATTCATTTAATTGGGCTAATTGTTTTATGGAAGCGTAACAAAGAACAGGTCAAATAATTACAGACTGGGCTCTTTTTTAAAATAATGATCCAACTGCTGAAATTTGCAGCATCTGGCTACTGAGTGGAATAATGTTAGATGAATTATATATTACAGTCCAGTGAGGAAAATCTTCCATTTTTGTCTGTGAATGGGGAAATAAAAGACTGCAATAGTATGTGAAACTGTCATAACAGCTTTTCACGGCTGAGACACATTAAATTACCAGCAGTCAATATCCTGAGAAAAAACTTAAAAGAAATAGATTTGCTAGGAAGGAATAAAGAAGTGGACCCAATTTTAACTGGGAGCTTTATTTTGCCCAGCTCTAAAGAAGTTGTAACAGCTGCATAGATTGAAGCTGAAACAGGAAAAACAACCCCTAAACTACTGATTTCACAGGGGACTTTGGCTGGGAACAAAAGGATGCAGATTTTAGGGATTAATATTCTCACACACAGTACTCAGAGAAACAGAAAGCAAGGGGGAAGCTATGTAGGCCAAGTAAGAGCATGTCTTGAGGCTGCAGAAGACCAACTCTTTGCTGTTACTCTGTCATGTATTTTAAAGCTAAACGACTGCCTGTTGTTCCTAGGTGCTTGGTAGCCTTGGCATCTTATAAATGGATCCTCTGCAGGCTGGCTTCCTGAGCTGATGACCCTGTGATGACACACGGGTTCTCTGCTCCGTGACTCGAGTGCCCAGTGCTTCTCAGCAGCTCTTGTTTCCCGAGCCTCGCTGGAGTCACACAGCGCGAACAGTCAAAGAGAGCGAATACAGTAAATGGAAACTGCTGTCAGTATGAACCAGATTAGTCAATCCCTATAGCACAAGTGAATTTCAGATAGCAGCTCAAGCATGACCACTATGATCACAGCCTAGTGTTTATGTATACACAGAAACAATGAAGTGGCCTGGCAATTACTGGAAATACATTCCTCAAGCTTTCAGGCTATGCCAAGCTTAAAATTGTGGTCAGCTCATGTGGGAGAAACTAGATCAACTTGGATTGCATTGCAGCAGTTGTAATTGAATTGTATATTTTGCCTTTCTATAAAACTTCCAGTGCTAAGTGCACAGCAGCCTAAACGACTGTGACAGGCAGTGCTTTCCATGCCTCCAAATCTCACAGGTACAGAGCCGTGCCACCTCTACTCTTCTCTTCTCCTGCACACCCCACCAGCACAGCCAGACACCATGCACGGCCCTGCCTCTCCAAAGCCAGGAGGGAGCCAGATCCAAACCCCAAGCTGCTGGAGCCCCTGGGATTTGCTGTGACTAGTGACAAAAACACGGCTTTGGAGCAGAGTCTGGCCCTGCCCCAGTCAACAGGAGCTCTGCTGTTCCCTTCAGCTGGGCTGGGGTCACAGCCTGCAAGTTTGCACAAGCAGCTGACAGTTTGGTGATTAGAACATCTACCTACCACAGTGAAGTCTGCAAAACAAGACAAGAAATGCTGGCTTTTTTCTTTTTACTTTTCTCCTCCCCTAACTACTCTTCCATCAGCTTTTTCGATTGCAAGTTCTTGGTCTTCTCCAGCCTTAATGATTCTATGACCCTAGCCTTTACAGCCCCTTTTTCATTTCCTTGTCTCATATACAGCACCAACTCATGGTCACCCTGGCTGCTGGCAAAGCTTGGCCACCCTCATCCTGTCCTCAGTGCCTGGCTGGGCTCCCAAAACCCTGCACTCTGCTCCCTGAGCCACTCACTCACCCCAGCCTTCCTCAAGATGCTCCACTACACTCTGTCGGGTAATAAACTCATGTTCACTTTCATAATAATTTAAAATTTTTGACTTATGTTGAAAATACCGCACTTTTTAAAAATTTTCCTCCTTATTTGATATGTCAAAAGATTTCTACAGAAAGTAATTTGTTTGAGGTACAGTTTCAAAAGCAAGTTTTCTATATAAAGTAGTTTTCAAGAGAATTTCTAGCTCGACACAAGTTGAGTTGGTTAAAACTCTTCTCTTGGTTAAAACTCTTCTCTACTTGCTATACCCAAGGAACAAAAAAACAGAAGCAAACACTTCCTCACCTCTCCCTGACAGACCAAAGACAAAATGCATGCACCCATGTACAGAAGGAGCATATTATATGATTTTTTTAAGTAGAATTGCATAACTCCAGACTTATGAAGGAGCTCCTATCCCTTCCATTCCTGTTTTCCAAAATTTCAAAGCTGTAGTATCTATCTAGCAGTTTACCTTGTTTCACCTATCAAAGCACCTATCGTTTTTCTCACTAAAAATTCAGTTCTGCTTCCCCAGCATTTAGGCAGCACCATCAGAAAGCAACAATTGGGCTGAAAAAAAATGAAGAAAAGCTATAATTTAAATCTTCTACTGTATAATACTAGTATTGCACTTAAAACTTGGCTAGGCTTCTTAAAGATTGAAATTAATGTTGGAGGGAGCGGGGGGAACAATGCACAAATTTTACTTCATCAAAAGAAAAGAGCAGTATTTACCCAGACATTTTTGGATATTCTATAATGTTTTAACTGGAGTAAAGCTTTCAGTTAAATAGTTCTCTTCTCTGAAAACACATCAATATTTGTAATTACAAAGCTGTGTAGGGAAGAATGCTTATGCTATATACCAAAGTTGAGGAAACTTCGACTGGGGGAAGAGAAATGATATTTCAGAAGCTGACTTTTGTTGTACTCTATCATTTGGCCCACAGATCAGAACAAATAAACCATTTTCACTGAAGCTTCTTCCTCCAGCCACTTTTACTTGCAGAAATTTGTTCTAAGGCGTTTCCTGTCAGTGCTTCCCATCGTTCTCAAAAGTTTGCATTTTTTTAATATATATAAATTTTACTGTCCATGGCAATAAATATCATTTCTGTCATCTGCAGTTATCAATATGTCTCAGAGACCGCTTTTCCATCTCATGTGGTTGTGATGAGCTTTCACATTTGGCTCCCAGCACTGATCCCTTCTTGGCTCAAGAGCAAAGTAAATCTGCAATAGCCATTAACTATTACTTTAACTAGATCTGAGGCTCCAAAAACCCTACTGCAGTCTCTTAGCTCACTGTTGCATGAGGAGCTGCAAATGCCAAAGCAATGATAACGTCAAATAAAAGTGATATTTCCTGAAAGGTCCAGGTGTAATCGTCAAAACCCTTCCCATTGCAGTGAGCATGAATTTCACAGGTGTAAGAATGATGCTAAAGCTATTGAAACAAACCCAGGGATGGAGATATATATACAATTATGGTGCATGTCTGATGGGATCGAGATGCATTTCCCAGTCCTCTGTTGTAGGGAGATGTCCAGCTGCAGCCAGGACACACAGCAGTATGGGACTGCAGGCAGCCAGACAGGCACACACCCAAGGTGTAAACCCACATGGATAGAACAGAAACACAGGCAGAGCAAAGCACATATCTTTGAGTTGGGCATCAAAGTGCAGGGATACGTGACTTCTGTGAAACACCTCTATACAGTAACCAAAACACTGCCATACAGACATTATTATAGTTACTCATTTAAAAGAAATCTGGGACTTACATGATTAAGCAAGTGAAAGCCAGAGGAAAAATACCCCAGTTTAAACTCTCTCCTCTTGCATGTAGCAATAAGGCTTTATATATCTATATAATACAGACTTCTTACATTATTCAGCCAATGGCCTGTAATTAGAGATCAAAAAGCGTTCCCACAGCTCAAGATACATGCACACACTATTCTGTGTGTCACTATGCCCCAAAACATCATTTCCTCTGTCACATTACAGTGAAAAACTAGTGTACAATCACTAGAAATATAAAATATTTCTAGCTCAAACACTAGATCTCGTTCACCCTGTCTAAAGTAAAATTAGCTTTTACACCTGACCCTTCTTAACTTCATTGTCACTGTGAGTTCTGGTAGGGAAGCCAGATAGTCAATGCATGTGGACCTCTGATGGCACCTATAGCTTAAGACAGACTACTTGAAACAGAATGAGAAATCTCCTTCTTACTGCAAAAATTTTTAACTTCTCCCAAATTTTCCTGCTGCCTTCACTTCGAAAAGTTACACAACAGTGTTATTTTTATCCCGCAACACAGCTTTCTTATTCCCAGAACAGGATTTGTAGGAAAACACCCAGGCAGAGAGGAACCTGCCCACTTGTGCTGCCCAGCCTGCTGCAGCAGCTGCTCTGTTTGACAGCTGAAAACTGCATTTTCAGTCACCAGTCCTTGCAACTTTTCGGAGCTCTTGCGTCAGCTACTGAAGGCTCTGGAAACCAGTGCTGGGGAAATCTGTGCAACGACTGAGAAACGGAAAGGAAACCCTGAGCAACCACGTCAAACACACATGTGGGGCCACAGCTTGTCATTATGGCCACTGATATGTCTCAGCCCCTGTCTCCACCAGCTCGAGGCCCATAGGTAGCCTCTCTCCCACAGAGCTCATTCCAGCCAGATGTTTGTATAGAGAGTAGGTACAGACAAATGTCAGCATCACTTAAGCAATGCCCAAACACGCGTTTATTCACGCTGCAGACGTCTCACCACTGCAATGCTCTGCTTGTCCCCAACACTTCAAAGAGGCCCTCAGAAGCCAGCTCTTTGTGTGGTGTGGCAGAGGCTGCATTGTTCTCATTACCACTCACAGAACTCGCATCCAACCATTAAATTATATGGCTTTCATCTGTTTCTTAAGAAGACAAGGCTAATGCAATCATGCTGAGTACGTGCATGTGTGTGTCCATCCGTGTATCTCCCAGCAATTTTTGAGCATCTGTCTGACTTTGATCACTGCTGGCAGAAGGTCAGAGACCTTGACAACACCAAGCTCATGAAAGTTGTCAGGAAAATGAGCACCTGGTCTGAAGCAAGGAAAACATACTTACAGTCCCAAAGCAGAAAAAGCTTCCCAGCTCCCTTGGACTCTAAAGGATCTAACATGAGCTGCAAGACCAAGAGAAACAAAGCTCTGCCAGTGCTGCAGTTTGCTGAAGCATCATGGCATAGCAGCAAGAGACACCACGAGCTGTGGGCTTCCACAAGGCACCCTGGCCCCCCAGAACCCCACTCTGCCTTGAGCCAAGGGCTTAAACAGCCTTTGGTCAACGCAGTTGCCTCACAGCTCTGCTTATTTCCCATCCATAGCACCTCTGGTAACCTCAACATGCCAGCTGAAGGATTGAGGATTCATGCCATGTAACTCTCACGGACCACAAGGAAGCCCTGATCTTGCAGGAGTCAACAGAGGCTTCAGTTTCAGAAGAAAACAGGCATGGAAGAGGCATATGGGTCAGGGAGAGAAAATTACCAAAAAAATTAGTGGTGAAGAAAATGTAACAGGATACCTTCTTGCAGACCTTTCTTGAGGAAAGGAAAAGGAATACCTTTCCTTGAAACCAACTACAAAGATAGTCTTAAAAAAAAAAAAAACCCACTGCAATTCTTCAGGATTCAAACTTCTACATTTACACTGTAAATAGATTTAGAATTTTTTTATCCTCTTCCCCTGACTAGATGCACAGTGAGCTGGGAAGTCAATCCACACACACAGCATGATCCCACAAACGCTGCAGAGTCTGTTCAAGCCCTCCTCCTGGTCTCAGGGTTGCCAGCTGCTCCTAAATGAATCAAGAGCATTACAATCAGCAGAAGACCAACAGGCATGGAAGTTGTCTTCCTTCAAATACATTCCTGTCACTCAGCTTCAGAGGATCTATGTATGAGAATTAACCTCACTAGAAGGTGACTCTGAAAATGCCACATTTATAAACATAAATGCACATACATGTGTGCACATGTGCCTATGTACAGACACTGTGCACAGAGTCCCAGCACAGTAAATAGGGCCAGTTGCTACACCTCTGCACACCATGCACAGTGACATTCTCACAGCTGCCAGGAGAGCTCCCTTCTGATATACAAACCACAGAGGTGAACTTCAGCTATTTTTAATGAAATACGGTGAACGCTGCTTCTGGCAAGTGAACTACAAAAGCTAATATTTAAACAGCAGCAGCAATAAAAGGTATTAGTTCCAAGCAGCAGAAAAGATTTACATTAAGAAAAAGAAAATTCTTTTTGCCTCTTTTTTGGTTTTTTTTTTTTTTCCTTTTCAGAAAAATTTGTGGTTTCAAGTAATCATTCACATCAGTAGGAGCTATGTTCTGTTTGGTGGCTGCTGCTTGGGCATGTGGGTCTAAGTCCTAGCACTAATCAGATTTTTAATTCCCCAGGCCTCCCTAGCTCTTGCCCATTTTTTTTAATCACCTTATTAATGCTTTCATAAAAACAAGTGAAATATCCCTGCATCCCATCCTTCTGTCACTACAGCTGTGTTCTATCCAGACAACAAACTGAAAACTTTTTTGAGTGGTTTAAAAGTCAATTTAAAAACCATTTTGCCTACACATCATTTTTTACTTCATTTCTGAAGTATTTCATATTGGTTTCTTTTTTCAACAAAACACTGAAAGGCAAAAAATAACTACTTTTGCTTGCTATCTATATGTCATCACAATCTGTTTCAAAGAAAATTTCACAGAAGATTGTTTAAATTTTAGCCAAGTCCATTCATTTATTGATAAGCCAAGACATTCTAGTGCATAGCTATCTCCCAGCTGCTCTTCAAATCCCATTGCTACAGTACCTGCTACTGTACTCTTGGGGTGCTGGTACCTCCATGTGCTACTGATGCATCTTGCCATGTAATTTTAACATTTCAAGGCCTAAAATGAGGTGTTTCAGGACAAAGGTTGCCATTCCATCAGTTGTAAAAGAAGCCATTCACATTTTTAGTGCAAGTTAAGGCATCCCTCATATATCACACATACACCAAAGAACAGGGCTTTTGGAACTGCATCCATAGTATGTCACAGATATATCAGCAAGGTTAAATTCTTTAGTATAAACATATCCCTGAAAAACATTTTGAAATTATTTGCAAAGGGGCACACATGAATTTCAATTTAGACTATTCAATATTATTGAAAAATTTTAAGTATCCATTCCTTCCATGATACTCATCAGCCACAAATGTAGGACACAGATCTTGTAGTTCACACAGTGCAACACTTCTTTCAAGAGGCATCATGTGAAGAAGCTGAGGGGCAGACGCTGATCTCTTCATTCTTGTGTTGAGTGACAGGACTCAAGGACATGGCATAGAATCAGAGGAGATTTAGGCTGGATATCAGGAAAAGGCTTTTCCACCCATAGGGTGGCTGGGCACTGGAACAGGCTCCCCAGGGAAGTGGTCACAGCACCAGCCTGACAAAGTTCAGGAAACATTTGGACAATGCTCTCAGGTGCATGGTGTGATTCTTGGGGTAACCTGCATAAGGTCAGGAGTTGGACTGACTGATCCTGATGGGTCCCTTCCAACCCAATATGTTCTATGTAACAACTGGTAAGAGAAGCCTGGAAAAGGGAATACTCCAGGGAGACCTTAGAGCAGTCTTCCAATTTCTAAAGAGGGTCTACAAGAAAGGTGGGCAGGGACTTTTAACAAAACCAGGTAGGGCTAGAACAAGGGGGAATGGCTTTAAACTGACAGAAAGCAGATTTGGATCAGATATTAGGAAGAAATTCTTTATTGTGAGTGTGGTGAGACACTGGCACAAGTTGCCTAGAGAAGCTGTGGATGCCCCATCCTGGCAGCATTCAAAGCCAGGCTGGATAAGGCCTTGAGCAATCTGGGCTAGTGGAAAGTGTCCCAGCCCATGGCAGGGATGTTGGAACTAGAGGATATTCAATGACCCAAACCATTCTATAATTATGGTCTTGTTCAGATCAAGTGCTGTGCTATCATTAAAATCAAGAGAACAGGAATAAAAATAGTTTTCTTCTTTAGAGCTGGTCACCTCAGAGCACAGAGGAGGGAAATGATCCATCTGGCTTAAAATAAAGAAAAATAAAAGTATGGTGCATCAGATGGGTTTCAATGGCCATTTTAAGTCAAAAATCTAGCCAATACTATACAAGTAAAAGCAGCCCTTTTAAAATTTTTTTTCTCTGCTTTTATGTATGAGTTGTTAAATAAGTAGGAAAAAAACACCTATATGTCCACATGTGGTTTCGTTAATCAGTGTGATGCACCAAAAACTGAGAAAACAGAATTTTTTACTTCCCTTCTACTCTATTAAAAATACAGTGTACAAGTCATAGCCAATGTTCCTGACCTCCCAGGTAAAAATTACATTGACTGAAGCCAGCCTGAAGTTCCCTTCTCACATCATTATCTCTAAGCTCATGTGAAACCCTGTGATTAAAAACAGCTTTTAGATTCCAGTGAAAAGTGAAAGACTTCAGATAGCCTGGTAGAAGTGAAATAACAAACAAGCCAAAAAAAACCCACCAAAATTTGACGTTCCTGTCTCTTAACTTAGCTGACTTTTCTGGGGAAGCATACAGAAGGGGAAGGCTGGCCAGGCTGCTATTTTTGGAGGAGTGGTGGACATGCCCACCCTACCCACAGCAGAACTGGGCCCACATGACTCAGGAAAACACAGTGCACTCAGTTCTCCCATAGCTGTGAGCACAAGCCCCTCACACCTCACACAGTCACACCTGAAGCCCGGTTCACACCCAGCACAGGTGAACAGCAAGGGTGAATTTGTCTTCTGGATTCTATTTTCTTGTCCTGTTCCTGTGTCCAAGCAGAGCCTGAGCAGCTATGCCAACACACGACTTCTATCACATTCAGGGGGTTGCTGCCACATCTACGTAAGCCCTGGGGCAAGATAAAACAGAATATTCCCCTCCTGGTGAGTATTTCCAGCTTAGCATTAATGGAAGCTCTGGACAAGAATAAGAGATGCGTCTTTGCGGCTACCGGGACTACTGGATTCTCTCCTCCATGTTCACTTGGTGGTTTTGAATTAAATCAAATCGGAGGGCTGGGAACGAGCGCTCTCCCAAAATAGCGCAGCTCAGCCTCGTTGCAGGGAAATCGTGGGTTTCCAATTTCTGCTGTGGACACGGCCTCTGACTCGGGGGTGCCAGGCTGAAGTCTCCCGGCACAATTTCGTCAAAACCTCTTCAAGTCAAGACAAAAGTAAAGCCATGAATGCTCCTTATTGCAAGCGTCTCTGCTGAATAGCTTGGTATTGTCCTATTCCCTATGACAATGGAGTTAAGGGAATGAAACATGTTGTTTGGAAACAGTAAAAAGCTGTCAGCAGTAACCACTGTCAATACTCATGCTGGGCTAAGCTTGGTACTCCTGCTTGTCATTTATTTATTTACTTATTAAGAAACATGTTTGATATAAAGCAGTTCTGTATGCAAGCAACAATGCCAAACTAATAAACCAGTGATTAATTTTGTTCTTGTCCTAGGTTTGTTTTCTTCTTAATAGTCTACGTAAATACATTAGAGAAAACATTCATTTGCCTAGACTTTATGTGGTATGAAGCAAACCCAGAAGCATTTTGCAAAGGCAGCTAGTTGACACAGAAGAACTGGGCGGGCAAACAGAAAAAAAAGACATGAAAACATATGTAGAGAGCTGCATGCAAGCTGTAGAAAGAAACAAGAGACATTACAATTAAAAAAAAAAATTGCTCAGCATTTTCTAAAACCCTGCCAATCTAAGAAATGGTGTTATAGTCTTCAGATGGCAAGAAATAGTCAGATGAGGAAAAGCAAAAAAAAAGGTAGTTATTAATAATTTTAGAGAGAAGAATAAAAAAGGAATGTTTTGATGGAAGTCTCCACTGGTCACTTTGTATAGATAGAGACACTTAAGATTTAGATACGTTATCTGATTGTTTTCCCTTAAACAGCTAGCAAAAATCCTAACTCCTACACTGAAATCTGATACTTGTCATGGAGACTTTATTTCTGTGCCTGGTCTGTAGCAGAACAGTGCTTGTAACAAGTTTTCTTATACTGTTTTTGGTGCCACCAGCTTCCTTGTTCCAAAACAGTAAAGGGTATGCTCCTTCCCAAGAGCAAGGAGGAAAGCAATTCACGGAGTGCAAGAAGGCTGTTAATGCTGTTTGACCGGTCAGAACACTCCAGGTCTCAGAATGTTCTGCATACTTCTCATGCTAACAGTTTTACAGACAAAGAAGAAAACCCACTCTGCCAAATTGAATCCCCCCTCATAAAAATTCTTCAAACTGCAGCAAAGCTTGAGAAACAGAGAACATCACGTTCCATCTCCCTTTGGGGCAGCAGAGGACCCACTCCTACTGGTTTTTTGCATGCCCTCTGTTATTGTCAACTCCAGTGGTAGTTTGGGTCATGCAAAAAATACAGAAATAGATAAAATGGTCATGTTCCTCACACTGGATGGTGGGAGATAAACAGTCCCCAAGGAAAAGCTGAGAGCAATGGCATCTCTTCCAAGATGTACAACCTCAATGCACTAGGAGGTCATTTTAAAAAAATGCCTAGAAAACATTTATATTCTATTATACTTGTGTGTATTCTATTGCACAATAGAAAAAATATTGTGCATTTAATTTTTTTGCCACATAGTATTGGAAAGCTATTTTAAAAATGCTTTGAAGAACACTCCAGAATTTTGCTGGTATTGTTTTCATAATTCCAACTTAGCAAGCTACAGAGAAGAAAATGTTAATGAATAAATTAAAGAAACTTCTACTAAAAATGCCCTAAGATTACTTGCCCTAGCAAGTAATTTTTCTGAAAATTATATAAACACTGTCATCCTGTCAATTAAGATATTTGCATGGCCACCTCGGCCACATTGTGCAAAAGCCTTCCCATTTAAAAAAATAGATCCATTAAATTAAGGTGCCTTAAAACTTTCAAGACTATAAGAAAAAATACTGTGGTTAGTGACAAGCAAACTTAATCTGTTTTTACACCGTGCATGTGAAGTAGTGTACAAGATGCTGACAAGGAAGAGAGATAAATTCAAAGCCATGACCTTGGCATTTGGTTCTGGATAAGGCATGGGGATATCTTATCCTTGAAAAGGGATTATTTAGTAGCCCAGCACCATCTCCTGCCCCACGAGTCTCTCTGTACTGCTTCCACAGCTTTTGGTCTCAGTGAAGCATAACCGGTGTTGGTAGGAAGTTGTTGCCGAGGTTATCTCTAGTAACTAAATGCAGCCTTTATGTGGTTTTGACAGACAATTTGAGATGGAGACAGACAATTTCTTCAGGGAGAGCCAAATAGCTGACTTCCAGGGTGATGTAATCCTGGAAGGTCATTGCAAAGGAAACGCACAAGCATCACACTCACTGTTGTTAGGGTTTCCCTCCGCTTCCCCAGAATACGGGGTGTAGGGGTGAAAATCTTCAAACACTCAGAGACCAAAGTGCAGCCTGATACCTCCAGGCTGCAGGGGAGAGCTAAGGATCTTCCCTTCCAAATAATACAGTATTTGCAGCTCTCAGTCACACTGACACAGGGATGACTCTCATGATCACAGTCCTGATTCATCACCCTGAACACCATGTGGCTTGTGCAAGGGAATTCCAGATACAGAAGAAACAGATCCCAGAGCAAACACAACCAGAGGCAGCCCTTGGGGTTGGGCTGCACAGGGACCACCAGCACCCACGTTTGCCCTTGCCTCGTTTCCCAGCATGGGGCAGCAGTCAGGAGGAGGGAGATGGGAAGTCACCCTGCAAGGACGCTTGTCCAAGTGCGCTGAGATGCCCTAACTCATCCACAGGTGAGCAGTGGGCTGCACTGTTGGAATACAGGTAGAGTTTGATTTTCAAGTCACGCTGGCAAACCAGGTATCAATATCCACCCTTTCCACAAGTTTGTATTGAGAACATTCCTGCCATAACTCTGACAAACGAACAAATCCAGGATACACCTTAGCAACTTTAAAAGTCCTGTGAATTAACGTTATTTGATTTTTCACCGGTTCCCCTGAAACCTTTAAGAATCTCTAAAAAACTTTTAAATCGCGTCTTGGCTTGCTTCTCCTACACCCATTTTAACTTATGATTTTTACAGTCCACGCTAAATAATCAATATTAGTTAAAATCTTCAGTTCTCTCTAGAGGACAATGCCCTCCAGGTTTTATAATAAAATACCACAATGTTCAATCAGACTTGTATATCATAGATATATATTGTAAAATAAACATCTGAGGGCAGCCATGATTGAATCTCAACTCTGTAGAGCCAAGAATTATTCACTTCCTTTTAGAAAACAGATATTTATTCTTCCCTAAAGTTTGTGCCTTGTGAACAACATTTCTTTCACACATCCTTCTCAACATTACAATTCATTCTTTGATAGCCCTCCATGATCCCTTATCTCAGTTTGCATGACATGGAATCATTCAAAATTGCAAACTGAATTTAATTGCCATAGACAAGTGTTAATAGATTTTAATAATGCTTTATTAGACTTTATGCAAATTGGACTGCACTGAAAAATCTGAATAAAATCACAGCTTTAACAGCAATTTCCTCCCCTATGTTGTCTTGAAATGTAGAGAAGGAAGAGGAAGCTTTAATTAGTAGTTTCTGATGATGAAAATGTCTTCTTATGAACAGATATAGGTGACAAATATTATCTTTAAACCTGTAAGCTTCATGATTCATTAATTAACACTGAGGGCTTTTCCCAGGGGATGATTTAATATTAATACCAACCAACGGATTTTTTTACATTAGGATTTTTATCTCGATAGAAGTGTGGATGATGTCTCAGAGCAGTATTATGCTGACTACACTTTAGAGTATTCAGTTGACACACATTTTCATACACTAAAAAAATCAAATAAGTAGAGAGGAGAAAAGTAACATATAAGTGGAGATTTTTGAAAAATTAATACAGAAATAACTCAAAATAATCCATTCTACTAAGTAAATCTGAGTTTAAACTATAAAAACTATTCAAGACTAATAACCCTTTCTTTATTCTTCGATTCCTTTTGTGCTGCTTTTCCTTCAGGACAAAATCTCCTGATGTCTGGAAGGTTTCCATCTGCAGGATAACTTCTTGGTGTCAGTGAGAGAGGCGCACAAATCAAAAACAACAAATTGCCTACATGTTTGGGGTTTTTTTTAACTCATAAAAGAACATTTGCTTTAACTGTATGATAGAAAGAAGCACACTCATGGGACTATTTTTAGTTCTGCCATTATTAATTAATACTGGAGGGAAAATCTCTCAAAATAGTTCATTTTTTTTCCTGCCTACCCATATTCATAGGCACTGTAATTTGCACACCATATACACCATAGTTAGGGAATCCTTCCAGGGCAGAGTTCCTTCGGAAGCATTGCTATTTCATGTTACTGACAAAGCTATCAGATTTCTTCCTGATTCTATAAAAAAACAAAAGAAAACCCTAATGCCAAAACTAGCCAAGGTGATATAATATTACTTCAGGTCTTAGAAACAGCCAACCCAAATATTTTCTGTTGACAAGCTCCACTGAACAGCACAGGAGCCAGGCATTACATCACACATGCCAGATAACACTTCCTATCTTGGATTAAGAAAATCTGCCAGAAGAGTACTAATAGTTGCTCCATTTAGAGATAAGGAGATCGAATTACCAAAATCTTACAGTGGTTTACTCAGAAGCAGTAAGAGCCTGGCTACGTTTAAGTTGGTGGCAAAACTTCAACAGAAGTAGGATTCCACTCACATATTTACTAAGCCAGCTCAAATCCTTCCTCTTCCAGTCCTTATGGCCCACCATAAAGCCATTACCAGGCATAAAACCAGCCTTTCCCTACGAACACAGTGCAAATCAATGGAACTCAAAAATTCACACACGAGATAAACAAAGATCATTTGCAGCAGATACACAGCGCTGTGACATGCAGCAGCTGTAATTCAGAACGTAAGAGAGCACTGAAAATAAAAACAAACACAAGCCAATCCTACCACAAAGCAAAGCAAAAAGAGAAGCAAACTTGGAGTTTGAGTTTTTGAAATTAAAACAGACTGAGGCTCTTTTTGGTAGAACACTAATTTCAATCGCTTTAGAGGAGGTGCGACAGAGCACGAAGGAGCGTGAATCTTACCACTGAAACTATGCAGACACCTAGCATTTCTCTCTTCTTTGGGAAGCCTCCACCCACATACCCCAGCTGAGATTTACAGGCTCTTTCTGAGCCACCTGAGGTAGTCCTGCCACTGCAGCCAGGCCCTCACACTGCTCATCACCTTCACTATTAGTGCAAAGCAGCAGCCTGTCACTGCAGTGCCACCGAGGCAGGGACACTGCGGGTCTGGGGCAGGGACAGGCTGCTAAAGTTGTGCCAGTGGCAGCTGAACCGTGGTTCAGTTGCTTTGAGGGTCCTTTAATTGCATGTAAGCCGACAACACGTAAAGCTAAAAATAAAAAATATAGGTTTCTCAAGTGGAAATGATGACTAACCCTTAATGATAATTAATACCAGACATTCTCAAAGACCTTTTTTCACCTACAAATGAAACTAATTACTAGGACTCCTAGCTTATAGTTTGCTGTGTTGCAGAACAGCAGCAGCTGGGCTGTCTTTTTTATTTACTCTTGAAGAGCTTTCAGTAAATCTGTTTCAAATTTTGTTAACCCTACTCAACCTCCACACCCTCCCTTTTCTACTCCCCTCCACCTCCAATACTCATTCATGAGTTACGGCTGAGTAAAGTGATTTATAATAGTGCAATGAACTGCAAAACATGCTCTGGCAAAGGAGTAAATTCCTCTGCCTTGCCTCAGATACCATCAGGTGTAACTGCAAATTCTGCCATACCCTCAGTACCGAGAGAGCAGATAAGCAAGACAGTGACTTTTCCTCCACAACCTTGCTTGCTGGAGTGGGATGCAATGGAATTACACCCTCCTCCCCCAGCACTAGCCTCATCATGCCCAGGCATAGTGCAGGAAAGGAGGAGGGTCAGCTAATCCCCAGGCTTCTTTTAAAGCCTCTTGGATACAGAGAAAAGAGGTGGGAGAAAGCCTGTTATCCTAACTTTGGGTTAAATTTTTGCAAATAAGAAAAATTTGCTGATTAGTAAGTGGTCCGCAGGGGTCTTCAAGTCTGAGTCTGCTTACAAATAGGAGCAGTGAGCTATGGTTTCTTTCTTTAAACTACCCAACATAAGTGCAGCTGGTTTACTGTCTAGAGCTTTTTTTTTTTTTTGTCTTTCCTCTCTTTGCAACATTATCATGCTGTAACTATCTGGACTGAAATAAAGCCATCCCACATAAGTACAAAAACAGCTCTGCAGGGTGTATATATGATTTTAGTGCATACCTGATACTTCATTTTATTTTATATCTTGATTCCCAAAGCTAGGTCAAATTCTCAGTTTTCCTCAAATGGAAAGAAGCCTTGAATTGAACTAGTTTTGAAGAACATTTTGTAAATGGGAATTATGAATACAAAAAGAGAAAGAACAACTAATTGCTATTAAACTCTGTCGCAGCAGTACTGAAATGTACAGCTGTTCCCACAGTGGACAGCACAGTTTGACTATTTTAGCCACACAGAGTCTGAAAGAAACTATTAGATGGCACAGGAAATTGAGCAGCTTTTCTAACTGGGAATAAATAAGTCAGAGACAATGTTGGTATAATCAGTGTTATGTTACACAAGAGTGGGCTGTGTTAAGATACATGGGTTTACTGCTGGAAACAGGTTTTATTTTTGTTTGCCTTTTTATACAGGGCCACAACTCTCCTTTTCTGTTAGACCTCTGTGGATGATGAAAGGCAGTTTTGAAGGTAAGTTTCGAAAAGCAATCTGAAGGCAAGCATCAGCAGCAATTTGGAAATTCTCCTGGAGAAGGATCCAGAATGTAGACAGCTTGCACCACACCTAAAGATGTCAACCCTAGCTTTTATCAACATCTATTAAAAAAAAAAAAAAAAAAAAAAAAAAAAAAAAAAAGAAAAGAAAAAGAAAAAAAAGCAGACTGCCTACTATTGGCAATAAGGCAGAAACTGCTTCTATCAGCACATCTAAACACAAATTGTCATGTTCACTTCAAATGAAGCTGAACACATTTAACTGGGTGGTCAATCATTTGTGTATTTTATTTTATTTATCATTAACTTGTTAAACAAAAGGGAATCAAGAAAACCTTGCCTGGGTTCTGAATGAGACATTCCATTAACACATATCTCAACAGAGGAACGTTCTCCAGAAATGTACACTAAAAACTTAGGATACTCAGGTGACTGGAAAATGGGGAAAATCATCTAACTGATACACAAAAGGAACAGGACTCTTTAAATCTTGCAGGGTTTTTTTTAAACTCTTTTTGACAACCCCTTCAGGAGGTATTTGCTGTTCAAGAAGTCACTTTTCAATAACTCCCTTATGGAAACCTCAATCAAAACTAAGAGAACCAATACACCAGCAGGACACCACGGCAAGGCTGCCTGAGCTATTATCAGGAGTTTTCATTTCCATTTTTGTAGTACCTGCTGTCACGGCATATTTGCAGTAGAGCTCAGCAATAGTCCTTCTAGTACAACAGAGCCCTTCTGATAACTCCAGCATTACTGCAAGCACCCATTCTTGCCAAGAAAACTTTAGCCCTTGTGTATTCAAAATTGTGTTACAGCTTGATCAGCTCAGTAAAACACACCAAGAGGGGAAGGAAAAAAAAAAATCAATCCAAAACAAAAAATTGTAAAGTAGATCTTTCAACGTGTTCCTGAAATACCACCCATGTTCTCACAGCATTTAGAACAGCATATTAGAACAGCATTTTTACAGCATGGTCTTCAGCCAAGGTGGTGTTAATACCTGCATAAACTCAAACCCTGACCTAAAAAATGTCACCAAACGATCTAAGCCCGGCTTGGAAACAAAGCACTTGGGGCTCCACACATGCAGAAGAGCCCATGTCTGCAGGCAGCAGCCTCCGAGTCAGACACCCACGTCTACTGAGAGAGGTACAGAGTCCACCTCTGCATCACCCAAACACAGCAACACTGTTCAGCAGCACCTCAGCAAAACCCAGGCAGCACATTTGTGCCACGATTGAAAGGGTGCCTTTTGCTCTGGGATGTAATTCCATTAAAAACAAGACTACTACACAGTTCTGCTTTGGGTTCTGGCATCACAGATTTTCCTCTGCCTCCACGAGGCCAACAAAAATAAGATGGGACAAGTAGGAGTGAGACCCTTCACTGCCAACACAGCTCTTCCTGACTCGTAGCCCCTTGCCCCCACGTAAGCACACTTAAAGATGGGCCAAGAGCAGCACCACCAGGAAAATGGGAGACCTTAGGAAAAGCAAAGCTGTGAAAAGGGTGTGAAACTTGCCTGACACGTGAAAGGTGTCATGCTTTTTCATAGTAGGAAACAGGAGCTCAGCTTTTTTCTTGCTCAAAGAGGTGCAAAGCAGTGGTTCTATTAATGCTAGTGATATACTTCCCAGTTTTCTGTGGATTCGGTGAGAGGCAGCCAGATCAAAGGTCTCTTCGTTAAAAAACTGAGCACAAGCTGCAAATGAGGCACATTTGAAGTAACAAGGAGTATTTGTCATTCTTACCTCAAGGCCTAGGTGATACCAATCCCTTATCATGAATGGCCAGTCAGAAAGAAGCATTTCTAGTTTTTCACTTTTGTATCCCAGCAAAGCCCTGCTGTATTAACACATGATTAACATGTACACCTCTTTTAAACAAACTCAAAGATGCTCTGTGCAATGTAACAAGTACTGAGGCTCCTGTCCCTTCTCCCCCCATGCAACATAGACCCACAGAAACTAAAACAATGAGATCCCTAGAGATAAAGGAAAGTTCCTCAGCTTCATAAATGAGAAAGAAAAATAAGTTTGCTGCCACATTCAAAGTTGCATCCACCCGTCTGAATTGTTTCCCTACCTGTTTACGAAGTGGTGTTTTACTCTACTCGAGATGAGATGCAGAATGCCTTATGAAAATTAATCTAAACACCACACCCTGAAATGTAAGTGCCATTTGAGAGTTTTATCCTGTCCTTATCTGGAAGCAAAGGAGAAAACACTTATTTCCCTTCCAACCACCACATCTACCTCGCTGTCAAACAGCCCCCAACTGACAACCGCAGGACCAAATATGTTTCCTGTACCAACACTTTGATCTCCAATTGCAACTAACCTAGAAGGGTAATAGTTACATTCGAGGTCACTGGGAGGTCTTGACCTCAGTTATTTCACCCTTCTCCAAAGAAACCTCTACTTTAATCATCAACTTCCGGGTAATCTATTAGTAGCTGGCATAAATCATACATCAAAATGGGCTCAGGCATTGTCACAAGGGTTAGAAAATGATCCATTAAGCTCTTCCTCCTCTCCCCGAGGAAACATTGCATTCTGACTTTGCAAAAATAAAAAATAAAAAAAAAAAAAAATCAAGGATGTGCCTTATACTTTTAATTCCTGAGCGTATTTGGTCTTCTTGAAAATAGGCAGGAGAAAGGGAGGTGGGAAAGAGTATCCAAAGGCAGCGCTGTCCCACGATGCTGTTCAGCGAGAGAAGCCAACATGTCAAAAAGCACATTTGCGCCCTCTCTCACCCATGCTCTCTCCTCACCACCACCCAAAGATACACAAAACTGAAGACAGAAATAATTCAGGGGGAAAAATAAAACGGTGAGACTTGGCACATGTAAATTTTGCTGCCTGACTTCACCATCGCTGATTACAGCTGACGGAGAGTTAATAAAAGAGCAAAGCTGGCTGTCAGAGCAGATTAGTGTGTGTAAAGGACAAGACAAAAGAATAATGCCATCATTATTATTTATGGTCATTAACTGGGTTGAGTTCACTTCTACAGTACCCTACCTGAGCAGTAAAAATGATCATCTAAACATGAAATACTACGTTTAGAGTTAAAACACTATCATTTTGCCTATGCATTGCCTTGATCTCTTTTGTAAGAGGTATTTGATCCTGGAATTAGCCAGAGTGGGTAACAGAGATTCAGATAATGCCAGTAAGAAACCCATCAGATTTTTGACCTTACAAAGAGCAGTGCTTTTCTAGTGGTGGAGCAGATAAAAGCTCACTGCCTCCTTGTCAGAAACAATTGAAAGGCCAGCACTGTGGGAAGGACAAGGGAAGCCATGGTGGAGCACAACAGACAGCACAATGGAGGCAGAAAAATCTAGTACAAGGGAGGAAAGAGCATCCAAGAGGCAGTAAAAATGAGAGTGTGTGGGTAGCAGGATTCTGGGTGGAAGACTCCAGTGGAGTCTTTTGCAGGGACCTAAGAAAAAAATGAGGTGATAGAGATAAGACAGAGTACTGCTTTGAGCAACAGATGAATTCCAGGACAGATACTGTGAGGATGGTATTCTGGCTGGAAGAGAGAATGAAGATGACTGGGGGACAGGAGGAAAATCAGAGGAGCAGAGGCCTAAAGGCTGAGGCAAAACAGGGTGGAACACCTCAGAGAAAGCATCATTGAGAGGCCTCATGAATTGAACACAGCCTTTGGGAGCCTGTGTCCAGAGGAAAGCAAGGCAGTGCCAGATGCTGCTGGTGCAGCAGCCGTTGTGTATCTCTGGTCAGAGTAGGTGTGGGAAGTCCGAACTGCAGGTCTGAAAGTATAGCTTTCCTGATCTGGTACTCCAGGAGCATTCAAAATCCCTGAGATGGTTGAAAACTGTCTGCCCTTATCTTCTACCTCATCTTATTTGTTCCTTTTTGTTCCTCTCAAATAAGATCCTGGGGCTTTTCATCTACAATACCTGAGCTGAAAACACTGACAAACTCTTTTTTTGTCCTTATCTGGCAGGATGATTAATTCAGCCATGACTTATTGTCAAAAAGAATGTCCATCAGACATATGCAGACTATAGGCCATGGGATAGGACATCCTCTCATGCACACCTTGAAATCCCTTTTCATCAGAGGGCTGATTGGTATTCACCATGTGGCTGCAGCCACTCTTGCCTGATTTTACTCATGTACTTCATGGGACAGGCATGGATCAGGGTTCAACTCATCCACTGGTGCCCTTAACATTTAGTCCACATAGTTATATTTTAAAAGCCCTGACTTTTTTTGAAAAAAAATTTCTTTCACAGATTTTGATGTACAGTCTATCCATATTATCATACATCCAATACACCCTAATTCAGAGGCTGTGTGTTTACTCTTATTCCTGAACAAAAATGGGAGCTTTTCCTGTTTTTTAAACTAGAGAAAATGTGATTTTTCAACACTCATTGCAATGTTGCAATTTGTGATACCTGTACTACAGGTCTAAACAGAGAAACTGCAGCTGCTGATAAATGGAGCAGCACCTCGACGGGAGTTGTCAATACCAGACCCCTGTGTTGGTCTGTTCATTTATTCATTTCCAAGAGAATAAACTGTTTGTTTAGACCTAGAAGGATTACACAGCTCTACACCTGTATGAAACTGTCTTTACCCTGTGCAGCTACTGTTGGTGCAGGGCAGCAGTCAGATTCACACGACAGTGCCAGAGAGGAAGATGCCATCTTATCTTCATCAACAAGCTCCAGATTCTGAGACTGCATCCTTCTAAATAGATTCTGAGTAGGGGAACTAAGATATAACTTAATTTTTCGTGTAAGCAAATTATTTATTGTACTTCTGTTATACTTTTGTCCTTTGGGATAAAGAAATCCTGGGCTTTGGCAGATTTTTGTTTGGATGCTATTTCTGTGCTGGTGTGTAACCAGGTTGTAATCATATTTTACATTCTTATTTATTTTCTTTACGTCTACTTTCAAATGACAGTGATACAATTAATTAACATCCCTGATGCTATAGTCAGAAGCATGATGTGGTACACAAGTTTATCTTAGAGAAAGCTCATTGGTGACATTCACTGCCACACCAGGAGCAGCACATGGAGACATCAGGACACTGTAAAATACCAATTCCTACAGGTATTCTGTCCCATTGCCTCCTTGCTGAATAGCTAAGAGGACAAGACAGCTCTGGAAAATCATATACTCATAAAGGCTGGAGTAATTTCATTCTTTGTGATAAAGAAGAATAGAATAGGTGGCTTTCAGTAGTGCAGTGATATTATTACAAAAGATGCTCAAAGAGAAACTTGGATTCTTGTCACTTCCCTAACTATTTTCATCATCACTTACTTGGGCAGTTTTAATTCTGAATATAATCCAAAGCTTGAAGAGCAATACATCATATTTAAAATGCAGTTTTTCAGATCCAAAAGTGCTACAGGAGCAAACCTTGGTATACTGCTGATATCAAGGCCCAAATCTAACTTCAGTTCAGTCCTATCTCGCAATGCAGCATTGGCCATACTCCCTGCACTGAGCCCCAGAGAAAACCACAAGGTTTCCTTAGGTCACCTAAGGATGAACAAGTAAAGGAAATATTCAGTTATGTCTTCAGATATTTTGAAAAATCTGCCTAAACAACTTGCTCCTGTCAGTGGAAACTGAGGAAAGATGTTTTGCAGTTTAATCTACCTAAAGAGCCTTGCAAATCTGACAACAGATGATTATGACACCCTTGAGGGTGGAGTTTCACATTTGCTTGATATCTTAGATCTGCAATTTAGCAAGCCAAAGGAATGAATGTATTAAAAATTAGTTTTTCGTGATCTTAGTGCAATATTTACTAAGTTTTTTAGTGAAATCTGCCAGTTTTTAGTGCATATCGACTGCACAGAAACAAATTGGAAGTGCCAAGAGATGGTTCTTTTTATTGATAAAATCTGTCTTTATAAAGTGTGGCTACCATGTAAAAGAATGCCTCAACAAGGCATTATTCAAAAGCAGTTAAAGGCCATTGAACATAACTTTGGCAGATCAGTGATGGCATTCTGAAATCTTTCTCAAAGAAATTACAAGTCTAAGGTATTAAACACACATATGGCTAAGCACATATTATAAGACACCTTTGCACAAACAGTATGCTCCAAAGTGTGAATTCAGTGTTAGCATTATGTAGGCACAGTTTAGTCTCACACATAGAGACTAAACCTTCACAGATCCTATGAGCAAAAGCAAATCCAGCAGTCTTTCATCCTACAGCAATAACACATTGCTCTCTTTTCTAGGGAAAAGTTTCATAACTCCCCAACTACCAGACTGAATGGACATCAGCTGAGTCACCATGGCATTCATTCCTTGGTTTTTTTCTTCCCTTTCATTCTTCAGCCATATTTTACAAAGTATTTTAAACTGGTTGTTTTGTTTTGGGGGTTTTTTTTGGTTTTTGGGGGGTTTTTTTGTTTCTTTTTTTTTTTTTTTTTTTAAACTACGACAGAGGGAAATGTAATCAACTTATAGTTTTACAAACACATCTCAAGGCTTTTCAGTAAAATTTGGCTTCTGTGCAAGCTCGCAGTACAATGACTAGATGGAGTTCTTCCTTTGAAGTTTTGTTTAAGAAAATTCTCCCAGGCTAAGACCCAGTAAGTTACAGTTTAGCCTGGAGCAAATTTTTACAACCAAGTTATAAACCCCTGGAATAGGAGTTCATAATGGAAACAGCTGCTCAACCCTCACTATAGCGGGTGCAAGTATAATAAAAACTGCAGGAGTTCACATTAACAATGGCGTCCCCTTACACTCTTTCCTGTTACCCATCCATTAAACAAGCAACACTACTTAATAGAAGGAAAGGCAGCAGGCTTCCCTTCTTTCCCTACAACGCTGCTTCTTTCCCTCAATAACTAGCTAAGCAATTTATAGGTGACAAAGAGTACACTTCCCAACACCCAGGTCTCTTTCAGCAGGGCACGCTCAGGGTAAGCTCTCCAACACCGACATTACACTGCACTGCATTCCAGGGAAGTACTTCATATTAGAGGATGCACAAATATTGCTCATGGCACATATCTGACAGCCTGATACTTGTGCTGGGCAATTCCCACTAAATCTCACCCCCAGCATAGCTCTTCATTCCTCTCCCCCTCGCTGGGTGATACTTGCAGCATTTCCATACTCAGTTCGTAGAATCATAGAGTAGTTTGGGTTGGGAGAGACCACAAAAATCACCTGGTTCCAACTTTGCTGCCATGGACAGGGACACATTCCAACAGGTTGCTCAAAGCCCCATCCAATCCGGCCTTGAACAGTGCCAGGGATGGGTCATCCACAGTCTCTCTGAGCAGTCTGCTCCTGTGTCTTACCACCCTCATAGCAGAGAATTTCTTCCTAATATCTCAACTAAACAAACCTGTCAGTTTAAAGCCAATGACCCTTGCCCTCTCTTTCCATTTTGGGTGTTGCTTCAGAGGATTATAAAAGCCAAAGAAATTCATTGCACTCTGTGGGTGTGCAATGCAAGCCCTGCACTATGATCTGGTTGCTTTCTTTCCCTAAGATGGCTCTTAATTTTCCAAGCACTGCTTTCTCTACCTTTTTTCCTATTTTCAGGAGGTTATAAAAAGAATTATTCTTGAGTTCCTGTACTCCTTCAGGACACTGGTCACACAAGCTGCAGGTTCTGAGTGTGAAATACAGTAAGAGTTGAGCCCATCCCTGACCCCACCTCCCAAGCTGGGATGACACCAAGCTAAAAGCCTACAGAAGCAGGTATCAAAAACCCACCAGGCATTCACAATGACAGCAGCATCCTTTTGGACATGCTTTTTCCTCTCTATTAACTAATGGGATTTTTTTTGCCTAATATTTACCAGTGGGCAGTATATTAAGCATATTGTGGCTCTCAAAGACACAATAGGACTGTCCCCCACCTTTCCCAAACACTTCAGTCCACAGCCCAAGCACCTGTGCAGCCAGGTATTGGAATTTGTGTGAAGGGCAAACTCAAAGCTTTCTACAGAAGCTTACTTTTCAATGCAGCCAGGCTCAGAAGAGAGCTATCAATAATATCGATTTGCAAGAGAAATGTTGTTAGAAAGCAGGCAACTTGAAAGAAAAGAAAGGCATGCCTCCACAAGA
Organism: Brachypodius melanocephalos; assembly: GCA_013398615.1. NCBI lineage: Eukaryota > Metazoa > Chordata > Aves > Passeriformes > Pycnonotidae > Brachypodius > Brachypodius melanocephalos. Next base: position 4,193,406 of record VZSR01003809.1, read on the forward strand.
AAGGAGAAGGGAGAGATCAAAGCTTGGAGTGCTAGACAGAACTTGGAAAAAGCACAGTGTTTGCTCTTATTTCCTGTATCTCTGTGGGCTTATGTAGGGACTGTCACAGAAAAGGATACAAATCTCATCTCCATAGCCACAGCCTATCTGCAAATAGACACCTCAGCCTAATTAGAGGCAAGAACTGAGTGGCTACACGTTTGTTAAAATGTCTTCCTGTCAAAAAGACACCTTGTCTTCTGTGACTCACAAGCCAGTAGCCTTCCAGACTCACAGTTCCTACCTGCAGGAATTACATATAGGATCTGCTTAAATGATATTTTTTTCTATAAATAAGTATAAATTCTCAGTCTTGGTACTGGCAGTGGTGTCTTTGTTTACATGACTTCAGCACACCTAAAGGATTTTCTCCCCTGCATGTGATCAAGAAATAAAGTATAGTTCTTAAATACTGAATACTCAATTACACAACAAACCTACCTTTTAAGTCAAGTGAATATAGGAAAGAAATGTTATGGAAAGTGGTTTTGGTATCACATACTTTCACAGGAAGCCTGAAGAAAACACAAACATCATAAGGGCACATGTTAAAGAGGATGGAGCCAGACTCTCTCCAGCAGTGAGCAGTGACAGGAAAAGGGGCAGTGTGCACAAAGTAAAACATGAAAAGTTTCATCTCAATATGAGGAAAAATTTCTTTGAGGGGAACAGAGCACTGGAACAGGTTTCCCAGGGAGGTTGAGGAGTCTCTTCTTCTGGAGATACTCAAAACCTACCTAGACATGTTCTATAACCTGCTCTAGCTGACCCTGCTGCAGTAGGGGGGTTGAACTAGATGATCTCCAGAGGTCCCCTCCAACTCCAGGCATTCTGTGATCCTGAACATGGACCTGTAACACTTCCTTAAGCACAAGCAGAGGGAAAACACTCAGGACAAAATACTCAGATTTATAAAGCTGAATGATTCACCTTCCTAAATGGTAGCAAGCTGCAGTGTTTATGATTATCTAAATTATGGTGGAGCCATTAGTCTCTGGCAGAGGCTGTCTTGCCCTGAAGAGTTAACAGTGCCAGCAAGGCTCGTTCCTGTTGTATCATGTACTAATTTTGTTTCTGACACCAGACTTTGCCAGTACCATCACCGTATCATACAATCTAATAACACACGAGATGCCAGCAGATAACGCTTCTGTTGTAGGATGAGGACCAACATTGCTGGGTTTGGTAACCCACTTGCTTCCTTCTAATGACCCCAAGCACCCACACCTGGGCACCATCTTCAAAATTAATGTTAAACAGAGACCACATTTTCCAAAGGGAAAGAAGGCCTGCCTGACTTCTCCCAGGGCAGACAAGGTCAAGCCATGGTCCTGATGCCCTTCCCTGGTCTTGTGGTTCCCTCCTGGCTCAGGGTGGGGCTAGAACAGGGAGGAGTTTCCTACATAGCTGATGGCGTGAATTTTCCCTAGCTTTTAATGAACATCAAGGTTATTAATCCTATTTCTTGATTTTGATCAGACTGGCTTTCCCCTCCACAGAAGCAGTGGTGCATACTAGTAGGAAAACACAAGACTTCTCAGAGCTCCTGTCAGTTTCAAAAGAACAAAAATGATGCCTCATCCAAGCTAACAGAGAAAACCATGGCTTTTTATAGATGGTTGATGGGCCACTGTGTAAATTACACTGAAATCTAACAGACCAAATTACTGACTGTCATCATCAATGGTAAAGTATTCAAGAGCTAACAACTATCACCTTGAATTAATGCCATGAGTTAATATTTTTGAATGTAGTATAATTCATACATGGATATGATCATTTTCCCTAGACAGACATCTAGGAGGGAGGTGCTTGGATCCTCCTACAGCTAAAAACAGGTCCTATTATAAAGCTTGATAGAAGTACTACTTTTGAGCCTGCATCTACCCATGAAAGATCACAGAAACCTGGTTTTGATAGGAAAAGCCCATGGGACTCAGGAAGAAAAGCTGAAATTCTCTCAAGCTGTATTTTTACAGGATGAACAAGTAAGCCAGTCACATCAGCTCCCTGGCAAGTTTACCAATAGTAGTAGATGTTTGTGACTTTAAAAGAAAATTTCCCCAACAGTAAGCTCTTTTCCCTACTAATTTAAGTAGCAGTAAACATAAAACACAGAAAGACATGCTCACCCCTCAAACTAGACACATCATGCATAAGAAACAAAGGCTCTTGTATTTCCAACTGACAAAAGAAACAAAGAGAATAACCTAAGAAAATTGATAAAATCTGCCAGACAGGTGGCAAATTAGGCCCAAATATGCAGCCAGATAAGTGACTTCTGCAACTGCACACAATGAGCATAAGGCTGTAACTCCATCCCCGTTTCCAAGCCCCCCAAACTCTGATGATCCCATCAGCCATCTCAGTGGTTAACAACAGAAATTCTCCTGTCAGAAGAAACGCTGTGCAACTTGCCTGATCAGGCCCCATGTAGCCACACAACTTAGCTGTCACAGACTGAGCACTTACAGTAAACCACTGGTAATTAACTTGTGGAGTAAAGGAGGAACTGAGCTGCTGTAAAATCCAACAGTACAAATGCAGGAGAAAATCATAACCTCATTGCAGATGCTCTATTAGCCAGCAAGGACTCTGCATTTGCCCAAGTGTGTTATTCAGTCAGGCTACTGCTTTGAATAATAACGAACTATTTTCTTCTATAATGCCCCAAATCTCAAGAGCACCTGATCTGGAGTGATGCTGAGGACTTGGTGCCCAGCTACTCTCAGTGGAAACTGGGTGAACGCTGTACCTCTGGATTTGGCCAGTGATAGGGACCTGATGAGACAGTCAGCACGAGGCAAGCAATTGATTTGTTTTCTAAAGCAGAAAAAGGAAAAGAAAAATTGAGAATTTTTTTTTTTTTTTTTTGCAGACTGATAGCTGTCAGTGCACCAGTTGGGCTTATTCTTTAAATGGTGCCATAGGTGTTTTGATGCAGCATTCAATGTAAAATGTCAGTCTAAAACCTACATAAACCTCTTCTTCATGTTCCTGTTTAAAGCACAAAGGAACACGGGTACACACCCACACCTCCTCTAGAGAGTAGATTACTGCAGAATCTTTCTGTGTACTGAACCAAATATAAAGATTCATTCCAGGAGTTAGACATTTACCCACGTTTTACTACTTAAACTGCAATACTTGCAGCCTCAAATTTAAACAGCAAAATTCCTCTGGAAGTTTCAATGAGAGAGCACAAGATTACAAACATTCAGTCCAACCTTTTATGTAATACAGGGATTTCCTCTACAGTCTCAGGTGTAGAAATGATTTCCAGAGTTTGTTTGTTTAAGGAAAATCTTGAGACAAATTTTCATTTGTTTGACAGTGTGGTAAACCACAACCCCACTTTTCACAAATTATTTTGAAAACCTGTGTTAGTGGCTTGCATATTACCAAATCCAGAAAATTAGAAACAACATCTAGTAGTTTTGATAATCCCCCAGCCAGTTTAAAATAAAATGGCTCAATTGATGTGATTTGCTGTCTGATTTTTGTTCTAAAATGTAAGGAGTTCCACAGAAAACTGAGAAGGCATAAAACCCTCTAGGAAGATCCCAGTCAGGAGGCAGCTCAAAGCTGGAATATCTACAGTTAGCCCAAACTTCTGATATCATAACACTGTCCTGTAGTGCACAAAATACAAACATTACATACATGTTTAAAGACACCATCTTTCCAAAGCATTATTTGGAAAACCTCCCATCCACAAGCTATCATTGATGGTGATTTGGTGGCTAACACTAACAAAAAAAAAAAAAAACAAAAAAAAAAACCAAAAAACCCACAAAAATTTAAGCTCCACAAACAGCTTATTTTCAAGTGTTTTTTACAGTCCAGTTATGTAAAGATTTTCTCTTTGATATTTTATTCCATATCATTTCCTTAAAATTCTGTTTGTCTCTTAAGCAGTGTTTTACTCCAATGAGAAGCACAGGCAGCTGTCTGATGCCAGTGGACTTCTCTTACAGGTCAAATAAGCATGTGTGACCTTTAGCCACAGTTCTGCTGGTATGTTAGCATTCTAAATACATGGAAATGATATGTTATGGGTGCTCAACTTGAAGAATTACTAAACTCATAATGCTATTTCTTCTTAGCAACTCTAGAGAAAAACTCTCTGAATTTCTCCTTACCAATCACATCATTATCATAATGAATTCATGTCCTAAAGACATTGCATTAAAGGAGCAGCTTGAGCTGAATTCACAGATTTTGCACAATACTAATCCACTCAGCCTTATGCTGAATAAGACTCAGCCTTATGCTCAAAATATTAATTTTAAGTGAAGCCTCAAGGAAAGGTGTTATTCCCAGCTCCAGCCACTGCTTCTCCCACTTCTACCCTCTCTCCTGGACACCTCTTGAGATGTCCTGTGCTTCAAGGTCACCTCAGCAGGTGCTCAGTTGCAGTTTACTGAATGTCCTGAGTCATCCCAGGTACATTTCCAATGTGTGCAATTAACTCTAGCCTTTCTCAGGCACAACTGGATAGAGGTAAGAGCTAAAACAGCCCACAAGCAATTCCTTATGACACGTGTATCCCAAAGTCCTATAAGTGAAATACAAACTCACAGAACCATATGATAAAGTGCATATGTCACAGGGTGAACCTGAAGTGTGAAATCACACTTTTGCGCACCTAAATCTCTTTAGTTAGTAAACATCATGGTCTGAAACTACATGTGACATATGGCTGCAACATGCTTGAAAAAGGCTGCCAAAACTGGGGCTGTTTGGGAAAGCAGGTCACCATCCTTTGCATTCTGTTGCCTCACTAGCACCAGTGTTGCTCACAACCCAGCCCACAGAACTTACACTGGCTCAGTAAAAATAGTGCCCACAACAACCTGTTCACTGTGAGATTTACAAGCCAACGAGCACAGAAAATCCATAGGGAGAAATCTCAGCCATTCCCCCACACCTCCACATGAAATCTGTGCTCTTTCAAATCTTTTCCTGGGCGGCTGCGCATCCTGGGGTTTTCCTGCTTCCATCCACCTCCCTGGTTCATCTGCCGCTGCAGGGCATCTGCAAAGCGGTACATGCTGCACTGCCATCAGTGCACTGATGACACCCAGCTCTCTATCTCCTTCCCTCTTGACCCAGACACAGCTGCTGGCAACCTCAAACAATGTCTGGCAGAAATTGGTTTCTGGAGGAAAGCCAGCTGGCTGCTGCTCAACCTGGACAAGGCAGAAATAATGTTAATCAGCAGGAGGAAGTGCTTTGAGGACCTGGTGAAATTCATAAATGCTCCATCAGCTGAGGGCATTTATCTGGCCACCATCCGAAGCAGCGTACAGTGTAACCACCAGGTTGGGATTTAACTTCCTTACAACCTTACCAAAAGATTCACTCACTCTTTGTTAATGCCTACTTCATTTTGAAAGACCTCAACAGCTTTCCTTTGAGTTTGACTCTGAAAACTGCACTGGGAGCCTACATAGAGGGCCAGGAGTGCCACTTCTGGTCCTCTTCTGGATAACAAACCAAAACAATTGCAAATCTGTTCCTTGGTGTCTTGCACATTTGTCATTTTATAGCATAACTCATCTAGAAAAATGATTGTCGCTTCTAAAAGTGACATTCACTGATGCTTTAGATAAAATTTTAAAAGCAATTTACACCCCACCTCTGAAAAGTAACAGCTTGATTACCTTAAAAATCAAGCAATATCACCAGTTCTATTTTCCTCTGTCAGGTCCAAGGATTTCAGGTAAATTATGAGCAACGTGCATTGGGACAGATGATCTTCTATTTAAGGCAACTCACGCTTCTCAGTTCCATCCTTACAAGGGACAAATAAGTCTGCACTAAAATTCCCAGCATTTTGCAAGAGGTAATAACTTGGTGACTTAATTTACTCATTCAGTAGCAAGACATTAATATTTTGAAATCCTAGAAGCAAGAACAGATGTAACACCTAAGTCTGTTACCACAAAATGAAGACCAGAATTGACAGTGTTGCATTTTATCTTTGAACTGCACATCTGAAGCAGGCTTTTGGCATATCTTTCTAAGCCATGCTGATCATTCAAGTACTGCTAGAAACTTCTTTTTCTTTCACAGAATGAGTCAGGTTGGAAGGGACCACAGTAGGTCATCTGGTCCAACCTCCCTGCTCAAGTAGGGTCATCTAGAGCACATTGTAGTGGTGCATTGTTAAGTTAATCCATTTCATATAGATATATAGACCTTTAGTTGGGTGGTGGGTGGTTCTATATTGTGTTGCCATAGTTACCCCATTGTTTTTTTGAGGTTTTTTTCCCCCGCCTCCATGGAATGTTCCTAACTATCCTTGCCCAGTTCTTTTATAACTTTAATACCCAGTCTATTCAACACTTGCAGCTACGACCTGGTAACCGGGAAATTCCGGGAAGGCTATTGTCCAGTCTGGATCCTCCTCCTACTTTTATTCATTAGATTGTATTTCAGGTACCCCCTTTTGTTTTAGGTCACTCCCCTCACGCCCCAATTGGTCCCAAATCTGTATTCCCCTTTTTCCTGCTCCACTTTATAAGGTACTGTTGAGCCCGGGAAAATCACTTTTGCTATACCAGCCGGGTGGAATAAATCATCTTCTACCCCTGCAAAAGTCCACCTTCTATTTCTTCATCACAGCCATGCTCTGCCAGAAGCTCAGACCCACAAATCAGGACTAACAAAGTCAGTTTGGTGAAGAGCTGGCTCGGAGGATCTATCGAACCACTTTAGCACATGGCACAGGATTGCATCCAGAAGGTACCTAAGTATCTCCAGGGAAAAAGACTCCACAACCTCTCTGGACAGCCTGTTCCAGTGGACTGTCACTTTCACAGTAAAGAACTTCTTCCTTGTATTCAGGTGGAATTTCCTGTGTATCAGTTTCTGTCCATTACCTCTTGTGCTATTGCTTGGCACCACCGAGAAGAGCCTGGCTCCATCCTCTTGGCACCCTCCCTTCAGATATTGACAGGCACTGATAAAGTGTATTCTCAGTTGCCACTTCTGAAGGCGGAATAGGACCAGCTTCCTTAGCCTTTCCTCGTACGAGAGATGTGCCAGTCCCCTCACCACCTTTGTTGCCCTCCACTGGACCCACTCTCTTTAAAGGTCAGCCTGCAGGCCCTTTTGCCATCTATTACTGGAATTGGCTTTACACCAGAGGTACCTGACTCAACCTCTTCATTCAAGACAACTGCACATTAAACCAGTGTTGCTTGATCCATTTCCAGACCACAGTAAAGGCAGTAAAACCGTAACAGGAGGCCTCTTGCTAATGAGCAGTATTATTAGATGGTAAAGCTGCTTAGCTTTGCAAACATGAGGGAAGGGAAGCTAGTTTTATGAGCATGGTTTGTTTCCTTTCTATAGGTATTTTCTGTCAAACAATCAGCTTTACTTGTCTTTGTTGTCATCTTCAAATAGACAGTGCAGTAAGCCAGTGTTAAAGGTAGAATTTCTGTATGATGTTTGTACTTGTTTACAATATCTATTTGAAATAACACATACTGTTTCTACCCAGCTATGTTGAAAAAAATCCCAAAACAAAACAAAACCGGAAAAAAATCTCCAAGCTCCACAGCTTCTAAGTCACACAGAAATCTGGAGGCTTCTTTTTGGCCAAATTAGTTCTGGCTGTATCCTTTTAACGCTAAGCAGAGGCAATGACATTGGTAAAAGAAGGCAGGTTTTGCAAGGCTGAGTAGATATCTTCAGCACAGTGTGTATGGGACAGCAGCTCTCCAGGGTAACAGACAATAGCTTCATTTTAAAAGAAAAGGAAAAAATACAAAGGAGAAAAGCTGTGGAAACAAATTAATTTGGAATATGTAAAAACGGATTATGAAAGAAAGCACAAACTTTCCTTCTCCGCCAAAAGAAGCGATTTGCTATGTGTACATCTTTGCCTTGTTACAGTTTATTATGGAGTTGGGGAGCTAAAAGAGAAAGAATTCAAATAAGGAGAGGCTGCAAAAAAGGCTGGCTCCTACTGCGAGCACGGGGGTGAGGAGAACTTGGAATAACACGTGAAAAAAAGCAGCTCATTGCAACAAAGTGACTTGTTAAGCCTTCAAAGTCTGTCACCAGTGCTCCTCCAAGCAGTGTAACTGATTGCATGGCACATCGTGGGGGTTCAATGGTGTATGTTTCTGACTCCCCTCTTCTGAAAAGAAACACTATACAGCCAAAATACAACAACCTTCCACACGTACCTACATGCTGTGAACACCAAAAAGCAAAGCAAGTTGCCGAGCGTGGTACATGGCAGTGTAACAAGGGGTCACGGGATGAAAGCAAGAAAGAGAGCATTTTAGGCTGAACATCGGGGGAAAAGACTTTTGTTGAACTGTGCAAGTGCTACATGTTCACGTTAAAAATTAGCTAGACAAAGCACTAGAAATTACTTTGTATACTACAACTCTGCACTGGCAGAGAGATGGAGCAGAACTAATTGGCCTCTGTAAACTCTAACTTGTTATGATCCTTCATAAAATACAGTCTACAACAGCTCTTAGATTTAACAAAGTCTTGCACTTAGAAGGGAAAATGAAACTGGGAAAGCAGAGCATCTCCTTGCAAGCCCAATTCCACTGAGAGCAGCACAGCGTGGGAGGTGCAGTCGTTCAAGCACATTATGCTCTGACTTCAGTCGAGACAATCATTTACAGTAAAGAAACAGGAGTGATACCTTTTTAGCATTTTTATCATCATGACTTTCTTAGCACACCATGGTTTGGGAAAAAAACCAAAAAAAGTAATCTGCACATTTTCTTTGAGAAAAACAAAGAACTTAGCTTTGCCCATCTATTAAATCTTTTCTCATTTCCCCACCTACACATTAATCCAGGCCTAATTTCACCAAACCCAAAAGAGCAGCTGATGTCTCAGGAAACATTGCATTCCTACACATTTCATAAAATGCAACACCTGTGCAGGAGGCAAAGGCTCAGGTTCATGTTTCCATTCAGTCACAATTCAGTCATAATTCACTCTTTCTGACAACAACTGGCAAACCAGTAGCTGATGCATCCTGGTCAGCAGGTCAGCAGAGATGTAGCTCCAGGCTACCCACACCTCCTACCCAGTGGTTCTGATCTGGGATGGCCTAAGAGGGGCTTTGGAGAGGAAAAGACCTGCTCATATCCCCAAATCCCAGAACACAGAGTGCAAACATAGATATGCTCTCCATATTGACAATGTTTACTTTATGGACAGTCCTGGCAATAATTAGGGGATGTATTCTTGATTTCCACTGATTGCAGTTCGTCACAAATACGGCAAGTAGATGTCATTGGTATGCAATTGAAGGCACATACTACATTAGGAAAAAGGGCTTGAATATCTGTAACAGAGGTCATAAATAAAATGAACTAGAACATATGAGATTAAATTCCTTTCCTTGGTCTTGGCAGAGGCATATGATTTCCATTAGTAAAAGGACCACTGTAAAACTTAGTGCAGAGGAGCTGATTTTCCCTTGATAGTCTTCTTCACTATAGGTCTTCAGAATTTGTTTGCATTTTGGTTAATGTTTTCACAAAAAAACCCATATCTATATAAAATATGAGTGGTTTCAACTGTGCTGAACTGGCTCCTTTAGCTCCTTATGTGAAGCTAGGAAGATGTGCTCCATCTCATATCAGCTGAAATTCAAATTGTCACAATTATCCAATCCAACAAAACTCGGCCTGCCTAATTCTCATGAACACACACAAGCACCCCCAATAAAGTTTTAATTTGAGCAGATATTCTGCTCATCTGTTCTCAGATGCCATTACCCTACAAAATAAAGCTTCTATCTGGTGCATTTTGCACATATATAAGTAGTAAAAAAAATGAAAGAAATATGAATTATTCCTTAATAACTGCTGTTTGTAGGTGATAAAAAAGCATATTGCTGGCACCATTCCCCTGAAATCTTAAACCCAATCCCAGGAAAGCACTAGAGAAAAAGTTGTACCTACGTGCCCATGTTAAATTTAAGAATTGGTTTAAGTACCTTCCCTAGACCAAGGCCCTGAGCAAGTGAAATATGATTTTTCTATTTAAAATATTTAAAAGATACAGGCTGCCCAAGTGTTTTACATTTCTTTTTCCTTCTTGACTTCTAATTCATTTCTGACATAGTGTTTCCTTTCAGTCTCTTGTCTGTACCATAAATCTACCTGTAATAATTTGGTACAAGTCACACACTTTGCATGAAAATGGATCCTGCACCCTTCCCAGTCACAGGATGTGAGGTACAATGTCCATCATAAGTCATGTACAAAGTACAGTTTCAGTAACCAAAATCTCTCATTCAGGCATTACATCTCATTGTGCATCCTGGAGTATCACAGACAGCTGGAATTAATTCAGCTATTTACTCCAGAGTAAATCACAGACTCCATGGAATGTAAGCAGGCTAACTCAGGAGTAAACGAGATCAAAATTAGGCCATCTTATATGAACCTTGCTTTGCAGAATCATTAATTGTATTTATGGTCTTGGGGTCCCTGTTATTAACAGAGCTGAGACACCACAAACTGCAGTCACACACATGCATCTTACCAACTGGAAGAAAACATTTGAAATTTATTTTCAGAAAAAAATACCATCCAGTTTCACTTCCTTCCTTCTTTTTGTTTTGGGTTTTTGGGGGGTTTTTTGTTTGTTTGTTTTTTCTTTGGGAGGGGAGCTGTTTGTTTGGGGTTTTTTTGGTTCTTCCTCCCCAAGCTTGCACAGAACTATCTAGTCTCTGCAAATGTGATCCAAAAATTAGCTGGGGAAAGCAGGAAGGTGCTAACTAGGCACTGGATCAGGCAATAACCCAGAATCTGACACACAATTTCACATCACTATCTGGGTTCTGCCTGATTGCACATTGTGTATCTCATCAGATACCTTGACATACAGGTATAAACACCTCCACCAAATTATTCAGGAATCACAACTCAAGAAGATGAGACAGATATCTTCAGGTGCAAAAAAAAGGTTTAGAGTGACACCCAGGATGACGTTGGCCCCCTTCTTTCTGTAATGGAGATGAATTGAAACTGAGAATACTTTCTCCAGCTGTTGATCACAAGACACTTAGCATATACATGACATGTTCACCACATGCTACTGGTACAAGGCCCTTCATATTTTGTGAAGTAGGAGAGCAAGCTTAAACAACTCAGCAAACACTGCTGAGCAGATATCAACCTGTCAAAGGTCAGTTTTACTTATTTAAGATCATAACCCCTTTTTTTTTTTTAACATGACTAGGAATTTCTGGGGAACACTGAAGCCCAGACATAGGACAATGCCTTCTTTTTTCTTAACTCATTATTTTCTTAATGATGCCTTTTTTGTTGTTTTGGGTTGAGGTTTTTTGGTTGTTTTTGTGGGGAGCTTTTTTTGTTTTGTTTACAGCTTTGCTCATCAAATCTGCACAGTAACAATATGAAGAAAAGCCAGAGAAGCAAATCCAAGCTAATTGATAGATAGCATGAGTATGTTTCACATAAACATTCATTATACACAGCGGTACTGCTGAAGCTACTTCACTGGCCACAGACCCTACAGTTCAGTACCACTGACCTTAATAGCAGGCAGATGAAGAACTAAACTGACATGTCAAGCATAAAGCTAGAGTAATTTGCACTCTTATGACCAGATCCTGAGCTGGCACACAATGACCATAGCTTCCCCAAGACCAACGGCATGAGGTCAATTTTTTTTCTAGCTCAGTCAACAACTTTTAATCTGAGCACTGCCAGGAAATCAGAGAAATCACTCAGCATTTGTTAAACTGCCAAATTAAAACTTCCGAGTTGTAGGTTCTTTCATCTTGATATCCACGTTTAAATACACATTTCATATTACTACGGCTGCAAGAAATCAAATTATTTCAGATCAGTTATTTGGAGGTGTTATTTTCCCCTCCCTGTTACTGACTCAGAGGGAGTCTACTAAAACTTCCCGGTGGAATCTGCATGCAGGTTTCAAATAAGCCCATATAATCAATGCCTGTTTTACTGATAAAGAGTAATACATCCTTTTCTGAGTGAAGACATGGTGAAAACAATTTCCTTGTCCTCATGGATTTTCTGGAAAGAAAATTCGGGTACATCATACCCTGTGGAGTACCCTTGTCTTCCCTAGAGCAGACAGGTTGTGCTATGGAAAGCTACTTGACATGTAAGGCAACTAAACCAGTGAAAGCACATCAAGATGGGTGTTTGCTTCGACTTCACCTTGAGGTAGGAGCTGTGTCAGTAAACACTGAGTTAAGAACACATGACAGGTAAGACTTCTCCATTCACCTAAACACTCCCCTCCATCACTGTGAGCTGCTCCATACCCCCCTGTCTTTCCATTTGTGTTCCAGTTTGTCTTTCAGCATCTCTCTATGGTTTCTGTCCCACAGCAGTTCTCCAGCACACCGCCCTGCTCATCATCTCCTCTTTTACATTGAAGAGGTGATCTCACCCCTTCAAAGGGACTCAGCCATCAAGTCACCTGCCCATAGGTCACCTGTCACTCAGCTTCCTTTTATCAGCACTTCTAAATACACTAATGATGCATATATGCAACAGATGCAAACAAATATTTGCAGCAAGACATTTTCAGGGCAGTGAAATCTTTCATTTCTTCTAATGGAATCATGTTAAAAGGCTAAAATTCCTTTGAATAAAATTTACAAAATCCACAAGTGTCTGAAAACTAGAAATGGCTGAGATGTAGAGAGACTGAACCTGAGAACAGAAAATTCACAGGATTAGGTTCAACTTGGAAGAAATACAACACAGCTATGTCTTTTCTTAATAAAAAAGAAAAAACCTTCAGACCACAAAAACCTAGAAAGCAGCAATGGGTAGGAGAGATTGAGGGTCAGTAACAGATAGTAAATTAGACATGACTCCACAATGCAGTCTGACAGCAAAAAAGGTCACCACAATTTTAGGCTGCATATGCAGAGACAGCAAGTAACAGGGAAGTAATGGTTTTTATCTATATTGATTGGGTGCAGTCTACTATGGAAAAAAACATGCTCCATTCTGTGTTTTGTGTAAACAAAAACTAATGGCAGTTTGGAGGGACTTCATACAAAACAGCCACAGAATAGCTTGGAGGGTTAGCAGAACTAACCAAGGAAGATGAAAAGCTGGCAAAAAAAGGAAAAAAAAAAAAGAAAGAAAAAAAGAAAACCAAACCAGACATACTCTCTACAAAGAAATTAGAACAATTCAAGAAGTTGACAAAAAATGATTGCCGAGGATAGGCTAGGCAAACCTACTCACTTTTGCACCAAAAGCAGTCAAGACTTACTTTGAGAATTACCAAGTCTAACTTGGAAGGCTGTTAACATTGATGGGGCAATTATTTCCAGAACTGCTTTCCTGTGTAAATGTCCAGCTGCACCCTGGGAATTGTTTCTGGTTCACACAATAGCTAAGAGAAGCACAACAATGTGAAAAACTGGAAAGAAGATGCACCAAAGAAGATGTAAAACTTACTCAGCATTGCAAAAAGGAACGTCAGTAAAACTTGTGGAAGAAAAATTAAGGAGTAGGCCTGGGCTAAAACACTTGGGCAATATTTCTCAAGGCTGAGATCAATCAGTCAGATGACCTTGTGTCACCCTAAGGCCAAAATTCAACCTGACATAAGGGGGTTTAAAGGCTTCGAGCTGCACCAGAAGGCACATTATTGAGCTGAGGTGGACAATCAAGGCCAGTGTATTTTGAATGAGTGCCTCAAAATGATTGGTGCAAATTCCTCCTCTTAACATCCTTAGAGGTAGCATAGTCCTAACAGTAAAACCCACAGAAAAAAAAAAAAAAAGAAGATTCCTGGCAGTATTAAAAGACTTAACAGGACTTCATGCTTCCAGAATTCTGGGAACAGCTCAATCACTTCACACTCTCTGCTGATCAGAAAGCAGTGAAAGTCTTTAGAGCACCCAGGCCAAGCTAACAAGCTCCTGCAGGAATCAAAGCCTACGAGCCTGGGCTTTGCTTTGCACTGTCCTCATGGCTTCTGGCTGGGCTCAGGGAGTGGGCAGAACCTGCTCCTGCCTGCAAATCCACTGCCTCATGAAACAGTGAAGTCAGTAAGCGACCATGCAAAATGCATCTGTGTGAAGAGGGAAGGCAAGACAGAGAAAAACAAAAATGAATGCCTGAAGAAAGCGCTGGCATCTCAATTTGCCATTCAAAAGCAAACCCATCTTGATGATGTGCAAGATAGCCAATGGAAGTAAAAGGACTGCTCTTTCTCAACATCCTATGCTATTTACAATTCATTTAGGCAATCAGTATATTTCAACACTCCTTTTAATTCCAAGCTGGAAGTGCTTAGTATTGAATTGGCACAAGTTTAAAAGAAGGGGGGGAAAAAAGAAAAAAGCAAAAGGCAGTACAATAACAAAAGAAATCCCAATCCATCTTTTCACTGAGGTGCATTGCCTTGCTAATTTTCCTGTAGCAAAACAAAGCAGTTCTGGACAGCTGGTTAAAAGCAGCTGTTAATTTAGAATAACCTGTTTGTTAATTGCCTTCAACCTTGGTCAGTCAGTTTCTGCACTCTAAACCCTAAAGGTAGCTTGAAATGAATGCATCTAGGGAGTGAGGAGTAATTAATGCAAGCAGGCAGCCACGGCTGGAAGACAGAGGTTACAGTGAAGGGAGGAAAGGTCTAAACCAGTGCACACGCTCCTAGGAACTGGCCCCTGTGCTCTCTCCCTCTGCTCCCTTTCCTTTTCCCTCCTGCTGCTGACCTGCAGCTACAGCTGGAGCCCTCTATCAAAGCAGGGGTGTCCCACTGCCCCTCGGGCACTCTGCTCACTTTGCTGCTTGTGCCATTGCTGCAGCTGCTGCCTGCAAAGGCTTTTTTTTGTTGGTGGTGGCAAAGATCCTGCATGCAGCCATGCTAAGAGCCTTCCCTCCCTAATCTGTCCCTCTCCTCACTGGGAGCCAAGGGAGGCTCCTCACTGGGACCTACAGCACCAGACCCCTTCCAGAAATCTTCCCTGGCCAAAAGATGCAGAAGGCTTCCACCAGCTTGGTGGAAAATATCCCCCTGCACCCCAGAACCCCAAAACACAACTCATGTAGAAATACAGCTTCCACCAAGACTTCTGAGGAATAAAGGATGATTTTCTATTTTCCCAGCTTGCTGATCTCCTCTCACCAGGGTAAGGTTGCCCCATGACCACCTTCAGGGAGAGAGGCTGCAGAGTGAGTGGAAATGGGGAAAAAAAAAAAAAAAAAAAAAAAAAAAAAGCCCTGGAAATTAGTCACTCGTTTTACAAGCTGCCTCTGCCTGGTTTGCCATGAGCTCAAAATAGAAAAACAACTGACCTGTGAGTTATTTAAACATGAGTGTAACATTTAGAGGCACAAGGCAGGGCACGCAGACTTTATCCAACTGATGTCTGCCTGACCCCTGCAAGTCCTCAGGTGACCCAGGTACACATGGCCACTGTGGCCACTGTCCCCTTCTGGTGTCCCCACTGCCTCCCTGGGTGCCAAGCAAAAACATGGCCCTGGTTCACACTGTCAGAGGGAAAAGGAGTCTCACTTAGAAGAGCAAGCAAGGCTAACAGGAGCCAGGCTTGTTTCCTTAAAATAAACATGGCATCATCCTCAATAGATTTCCATCCTGGCAGTAGCCTAGTGCATTTTCCTGCAACAGTGAAGCAGATGCGCAATGTTTAGAGGGAGCTGGGAGCCACAGCTCTGAAACAGAACTTCCAGCAAGTTGCATATGCTGGGATCCACTGTGCTTCCAGCTTCCAAGTGGTAGTAAAGAAAGCTATGTTCAGGTGGGAGTTTGGAAACACAGCCCCTCCCTCCCTTCTTTAACTCCATCCCTTGAATGTCAACCAATTCCAGCCACCATGTTCTGACTTTTAATGCTTATTAAAATCACAGAATCATTGGAATCATTGCAGTTGGAAAAGACCTCCAAGATAATCAAGTCTGACCTTTGACTGATCACCACCGCGCCAACTAAACCACAGCACTAAGTGCCACATCCAGTCATTTCTTTCACACTTCCAGGAATGGTGACCCTACCACCTCCATGACCAGCCCATTCCTATGCTTAACCACAATTTCAGGGCAAAAGCTCTTCCTGACCCCCAACCTGAACCTCCCCTGCTGCAGCTTGAGTCTGTGTCCTCTCCTCCTGCCACAGGCTGCCTGGGAGGAGAGCCTGATCTCCACTTGGTTACAACATCCTTTCAAGCAGTTGTAGAGGGCAATAAGGTCCACCCCGAGCCTCCTTTTCTCCAGGCTAAACACCCTGCTCCCTCAGCTGCTCCTCATATGGTTTAATCTCTAGACCATTCACAAGCCTTGAGTTTGTGATTTGTATTGCAACAACCTATGCCAAAACTACATTTGGAAAAAAGAAACAACAAAAGAGAGAAAGGCCTTAATAAAAGCTGGTTTTAAGCTCACACCTTCATATAAAGTCATCTCAATAGGCAGAGAGGAGATGCTTGATGTGCTCAAGAAAATGAATGTGCCTCTGTTGTGTTTGCAAAAGAGGGTTTAAGCCATGATTTAATTTGGGGCTAAAGTTGTCTAATGGAGCACACTGAGCTTTATAGCACACACATGCCTTTTCCTCTTGAACATTCCTACAAGTTTAGCAGCTACACAGGGTCATACCTGTACCTGGCACCTCCAAGCCAGGCACTACCTTGATGGCAGATTGCACAATGCTGCCCAACCACTCCCTATTTAAACACTTCACCAAGAGACTTCTATTTTCAGAGGTATGGTTTAAAATATAGCAGTAATTTCCAACTATGTTCCTCGACAATAACGTGAAGGCTGAAAAGCCAAGCCTTCTAAGAGCAGGAAATATATGAAGGTGGTTCATTGGCATCTCTGTGTCAGTAGGGCACTACTCTGAAATATGTCATCTTCAAGTCATTATGGCTTGTCTGCTACAGCAACATAGCATACAATACCAGCAAAGAGAAACTTCAAAGCATGTATATGCACACATAAGTATACTCCAGCCAGCATCACACCCAGGTCCTCAGCAGGAGTACAAAAGTTTTATTGCCTTTTTTTTTTCCTAAACATAGCATAGCTCTAGGTTATTGTTTCTCCAGGGACAAGTACATTCCTGTTCTCCCCACAGTACTAAATCCAGTAGTGCCTTAAGAGGCTTCGTCTTAATAATTTTCACCACTGTTATTGATAGATGTATTGATACTGGAGGTGGCCAGGTCAGGTTGTAATGACTCTCTGAACTCATGAGTTATTCATGAGCACCTGCTAATGTGCAGCACGTGGAATTGCTGAGTTACAACACACACACCATCTTGTAACCCCCACGTTCTCTCATGGAGAGCACAGGCTGCTCCCATTCCAAAGGGGTCCAATACATCAGTGAAATCCCAGCTGTGCCACAACAGCAGAGGCTTAGCACAAGCCATCTCTTCACATTTGCCCCTTCACTGCTAAGACCCAAGAGTGTCCTTTGCAAGGTGTTCTCCAGAAATATCATGGTCACAACACTACCATACGGAAAAAAAATGGGCCAGTGCAAGAAAGATACATTTTTTCCTATGCTGAAAGTATTTCCTTAGCAAAAAATATTTCTTAAAAAAACTATACATAACCCTAAAAGGAGCTTCCTGCATCTTCAAATCCATGTTGTCAGAGAGTAGCCACCTCCTGTTCTTTTTGTTAGCTTCCAGGCTGAAGAGAGCAAACGCAGACTTCCATTTTAAAAGGGAGGTAAGCACCAGCCACTACCCCTGATTTCCATGACAACTGCAAACTCTCAACATATCTTCAGATTTGGTTGCTGGTGTTTCTGTCTCTTGAGCTAATGCCAAGCTAACTCTAGCAGCAAAATTATCATGCAAAGGCATGTGGTCCATTAAAAATATGAGTCAGAGTTGCTGGGTGATGTCACATCAGCTGCCCCTGATGATAACTATCAGAAGTTAGCACAAGCTTCCAAATCACAAATGCCTTGGCTCTGATCCTATTTTAGTGAATCTGCTTTTACGATTAAACCATCACTGTAATTGGCACTGGAAGAGCCTTGGCAGTCTGCTGTGGTCGCCTTCCCTGCAAAGCGTGTTTGCGATGCTCATCTCTGAATGATGCAGAGTGTCTGCCTGCCTTCAAATAAAAAATAAATAAAAAAAATAAAATTTAAAAAAAAAAAAAACCAAACCACTAAAAAAGAAGGTATGAACAGCAGCTGGCAGGTAGACTGGTCAGCAGCGATTCACTCACTGGCAACCACGATGAGAGCACCATGGGCTAAATTCAGCCCTGCTGGAGGGGGGCATTTCTACAGTTCCTTTCATGGCATTGCACCCACGTTACACCAGGTATGAAGTCTGGCTTTCTATATTGAATAAAGTATGGTGACTGCCTTTCACTGACTACCAGCTTTTTTCAAGTGCTACAGTCTAGTTTGGGCAACAGCTTGTTAGGGCAGCTGGAATTGCATTGTACTCCATAGGCAGATAATGGGGAGAAGTCAGGGAAGAGGAAGAGACAGAGGGAGCAATGTGTCTTATGTACTTAAATAGCTGGGTTGTTGGAGGAAAAATACCCACACACAGCAGCAAAAACCAACCAATGTCTAGGAGCCAGAGAGAGGGATTTACACACTTTACATTTTCTAATTTCCCTCTGGATAAGAATCGTATAGTTTATCTAGCCTTTTAGGCTGTGGAAAAGGGGAGGAATATGGGTTTTTGAACACTACCATTGCACGTGCCTGCATTACAAAACCTGCCTTTCTTTTCCCCCAAGCACAAACGGTGGATAAAATTAAAAAAAATTAGGCTGGCATTGAGTATTGTGACACACAGGGTACTAAACGTTTGGGTGGTTGGTGAATTTCTCAAATAGATTAGAAGTTAGCATGAGGCAAATGAAAATAACCTTCCCCTCCCCCCCACCACTAAATAAAGCACAGAAGAGAGAAAGGATGGGGGGGGGGGCAATCTTAGAGATTTCTCCTCCCCTTTTGTTGCCCCCCTTCCCTTTCCCGATATTGATATTCCTCTGCTTTTTGATCTCTGCACTTCTTTGTTTTGGCTTCACAGGTATCAAGGGAAAATGGCTAGCAGTGAGTTCTGTAGCTTTTCCTGCTCTACAGCCCCTCTGGCTTAGCCAGCTGGATCACACTGAATTAGTCAAGTACTTCATTATCTCCCTTCTCTGCACATTTAGCTCCAGGTAATAAAATGCCCAAACAAGAGAGCCAATGCCTTCTGCTGCACTGTCTGTGAAGTTTTGTTGTTGTGGCCAATTCTGCATATCAGCATTGTGCTATGGGAGGGCATCACTTTTCATCCCTTGCCTGCAGTGCTTCCCAATCTCCATTTAGTCACAGCAGTTAGCTAACCATGTAGCTGTTGATAACATAGCACAGTTTTGGAGCCCCTCAGCCTTCAGGAGGTCTGGGATTTCTCTTCCCAGTGTGGGCCTACAGGAGGAGAGGCAGCTAGCTGGGAGAGCCAGACCAATTACATGGTGAGGATGGATGCAGGGCTGCGGATGTGAGAATTGCTCTTATTAGCAGCCAGTGGGGTAGGAGTTTTGCACTAGGGCATTTTCTGCGGTGGTGAACTGCTAGCCAGATATCTAGGTCAGGTAGAGAAAGCTGTAGACCGAAATCCAGGCAGTTGCTTTGCTCACCCTTCTGTCGTGAGACGCTGTGCTACGCAG
Source organism: Brachypodius melanocephalos (assembly GCA_013398615.1). Classification (NCBI taxonomy): domain Eukaryota; kingdom Metazoa; phylum Chordata; class Aves; order Passeriformes; family Pycnonotidae; genus Brachypodius; species Brachypodius melanocephalos. The sequence goes on from VZSR01003809.1 coordinate 4,213,124, forward strand.
AGGAAGAGAGGTTTTTATTATTATTGGTGATGGTGGTTTTATTTTTTTTCCTCCTGACTTATTGCAATACAATAACAGATTCTCTTTTCCACTTGTATTCTTCAGAACAAATGCTCAAAATACACTTCAATATTTTTTTTAAAACACATTTTTTCCTCCCCCTGCTCCATAGGATTTTTTCCCCCCTAAGATGACCTTTAGTTAAAGCCATAAACTAGCTTGAGGCAATCTCCGGCAGCTCTGTCACGTGATGGGCAAAATGGGCCATATTTAAATCACATGGAAAAGAACAGAAAGAAAGAATCTAGTTCACCTCATCCGTGTTTAACCTTACTCACAAGGGCCAGTGCTAAAAATCTCCTAAATGTTCTCTATTTGGGGGAAGGCATGAAAAAAATACATGCTGGAAAAAAGTCTACCTCGCATAGAAATGTAAGTTTCAAGAAATCAGCTATCTCTGTGTGAATAAAAACAAAGGAACTGAAAAATAACAGAAGATATGCAAATTTTGTTTGGCAGTCACCTTTCCCCCCATCCTTGTTCCATCAAGTCCTCCAAATTTCTTCAGCCCACAGAAAGTGGGTAGAGAAGAAACGTGTGAACCATATTCCACACTAAGACGCACAGTGTTAAAGAAAGCTTCAAATTCAGAGGACTATAAAAGCGGGGAGAAAAAAAGCTATATATGCATATTATAAATATGATTCACAGCCTGCTGAAGTAAACAGCTGACTATTGATTTCAGTTATCTGTGGATCAGTCCATAGCGACGAAGAGAAGGACCTCATAACAAAGGTCCAGACTGCAGCATTTAGATAAAAATATTAACAGCAAAATACTGCTAAATTAATCCAGCTTCTTTTGATTATTGATGCCCTACTGTTTTCTGCCTGAAACAACATACACGATGCATCAGTCATTTATAAATTATTCATTCACAGTTATTTTGGCAGCAGCTTCTTTCCATTTATCAACTGATAAATGTAGAGGAGATAAAAAGGGTAACTTTATAGCCCCTTGACATTTACCTTTGACACGATTTCCACATTTAATAAGATAAAATACAAATGACATTTTGGGGATTCCAAAGTCCATATTATAAAGCTTCACTTTAACTTCTGTATCCACGTCACTTGAAATGAGTGAGCCAAGCACATACAAACCTCACGTGCACACAAGTCCCTCTGAGCTGGCTTCTCAAATGTGATTTCAGCAGCCCTGAAACGTGCTTGCTGTGCCATCAAATTGCAGAGCCTCTTCACGGCTGCAGTGGGAAAGATTATGGTTGACTTCAGAGGCTTGGATAGTGTCCAGAGAGCCACAGCTCTGGGGACTGTTGAAACCATGAGACATAGCCAGGTCAAGAACTTACTGTTGCCTGGCCTTGTTTCTAAAGATCTCATCCATGTTCCCACACACAAAGCTCTTGGCTGTTTCAGATCTTTGCCCAAAGTGACTAAAACAGTCATTCCATACACTCAGTGAAATTACATCCTATGAACCCTGAGGTTAAAGATGGGGAAAGTCAGGTTCCAGATATTCAAGAACTCGGTCTGTCTCACTGTCCATATTCATCTGAACCTTTGTTAGGTCTGCAACCCACTGGGCTGTGGTACCACAGCACATGACATGCGGTTGCCACACACCACCAGAAGTGTGAGCCACTCCAAGCAAACAAAAAGCAAGTGGAATTACTTCCATCCTGGAAAAGAATGACAGAGCCTTTGAACAGCATCTGTCCTATTTTTCAGTCTAGCCTTTGAGACAATTAAAGACAGACTTAACTTTTTTTTTTTTTTTTTCTTAAGAGGAAAATAAAGAAAAACCCCACACTATTTAAAACAGCAGAGCAGGAATAAATTATAACTGTACCATTAATCCCAGGATCTACGGAGACTACCAAAATCCTCCACACATGATAAAGTACCAAGAGACCACTGTGAAATTTGTATGCCACTTCTACAAGTCCTATAAGCATTGCACATTATGCATCTAGAAGTAATTACAGCACAGCCAATTAACTGTTGACTTGCTCTTGCCCTGTAATTCTAGACAGTATTCTTTGTGGAGTTGTTCTTTCAGGAGTAATATTATACAAGAGACGTTAGCTGCCGGTTCATACCTGCACATACTTCAATAAAACCCACTACTGCTCACGTGCAAGACACAATACCTAAAGGACACAAGATGGAGAAGCTTCAACTGACACATTAAATTGGCTGGGATAGAGTCCAGAAACAAAAAGAAATTTTTGGTGGATGGGATCACAGCACAGTCTGATCACCAACAGCATCCACAAGTGCCATCAAGGGACAGTTATTAAGAGGCCACACACACCCCAGCCCAATTCCCCCCTACAAGGTGTTTTTTCTCCACACTGTCCTTGAAAAGCCAAGTTAACAGTCTCATGTTACATGATGGATGTTGGAATATGAAAGGTCAATTAGAAGCTGAGTTATGGTATATATATTTTTTTTATAAGTGCCAACAGATTAATGTATTCTACACTTAGGAGAACAGTTCAACAACATCAACCCGCTCTCAGAGACACATACAGCTTTCACATTCATGGCTAGGATGGAGGAAACGGGAGCAAAGGTGGTGAGATGTCCTGTCTGTCATCAAGCCACTATACATATAATTCAGGTGCTCTTACTGCTGTTTATTCCAAAGGAAAAATGAAGCAGAACTTCAGAGATTTGGATAAAGGGTTATTCAAAGTCAAATTCTTATGTAAAACTTTACATTCGAAGATATTTCTTAACCACAGTTTTTGTGCTGGTGAAAGCTGCTGGACTGACAACTCTGGAGGCAAAGGCTTCCTGCCTCCACAAGGAAAAGGGAAGTACAGACAGCTGTGCACCTTTTCTGTGGCAGGGCAGTGAGAAATTCAGGTCTAGATGCACAGATTACTGGGCAGAGCTGGAAGATACCACCTGGGTCATCTGAGTTGTAAAGGTTAGAAGAATCCCCTATAAAATTTCCCATGTACACCACACAGTATGCAACATCTGCCACACTTCTCCCTCCCTGTACCCCATAATCAACATCAGAGATCAACTACAAAAGACCAGGTGACTCAGAACAAAATTATCTTTTCCTAAAGTCCTTTACAGCACTCTGTCCAGAGAGAGGTGGTTTTCAGTCCTAGTACACTATGGTTCATGCTTCCATATTTGTTGGTTTCTTAAGTAAGACTTAAGTTTTATTCCAAATATATGGCAAGCCCCAGGGCTCAATTCAGATAAGCATGCTTCTGTTCTGGTGCCAAAAAAAACATCCTTTTTTTTTTTTTCTTCTTGCAGCCATCATAAACCAGTCACCCTAGAAAAACCAGCTCTTTGTTCTTGGGGAAACAGCTATTGTCAGAATATTTTACATGTAAATGAAACATGGGAGCTCATCTTCCTCTTTTATTTGTCATTGCAAGCTTTCCCCATTTACCATTCTGCTCCAATTTTCCCATTTAGCAGTATATGGAATCTGCAATAGTGAATATTGTAATATGCAAATTGTATATAGCATTTTGGTGTCAGACACACTGAAATTAAATCAAATGGAAGAAAAAAAAAAGAAAGAGAGTGTAATAAAGGTACCTTTATGGCCTCAAGCTGTAGATAAATTGTGGTCTGTGGTAGTTAAACAACAGCTGTTCAGATTTAAAACAAAATTATGATAAGGATCCCCAGAAGATAACACCTCTTGAGGTAACAGCATTTACCTAAATGCATCTGTTAGCAGCAAACACCGTGACTTAAGACTGTTTATGTGATAGTTTATTCCCATTTGTTTTCCTTCTCCTCCCCCCATTCGCGTTGCTCAGCGAGAACGAACCCTTCCACAGCAGCACCGACCTCGGGGGTCTCCAAGCACTTCTCCACCTGCCTCGGAAGGACAGACAGCCTCTCCCAGCTGCCCACAGGTGGAAGCAGGCTGCGAGCCCTCCATGCTGGTAAGTGCAAGGATTACAGAACAGCAAGAAAGCAAATTGCTACAGTTAAAAAAGAAAACAGCAGGACTAACGCGTTTTAGTAGGGGTACGTACACCAAGACTCAGCAATCTTTATACTCTTTGTGAACAGCAGTTCTTTAAGAGCTTTACACCCAATAAAATTTAAACTTTTATATATTTTTTTTTCTTCGTTTATTGCACCAGGGGTTTTTATTGCAGACATGTAGCAAGCCACCCATATGGAATTTCAACAAGAGGAAACCCCGCTCAGCCTGAGGACCTCAGATCTGCCCAAATTGAGTCTCAGGTCGACAGCTTCAGGACAGAATTTTTTGCACTGGGTTGTTTCTTTCCTTACACCCCTTCCCACTCCCTCTTGGCTATATTGCATTGTCTATCATGTTAAATATTTTTTTTTTTTAAAAAAGTGGGGGGAATCCCAACAAGAAAGAAACAGCAAAGGATTTTAGCTTCAGTCCCATAGTGGGAAAATAGCTGCTGGGGAGGATGGGGAGATTTGAATATCCAGCTTTCTCTCTTCTCCCATCCCTTTTGACAAAGGATGCAGGCAGTAGCAGGGGGCATTCTGGCAGTGCATGGCTCCATCCCAGCCACTGCCCACAGGAACACCTACATGCCCCTCCACCTCCTCAGCAAGCACGAGTTTAGCAACAGCAATTCATCATTGGGAGAAACATTAATATTTTACCTTAGTTACCAAGTGCACCCGTTCAAACTTTTATCTAAAACATTCTTTATCATCTTTTCATTAAGTTCTCAAGAGCTAATGGTTTCTGAGTTCCCGGGGTAAGGATGATGTTCTGAATAATGAAAGCTCATTATTTCTCCACAGAATGCTTGTTAATTCAAATGATGATATTAAAACTATAGTAGCCTTTAGCGCTGGGGTGATTTCTAGCATACTTTATCATGTATCAATATATACTCTGTTTGTCAAAACTGCCCAGGGCTGGGGCTGACATTCTCTCTGGAGGAGTCTAGTGCTTCAAGAGGCACTGAATACACCAAGGTGACAACTTGCAGAGTTTGCGCCTCTAGGAAATGGAAAGATGAAACTTGAAGTGCCATTGTCCCCCTTGATTTCCTTATTAGTATTCATAAAGAGACAGTATCCTCCTCTTTTTCTAGTCCTCACAGGCCTTTCTTTTGAATGAAATAAAAGGCACACACACACACAAAAAAAAATACACATGCACAAGTTTTACATATAAAACATATCCCTTTGTTGCAATTTAAGCAATCCAAAATGTGTTTCTGGAGTTACAAGTAGGCATGCCTATTGCTCAGCCACAATCAATTATTTTTTATTTTAAAAAAAGAAAAGTATTCATTAAAGATGAGGCAAAGACATTTTTTGCACCCTATTGTTTTCTGCATCTGTCTTTTCCCCCCTCACATCTCTCCATACAGCCAGACTATGTTACCCAGCAGCTTAGCTAGAAGCTCCCTGACATCGGGGCCCATTTTTCAGCTTTGATCACAAAACTACCACAAAACTGCCAAGGCCTCATTCTCCCACCATCATGCCCCCTCCAAGAAAGAAAGAAAAAAAAAGGGGGGAGGATTAAAAAAAAAAAAAAATCAAGGAAAAAAATCACTAAGGGATTCCAAACTGATGGAATTTTAAAAATAGAACTGCAATGAAAAGGCCAACTAGAATAGTCAAGAGACATGTTTCTTCAAATAACATTACATTTCCTGCATGGGGACTCCTTCTCCCACCTCCTACAGCCTGCATAAATATGCACACCCTTATCTGGCTGCAAATTGTATCATCACCTCCCATCAGGTGTTTTGCAATAGCAAGCTCTGGCACAGAGGGGAAAAGAAGATGCTCAGAGACTCCAAACAGGTCTCCAATTCCTCATCAGCATCACTTGCTTCCCTGAATGCTCAACAAGGTAAAAATTGAGGGTTTGTAATTGAGCAAGCCCCTCCTGCTTCCACCCCAATCCCTCAGCCCCTTTCTCCTGCAGTTTCCCAGAAGGAAATGTAATTCTGATCATCACAGCAGCCCTGCCCGCTGCTGGGAGCGGCCAGGTCAGCACTCACTTGTGCTACAACACACGTCTCCGCACCGTCCTCACATAATTATCTCTCTCGTGAAAGATTTGTTGGACTTCTGCCCACAGGCAAAAATAATGAGAATATGGTAAACTTTTTCCAGCTTCCCCTACTGGCCTATCCTTAGAGCAGGAATTAAATATTAATGTGCTTTAAAACACCTAACTGGCTGATATTTTTCAGTTTTGCACAGAGGCAAGACCGAATTGCAAGTTTATTTATGCTGCCTCCCATTCTTAAGCAGAAAATACATGTGAAAAATGCATTTTCAGCCCTGTTGCACAGGCTTACAGGATATGAGAAGGACAACCATGTGATTTCAGCATCCCTGTTCACCTGGGGGCATGCTGTCATCTCCGGCATGTCCCAGCAGTGTTGGTCTCCTCTGGAGAGCCCCAAGGCTGGAAGAAAGCTCAGCCCATGGACACTGCTCCTGCCTTCCAGAGGCAGCTCTCCAGGAGCCCCACACCAAGCTATGGGTCTGGCTGTTAACGGTGATTTTTCACGGTGCTGAAGGCCCCCATTATGCCAGAGTCCAAACAACGTTAATGAGAGAAGGGGCAGAAGCAGCTGTTGCTGCAGAGGTCCTAGCACAGGTCCCTCAGCCACGACAGGGAGGTTTGTGCACAACGCCAGGATAGTGCTCCTGGGGGGAATCATGCTGCAGAAGCCACTGGAGCGGGGGCCCGGGCAGTGGCACAGGGACAGGACAACGTGGCCATACAAGTGCAGTTGGTGCCACACACCAGCAGAGCCACATCACCCTGGGGGACAGCCCTGGAAGCCCCAGCCTCTCCTCAAACATCCATAAGGTAAAACCTACAGCAAGACGGATAGTGGTGCCAATGTTGCGGTACTTCCCAACACAGCACTCGGACCGTGCTGTTATCCCCTCCCACAGCCCATGAGACTGAAACCAGGAGCACAGCCCGGGGCCTCCAGGGGTGGACTGCACACCGCAGAGAAATGTGCTTATCTAGAGAAAATGAATTGTGATAGAAAAATAATTGTGTTTCATGCCTTCTGATGGTTTTAAAGAACCCATCAGTACAGGGCAGTATTTGTTTCATCACTTCACGGCAGAAACAAACAGATTTTTCACTGCAATGTTTGTTTTTTCTTGCAAGCTTGGTTCTTTCATTGATTTTACTCTATTTTAATGACATCCTTACCATGCAAAGTCCAATTGACTGGTAGAAATATGCCTGATGAGAAGGGAGGGAATAAACCCACATATGCCTCTCAAGCTGTTCCTGCTGTACCTTTCAGTTGGATCCACAGAGCCACACAAAAGTTGTGGAACACACAGGCTAGACTACTAGTTATTTAGTTCTGTGATAAAGGATACAAACCTGCAGGCACACATTTGGGCAACTGTATGTGCCTCAGCAGGGATGCTCTACACTTTTCACCCACAAACATTCACGCAACACTCTGTCAGACAATTAAATTTTTTTCCCCACCAAATGTCACTGAAACAGAGAATTTCTCTGCAGGGTTGGGAAGTATGTTTTTCTGTCTTCCACAAAGGTTTAGTCCATTTCATGAGAATTTTAGAATTAAGGAATTTGACATGCTCAGATTTTTTAGCCAAAAGATAGTGAATTTAAGTGGAACACAATGCTCCAGCTTTTATCCTGAATCTGGACTGCTTCCACTAGCTCCAGACACATCTCCATTTCTTATTAAAAAACCTCACAAAAATAGCAAAAAACAATTTTTTTTTTTAAAAAGTCCACAATAACAAAAAAACCTATCACAAAGTCTTCAACATTTTTAGCAATCCTAAAAATCATGAATAAATTTGAAAGTTAAAAAAAAAAAATACAGGACAAATGCTGATGAAAGAGTGCAACACTGAAAACACTTTGCTTATGAATCAAGCTAAGGTGGTTCCTGCCACCCCCTTTAGTTTCGGGGTTGAGTCTATATCTATTAACTCCTCTTGGCAAACCCGGCACACTTGCAATACCAGAAGGGAGTGAAAAGAGGATGTGGATAGTAAAGGGGTGAAGAAACTGTTTCCCAGAAGTTGTGTAGCCAGCACATTTACTAAACCAAACCTGGGATCTAGAATTTATTTGACTACACTCAAGTCCAAGCTTTCAAAACTCTTTTTTTTTTTTTTTTTTTTTTTTTTTTCCCCCTGAGGAAGACTAGCTAAATTAAAATCATTTGCAAGCAAAGGTTTGGCAAGAGCAAGGCCCCAAGTAGTTCTGTGCTCATTTCCAAGGATGCCTTAATTTGTAGGACAGAATCCTGTGCAGGTTTCCTTTGTGCACTGGCATGCACAGAACCACCACGAAGGAAATGTCCCCAGAAGCAGAACTCAGAGAATCCACCAGCATTGCCCACACAATGTCACAGTGAGGAGGAGATTACACAACTTGACTAGTTTCTGGTGTAATCATTCTGAAAGTGGCTTTTACAGTGACTACTGCAGCACTTCCAGTGCCAATTATTTTAAGTAATTACAAGTCACTCATTCAAGGAAAAGATTTAGGAGAAACAAGAGTGGAAAATGAAATTTATTTGTAATTTATTTTTGCACTGGTAAATTTAAACAATCCATCACCAGAATTAGGAGTATATCTTGTGCAATTCAAAATTCCCAAATTCAGAAGATGCCAGCACCTTGCAATTCAAGGGAAAAAAAAAAAATAATTCAAACAACGCACAAAATGCCCCAGGACATAATAAAAATCCAGAAAGCTGGCAATACCACCCTGAGAAATTTACTGGGAAAGCAAGGAACATGAGAAGTACCAAATTTGACAACATAAATGGAAGAAAAATTAAAGTGAAATTAAAAGTCTTCCTGAAGGAAGACAGGCTTGGCTAACAGCTCCACGATCACCAGCTGAAACAACACCTGATAACCCTGCAACACTGCACGGTGTCGGCCCTCTGAGAAGAAGAGGTGTCTCTGCAGATGGCCAGGATAGTCAGCACAGGCTGCCAGCTCCGTGTCTGTGCCCTTCCCACAGGTGTTGGAGCACCGACAGGCGCGTCTATCACAGCCCCTGTCACCACAGGCCCTGGCTCCTCCGCCACGGCGCGCGCCGGACCAGCGCAACTGGTTCTACACACCCTGGGAAAAAATGACAGCTTCTCCTTGCAAGCTGCACCGATCATAAAAGGTGGAAGAGGCTGTCGTGCGTGCCCAAACCTGCCTCTCTCAAAACTCCTGCAGCACCCAGCACGGCCGGGCTGGAGCTTCGGGGAGCACTCCTGGCTGCCCTGTGCCTCAGCTGGGCGTGCAGCCCCCGCCAGGTCACGGTCCTGCGCTCAATTCTGCAGCCTCCTTGCTCTGCTGCTTCTTCCTCCAGCCCTCTCACCCTCCTCCTTCTCCTGGAGCATGGGCCTCACTCTGCAAACGGGAATAAAGGGCCCAAAACATGGCAAGGGGCCAGCCTTCCATCACCCTGAGGTAAAAGGAGCCAACTGTTTTTCCCTGGAACGTGCTCCAAATTTCACACCTTTTTTCCCCACAAATGTGGGAAACAAGCAGCAATCCTTTGTACGAAAGGGTATTTTCACACAGGCGGATAAGGCGTGTTAATGCACACTGCACTGCTCTCCCATGTCCTCCCCAAACCGGAACCTCAATCACCTTCGAGAGCCAACTAAGGAAAAATTTTAAAACACCCAAACAATAACCCAGCTCTTAAATTGCTGAAAACACATTTCCAACACATTCTGTCCTATGCCAAGGCTACCCAAGATCCTGAAACTCCTTTCAGGCCACCACAAGCCACAGCAGCCAGAGTTCCACAAGCACCAGAGCAAGATGAAGAGTGCTGTCTGCAGTATCTCTACTGGCATCAATGAACCAGGCACGTGGCAGTAAAGCCCCTGTGCAGCTCAGCAGCCAGGTCAGTCATGTCTCTTCCCACTTCACATTTCAAGTCCAGACAGGACAGGGAAGGGGGAAAAAAAAAGTCCTACCCCCTGCTCTACCAGATTTCTCCTCCATCCACAGTGGAACACCATCCAGGTTTTTTTGCAAGCACATGAAGATAAGAGCCTACTTTTGGCTGGGAAGCACAGAAGAAAGGGAAAATGCATTCATACATACCCGGTAAGGATGACTAGACAAAGATATAACATTGCTTCGCCAAGAGGAAAAAGAAAATAAAAATAAAACAATAAAACAAAGCACCCATGTTGGCAAGCCACCCCAAGGTGAAGGAACAAGACTCATGGCTGAGTTAACCTTTCCAGAAGTACTGGTCTCAAGTCAGAACTTTACTTGAAAGACTTTCTTAAAAAACTAAAGACAAACAAATGGTACAAGGCAGAGAGAAGCAAACCTTGAAAGCCACAAGGTTTGGGGCCTTAGGCTATTTCTCAATATCCCTCAAATGTTCCAGGCATTTTGCCAGCACAAAAATCTACCTTCTGGAGCATCTTCATTTAATTTTGCTTACATTCAACCTTACACTTTTACAGTCCTTTGGCTGCTAAAGTGGCTCATTTAAACATTGGGGAAAGCCTCCTTCCTAACTTTTGATAGCCATGTTTCCATGAGATTTTGTTTTCTCTCCAGTTATCAATGTCAACAGGGGGAAAAAAAAAATCAGATAATTTCTATGCTTCGTAGAGAATTTGTTTTTATAAGTCCTCTAAACTGTTTAAAAATAAACAGGAGTAGAAACAGTAGCCTCCTGCAAGGGTAGTGGGTGTTTTGAGATTTTTAAATGAAAATGAAAAGCTGTAACTAAAACAGGGGGAAAAAACCAAAACCAAATAACACGTATGTGGATTTGCCTACCCCTCCCCTGCAACACACAGCCTGTGAGCCTGTATAATCTCCTGATGTGAAACATTAGCAAGACCAGGCTGCTGAGAGATTTATGTAGACATGGCCTCAGTATAAGGGATAAGGAAAATATCTACAGCTAATAAATATCAGAATGGTAAAAGAGCAGGGAGTGAGAAGGCACCCAAAGCAGCAGATCTCTCCAACTGAGCAAACTGAGTTGAGCAACTGACCAAACTTCACCAGAGATGAAGAGGATACCTACAGCAAGCAAGGGCGGGACTCTGACAATAAAAGCCCATTTTGTGTAAAAGTTCCACAGACCTTTCCAGTAATTACTTGGGAAGTGAGGGAGTTGTCTTTAAATAAGAAGCAAAGATGTCTACGTTGGGCCAAACTTTTCAATTTAAAAAATTCAGCACAAGATTTTTCACAGAAAAGTTGCTCTTCAGGGGTTTTGTGTGTTTTTGTTTTTTGGGATTTTTTGTGATTTAGAGTTTACTAGGTCAGATTAAATATGGGGGGGAGCGTTACGTAAAGATTGAAAATTTTGTTTTCTTTCTAAATCCAATTAACAGTTTTAAGTTCTATAATATATTGAAGTTATATCTCTGAAAAAAAGCAAATGAGGAGTGATGTTCAAATGAATGAAAAGCAGTTCAGTACAAACATCAAGCAAAGTCCACCCTACTTCAGGAAAATTCTATTCATGGCTCACATGAATTGAAATCAAGAAGAAGCAACTGGGAAGCCAATTGTGATCAAATGGACCACTGAAAATTACTTGAGTAAGTAAATTCTTGGAAGATGGTATTAAAAATAGTAGGGCAAAGGTGAACAAGTAAGATGAGAAAAGCAGAAGGATGGGTTGTTCAGGAGTTAGAAGTTCTCTAAGAGCAAACAAAAGCAAAAGCAATTGCAAAATGGAGATTTCAGCCCCAGGGGCCATATTAAAGCTGATGGGATTGAGGTGATATCATCCATTTACATTGATGCATTTTCTACAGTTTGTGGAAGAGATGGGAACTCTAGAGATACACAGGGCTCTTACAGAAACTATTTGTCTTTATAGTTTATGATAAAGGGTTGTGCCATCCCCCTGTAAGGACATAAGTATAACCAGCACAAGAAGAGTCCCCACGCGTTTAGCAAGCCTGGAGCATATTCAGAACAATTAGAATTTCCAGACCGTTGGAATACTGAGAAGCCAAAGATTAAAAGAGGTGGTTCAGGATTTTCCAAGCTGGTTAGACATTCAGAAATGTCAGATGTCTCTTTCAAAGCACCTAAAGCAGGTAAGGCATGTAATCCTCGCTGAAGTCAAGAGAACAAGGTGTCTGGCCCCAAGGCAGTTTAACAATGTTCTCAGGCACCCACTCCAGCCAGAAAGACCAACATCACCCTGCAGATCTGGCTCTGGGTGCTGCAGATTGGAAATAGAGGGCACTCTCTTATGTGTCTACCTTCAGCTAAGAGCGTTTGGGAAAAAAGGTCTGACAAACAGAGATGACAGACCAAACAACAACCAACGATAGGAGATCCCAAGACAGACTGAGGCTTTTTCTTCCCAGGAAGAAAAGGCTTCTGCAAGGCTGGAAGGGACCATGAGCCCCTTCCACCATGTGCAGCCTCATCCCAGCTCACTGGGATCCAGGATCAGCCCCGGCAGATGCACACTGCCCTCACCCACTGCCTGCCTTTTACCATCGCTCCCATAATCGCCCTGCAAGAGGTGCCAGATGGCAGATAATGGCTCCCTGGATTCAGGTGGCATACGTGCAGCCCGACGAGCCAGGTTTCTCCGGAGCTGTCGGGGCCTGATTTTTTGGGAAGGTTACGTAAGTACACGCTCAAGGAGCACCTACGCAGCGCAGGAGCTGGCCAACCCTTCCTCCTCCCTCTGCCTGCTGCAACATATCAGGGCCACCTGTGGCCTGGAGAGCACCTCCCCAGCCTTTACACAAAGCTTGGCTTGATTTTCACACTGCTTGCACAGAGCTGCAGAGGGGAAAAAATAAAGCAGCGAGTACACTTGTAATAAGTGCTGCAGAGTGACCAAGCCATAGGTCATGGCACTATCAGTCTACGTGCAAGTGTTCTCCTTGGAAGCATACTGGCCCAGCCCTGTTAATCCTTATATTAAACATGTGTAGCATACATATACACTCTTTAATATTCCTCTTCATTTTTGCATTGTTTTCCTGTCTTCTCCGCATCAGTCTGCAATCCAGCTTCTAACAGCAGTGACTATCTCCAGAATCCTGCTCCTTCCCCACATTTTCCATAGTCATTTCTGTGCTGCCATGAACCCAGCAATTCAAAACTGCTGCTGCTAAGGTCTCATCGTGGTGCCTTAGATAAGGTCTGAACAAATTCCAGTGTAATAAATAACCAGAACTAGATGAAACAGCTGTATCCCCCACATTTCTCCTGTGTGATAATGCAGTTTGAATCACAGCCCAGTTCTGAGGTAGAGAAAAGCTGATCCAATACGACTGGAAAGATAGCAAAGCATATGGTGTATATCAAGTGATTAATTTTCAACATTAATTTTTATGCATTAATTTCAGGTACTTTGGAAGGAAGAAGCAAGTAACTGCCAAGTTTAGTTAATTTTTGTTTTTAATAACTACCTTTTTTTTTCCTTAAATTGCTTCTCCTGAAGCAAGTAAACCACTTTATAATCTCAATTTTTTTAAAAAAAAAGTACTCTCATCTAAAATTTGGTTAGAAACTACAGAAGCTGTAAAGCCCCCAAGTAAGGGATTTAAACTGAAGTGGAACCAATACCTAAACAATAAAATGACAGCAGTACAGAAGTTGAAGAGATAAAGTTGAAATTCTAAACAACAGTTATAGTTTCTAAGCCCCAGACATAATTCCTCACAGCAAGAGGGAAAAAGGCAAGTTGAAAAATAGCAAAACACGACTTGTCAAATGCAAAATAAAAACTTCCCCTAGCTGCTGTTTCTGTATGCTGGGAGCATAAAAATAATATATGAACAGGGAATGTGACAACCAAAGAAGGCCTCAATGATTGTTAGAGCTAAGAAAACATTTACTTCTGAGCTTTGTTCAGAGGTGCTGCTGAGTTTACGTGTGTCGATGCAGCCCAGCCAAAGTGCAACAGTGTTTTCTTAAGGAATCCAATTAATTTGTTTTCCAAGCCAGTCCATTGCATGAAGTCGATTCAATCCTGTTTTCCTCCAGACAGTCACCCAAAATGCAACAATTCTATTTAAAAAAAGCAGTCCAACTTTAAAAAAAAAAAAACCAATTAACACCAGACCAAATTAGGCTTTGATAACTCTATTGGTAAATTCCTGTGTAATGGTTTTTATAGGCCATAAGGAGGGAAAAATGAGACTGATCAAATGGGATGGCACATCTCAGGGTATGATGCAGTGTCATGCAACTAGGTATCCCATACATGCATTTTGTTTGCTTTCACTACGGAAAAGCAACTGCATGCTGCAAGACAGACCTTTTCCAGCTTGGCCACTATCATTCTGGTGAATACAGTAAAATGGATTTTCCTCCCACCTAGCTGACATTTGGAGAGCTATTCTGTTGTATTCACAGTGCCCAGATACTTCTTCAAGAGACATCCAGTTCACTGAGGTCTTCCCTGGCATTTCAGACTAAGGTCCATTTTGAACACATCTTCAAAAGAAATTTATTTTCTGACTTGCTTGACAAATCACTACATGCAACTTGGTTACAAAGAGCCTGAACCTCTCTTGTTGCTACTGCTGGAATCCAGAAGATAATACTTTGACAAGGACTTCATGACCAAGCAGTTAACCTATAAACAGTTTTGTGGGCTAACATTTAGTGAGTTAACATTCACTGCTACCTAAAATTACTCCTGAAAAAAAATCATTTTCTGTAGAAATTTTATTAATATAACTTCATGATATTAAAAAAAGTTACCACAGAACCAAAAGTCATTCTGATACTGAAAGCTACTCAAGCGCCTCAGGTCGCCAGAAACGTACCCTAGTGTTTGAGAGAAGAAACCAATAGCACTGCTTTACCAGTCAGGCCACATCTGGGCCCTTCTTTCAAGATATTATCAGACATGACAAAAGGGCACCAGCAAATTAAAATCTTATTGCAGGAGATAAGCAAACAAGCTGAATTTCAGTGGCCTGCTATCTATGAGATCTTCAGCTCACTGATCTCAAACTGCATTCACTTTCTTGTCCACTGTTACAATATTGTTGATCAACCTCCATTTCAGGACTTTCAGGTGGCTACCACTTCATTCATTAAATAATTACAGTTAATAACCAACCACTTTGGGAGTCCAAATAGCTCCATGTATCTCCAGGAGTCTCAGTGCTTGTGAAATGCCGTGTAAACCCTACATCTCTATTAAACTGCTGCTGCTCCTCAGCAAGTGATCAAAGTGAAGGATGTCTTAACCAGCAGACATTACCATAAAAATACTGGCACATCCCAAATGGCATCACAGGGAGGCCCAAGCAGTACTACTACTACTCACTACTTCGGTTTTACAACTCTTCCTAAGGACAAACCTGCTTCAGGAAAGTGAACTGTGTTGCACGCAGCAAATTTACTGCCCTTTAAATACCCATTTCCAAATTAATTGTCTAGTGCTAAATGCCACTCAAGCTCTGCTGACATTCTTTATCCATCCAAGCCATGCCTTTCTGAGGTTTATAAAGCTAACAGAATAATTTGATTGGCTTTCTGCCTATTAATTCAGGGGGCTATACATTATTCAAATTACCTGAAGAAACAAAACCATTTACTTGATTCCAAACTTCACTCCCATTGCTCTGATGAGACAAGTTCCCTCCATATAGTATTTTAACTTCATTTTCTGTTGCCACTGAAAGATACTTCCAGAGTTACTGCACTATTTTGAATTCACAGGAAACTCAGAAGACATTGCAAGGTTGGGGGGCTTTTGTTTTTTCAGCCTGAGGCTCAATAAATGCTGAACTTCACTTTAGTTCAATTATTTTTAAGCATTTCAAAACTTCTCTTCTGTGGTTTTATGTTTCCTCCTTGCAGAGCAGTAAAAGTCCATTAGTCTCCCCTACTGAATGCTTTGTGACTGCTTTTTATATGAAATCACATCAGACAACTGCACCTTGGTTTATAAAAAAATGTTGACACCTATGTATTATTTAAGTTTATTATTATTATTATTATTCATGCTAGGACAAATAGCAGGCTTCAAGCCCTTCCTGCTGGAAGGCAGCTCTGCACACACAGCTGTCCCAGGCACCCCAGCACACCAAGTGCTCAAACACAAATAAAACTAAACCGTATTTCATGGAGCCCATTGGGTTCCTCCACGCAGGATTCAAGGGCAGGTGTCAGTTTTTGGAAGAGCTGGGGAAATACTGAGAACAGATGATTGCAGGGCTCAGCCAAGACCTCTCCAAGACTAGCACCTCTAGGCTTGGAGGGCAACGATTTTCAAAGCTCCCAAAACATCTCGAAAACCATCCACAGAACAATAAGATTAGTTATTAAACATCCCAAAATACCAGGTATTTAAATAGTCCTTTGGCACTTCAGCTCTCTTATGAATTACTTGGGGATGAAGACACATCAGTATTATTTGTAGAGCTCTGTGCTCTTCAGCACTTTCAGACAGATTCAATGTCTGTGTTTGCTTTGGTCCCTGTCACTGCAGCATCTAGAGGAAATTACAGTCCAGAACAGATCTTTGAAACTAGACAAGTCTCTGAGCATTATGATCAACAGACTGCTACAAGGTACAATTATCTTTGTTTCTCTAGGCCCAAGAATCAAAATCAACTTCACTTTACCAAGTGTAGTCTCACTGATAGATAATTGAGCAAGTGATAAGCATCAGGTTCTTTGCCTGGAGAATTGAGTGGTTAGCTTGCGCACATCAAGAGACTGATTTAAAAATCAATTAAAACTCTGACATGGGGCAATTTTCTCTCAAGGGATTCCAAACCTGCAAAAGCTGGTGAAAGGGATCCCACAGAACAAAGAGCAGACTGTAGGATGGTGGGGTCTGCAACAGGCACGAATCAAGGGATGCAGATGCATTTTGAACAGTTCATGTATTAAATTTAAAGTTGTTAGGATTCAGTGGATGAGCTGGACACAAACAAAGTATCTTTAACACAGGTCCCCTTAGTGCAGATGACTTGATGTAGGGATAACAAACGCAGTTTTCTAAAACTTAGAAAATCTTATGTTCACCTTAATTAAAATGATTCTTTTCATTAAAAAACACTGCGCTAATAATTAGTTAATAAACAGTTTGCCATAAAAAGCCAGGTACTCGAAGATAGTTGTGGTTCAAAAAAGAACATCATGATATTTTTGCAATTTAATCTCCTTCACCAGTTACATCTAGCAAAGCCTAACTTATGTGGGACAAAGTACACCAAAACACAAAATCCTCAAGACAAGCGTTATAATACAGAGACAAATAAAAGGAGATGTTAATACAGCCTGCAACATAATCAAAGGAAAAAAAGATAATATGGAAAGTAACATTGAAAGGTAGAAGGATGAGCAAGGATGAAAAATGCAGCAGACAGTAAAATCATACAGGAAGCACAGTTAGGGAGGGAGGAGACATTTAACACATTTAACACAGAAATTCTTTGGTAGTCCTGGAAGGAAACTTCTTCAGCCTTAATGTCCCAGCACTGTACTACACACCTGATCTGCTCACACCTGAAGCTGACCCGTGATAGGTGGTATCAGCTCAAATACCAGACTCCACAAGTGTCTCATACCAGTGTGCTGAGCTTCATTTGTGTTAAACTACAAAAATTCTATAACCAAACTTCCTCTAAAGAAATTACTGCTTTTCATGGCTGCAGCCATCATACCCACCAGGCTTATCTATCAACTTCTGGGTAATATTATACTGAAAAATATGTTTCATTTCAGTGTCTAGTCAATAACAGAATATAGATCATGCCACTTAAAATTAAAGAAAAAAAAAAAAGCTGATTAGGAAAAAAATGCTTAAAAGTAAGAATTTTTAGTAAGTAAAAATTAAAAGCACTAAAAATAAGTGGTTAGAGTAACTCTACAGCCTTAGAGGCAGTCAGAAGTGGTCAAGCTGGTCACATTTAATTTTTTAAACGTACATGTTTCCATACAAGAGGATAACCTGCGGCATGCCTACACATGGATCCTTTTAAAGTGTGGCGGATTGCACAGAAGAGCCAAAAT
Source organism: Brachypodius melanocephalos (assembly GCA_013398615.1). Classification (NCBI taxonomy): domain Eukaryota; kingdom Metazoa; phylum Chordata; class Aves; order Passeriformes; family Pycnonotidae; genus Brachypodius; species Brachypodius melanocephalos. Next base: position 4,231,129 of record VZSR01003809.1, read on the forward strand.
TACCGAGACCACGTTAGCTCTTCCTCACTTCTTTTGTGTCCTAAATAACACCTTCCAAAATATTTCCTTTTAGCACCTTCACTAGGCAAAATGCAGGTTGCAGCACGCCTTGTCTGGAAAAACACAGGCACAGCTCAGCCCAACGTTGTGTAGGGTATTTGGTACAGAAACTGGCTGCAGAGGAAAAGTCTCTATTTCCTGGCAGGATTTTCCTATCCAGAAAGCATTTTCTACACATCCTTGCATGCATCTGTTATGCCTGAATCCCTCTTGCCACAAGAAAGATGGAAAGAAACCAGAAGAGAGGACTAAATACGAGGAAGCTTCCCAGCCACCTGCATTTCTCTTTCGTCCCTGATGTAACTCCTGGCTTTATGCAAGTGCTACTTCCAGTTAGATTGGATTATTTCCCTTCCCCCAATGCTTCTTTGGTTTGGCTAGGAGACTAAAAATCCAGTATTAACACAGCTTTAGTCATTAATCAAGGTAACCTTTTTTTGCTTTCCAAAGTTTCTCATGTTCTTATCTTTGCATAATTGAGTATTTGCATTTCAGAAGAGCATCACCTGAGGGAGTGGGGGCAGATTTTGAAAGGTTTGGGGTTTCCACCCCCCCCTTAAGTTTCAAGTTTTACAAAAACGGAGAAAAAAAAAACCAACAACTTTGAAAGGGGATGAAGTTAAATTACCAAAGCCTTAGGGCAGAGTAACTTAAAGACTGATAATGGATAAGAGTTTCTCCCACTCACCACAGAAACTTAACTTTTCACAGGACAGGAAATCAACAAGCAATAGAGTCATAACATTTTGTTCTTACGCAGAAGTGTCCTATCAAAAGACACCAAACTGCCTCCTAAGCCTTTTTTTTTTTTTTTTCAGATACCTTTCCAAGGCAGAGACAACTGTAGATTTTCTGAACACCTGTGTTGGAAAACGCTACCTCATCAAATCTGGCCATTTCCATAAGAAGTTACAAGTTTGAACAAACTCTGCCCAGTCACAGTCCTGGTTTTAGCAGAGCCCTCTTTTCTGGGGCAGGATGCTCCACGGGCAGGTGTTTTGGGCTGCCAGAGCCTCAGGGAACTTTATCTGCCAGGTCTTACTTTAACCAGGGATTATTTTACAATCCAAAGGCTCTAAAAGTCCCCAAAGCAGTGCAGTAACACCCTACACGCCCCTAAAGCCAGGAAGAACACTGAGCTTTTGGCAGTGCCCAAATCATGACCAGAATAAAGCAGTACAAGCAGCCCAGTGAGCCAATTACCTTGTCTGTATATTTTGCACAAGTGTCACAAGGACATTGTTTGGGAAAAAAAAAATTACTGCTTAAGGCTGCACTTGTTTCTTCCCCCATAGGAGACTTGTTCTTAATATAATATTAGTTTCTTCTATGAAAACACTTTTATACTCCTTCTTTCCACAGACCAATAAGAAATTCTTTTACTTATAGAAAGAAGAGGAATTTGAGTAAGGCATTTAGGAAAGCAGGGAATAAATACCGCAACAGTTGTCTAATGGTTCCATACTATCACTATCCTGAAAATGTCAAAATCAAAAATCCTGCTTCCAAACACTAGTCACATAAATCCATTCTCAATGAGGCAGCTAATTTTTCATGGGATATTTGTTATTTCAGGCTTGATTTTCATGGAGGAAAGTAATGTCTTTCCTGATAGTGTTACTGATGGTGGAAATACAATTCAGCGTGAACATCTGCAGAATCAAGAAAACAATTCACCTGTAAAAACCTGACTTCTGAGACCAAGAAAGTGTCAAAGGCTTTGAAGAGAATCAAAAGTAATTAGTAACACAAGGAACCCCCTTTCTTATTTTTCCCACAAGTTGCAGAATATTAGAAAAGCATTATGGCAACACTTTGATCCCACCAGTTAATTTGAGGCAGCACAGAATAGAGGTCGTGTCCATGAGACCTTGTCTCCAGTACTGCTAGGATTTCCCTTGAAGTGAAAGGAGAGACTTTTGTAAAAAAACACAAGTGCAGAAGCACAGTATGGCAGCAAGACAAGCGTTTTACAGCTGAAACAGACGTGCAATGACTAAATCCAAATTTGCCCAGACAACTCCCTGGACAGTACCCCACCATGGATATTGAAACCCCACATCAATCTCAACACAAACCCTCCTTAATGCACAAATTAGGTAGTGTCCCAGCCCCACAAGCCAGTGGGCTGGGATGTAGTTTATATCAGCTGAGATTAACTAAGCAACTTCTGATCCAAATAATACAAACAAGCACTAAAGAAATTCCACAACACCAAACCGTCTCTCTACTGACACATCAGAAATCATTCCAATTTAAATCCTGAAATTCTGGTGTTGCCTATGCCGGCACCTTCTAAAAGGAAATCATGAAGAAAGAATTTTCTTTCTGATCCACAAAAATTTACTCACAACTTTCTTGCTGGATTTTGCTCTTTCTCCAGAGCTACTTAGTGGGACTTTGTTTCTGATCACACCTTGTTTCAGAAAGTTTAGGAAATGGAAAAAAAGACAAAGTCTGAACTGGCTTGGATTTGTTTTGAAGACAGTTACAAAAAAAAACCAAACAAACACACAAAAATTCTCAGAACATCCCAAGCATGATTATTGCCTCTATTTCCACTAAAGCTTACAAGGACTGATTCAATTTGGTTTGCATTCTACATCTTGCAACATTTGGCCTATGCTTTTATTCAGAAATAAAATTTACTGAGCATTGGAAGATTAGGAAAAAGCAAGGTGTACTTAACACTGCACTTTATTGAAAACGTAGAACAAGTAAGTCTTAGTTTAGCTCTAGAACTAATAAATACTTTAGCAGTTTTGTGTTATGGGTAGTGTTCAGTGGCTTGCATGACTAATTAAACAATCTTGAGTTTGCTTTGAAGACTAAGCCATCCTTAATGGCTTTAAATTACATTCTATCAAGCTAAGCTCAGAATTAAAATCCTCATCTGTAATAAGGAATTCCACTGTGTATAAATGCTAGTAGAGAGTTGAATTGGAAAGTTTAATAATCTGGATGGTCTCTGGCCCTCACAGCAAAAGGAGAAATCCTGTAGTTCTCATAGCATGGGGAGGTGAAGCTCCTCAGGGAAGGCACGGAAGGAAAAGTGGGGTGGACTTTTGATAAGATGGTAACTCAAGGAGGTGTAAGTGGGGGTGGGTAGCAAAAGCAGACAGCCAGGGAAGAGAGCAGTGAGAAGAGATATAGCGGTCATTCTTGTTCTGTGCTTCTGTCTATTGCCAGCACCGGTAAGCCCAACTCTAATTCATTGCTACCCAGCACTGGAAGAAGCCACCAGCACATCCTACATTCATTTCATGATCAAATTATTTGAGATCACAGCTCCTCCTCTGTAGGCAAGGCTCAGGCGCTCATTCTCTCCAAACAAGCGCAGTATTTTTTCCATCTACGAACACATAAGAGTCACCCCTAAGCAGAGAGGGAACCCCTACCCAGACAGCAGAGCACAGCCAGGCACGGACACCCCACATGGAGCAAGGACAGCATCCTGCTGCCAAGGCTTTGCGCCACAATCACCGGCTATGCCTGCGACCCCTCTTTGTGGGAGGGGGAGGAAAAAACTGCCAGCAGTAAAAGCACATCCTGCAGCTCGGTCTGATCAGTGCCAGGAGCAGGTGCCCCTCACATCAGCTCTCCCCCGTGCCACTTCTCCGGGATGAAGCACACAACCACACCTGCTGCAACAAGTAGGGCGAGGACTGCTGTCTGAGCAGGGTGGTTTTGAGCCCCACTGAGTCAGTGGACTCCAGTCCAGAAGTGCAAATGTTTTCAGAAGCAAATGTTTTTTTCCCTGTTCACATAATCAACCCACCTTTTTCATCTATCCAGCAGGACTGGGGCCGAGCCTGCCTTAAGAGAGGCATAACCCACCACTCATCCTTGTGGCTGCTGCCTGCAGCACATGTGGTGTGCTCAGTCCTTTTGAGTCACTGCCCATTAAACAATTGTTCCTCCTTCTCCTTCATTAAAACCATCCTCAAAACCCTGCCCGGCATCTCCCTGCAGTTAAGTTGATTTTTCTGTGGTGTCTGTATGCATGGAGAGGGAATATTTTTTTCCATGACTACTTTCCCCACAGATCTGGTGGTTGAGAAATACCACGTTTTCTCTGTTTGCCTTTACTTTTAGCTCTTCCTCAAACGAAAATGTGAAGCCATCCGTGCCTTATCTGGCATGGCTCTGCCTTGTTTTTTTTCCCCACTTAATGGACTCATTCATGTGTAGGAGACTTCTGATCCCGGCTTTAGATATTCATCCCTACTTTACATAACCATAAGCAATGGCAGGTACTTATGTAAACTACAGCCGGGTCTTTCCCTTGTGCACAACAAGATGAGAGGTTTTAAGCCATCAACAAACAACTGCCCTCTGCTCCCAGGTGCCCCTTTGCAAAACATGCCACTGGCAGAGAGAGAGGGGGAAAGGGAAAAAAAAAAGAAAAAAAAAAAAGAGGTGCCAGTGTAAAGTGAACAAAAGCAAGAAACTGTGGAGGACTCGACCCTGGTTTGCTTCTTGTGCTGACTGGCTGCTCAGGGACCAGGACCAAGGCCACTCAGCCCAGCACATACACATCATCCTGGCTTCCAAGAGGCCACTCTGCCTCTGGAAGCTGCTGTGGGGCTGGGATGAGGCCCATTCAGCCTCATATTGGTGGAAAGGGGGTCAGAGAATATTGGGTGTTTTAAAGCTTGTATTTAGTAGCCTAGTGACTAAGAGTGGAAGTTGGCTTCAGTGCCTTCCGCATTAGAAGAAATTAAAGCCCACAGTTCCTACTTCCATGGCAGAGTCCCTGTTATCCCCAAAAACACAAGAGACAGGCTCCAGAGAACAAGGAATCTCTGAAGGGGTAGCCTGTATTGCTGGGCCATAGAAACACCTTGGAGTTTTCCACTTTACAATATAAAATTCAATTAAGTCGAAATGGAGATTTCCCAAAATAAAAGTATCCAGCATTGAATACATTAAGCTAGCAATTTATTTTAGCTATTGTAGCCACTAAAGGCATTTTCAGGTCTCAAGGAAATCCGTCCTTTCCAATTTGGGGAAGGCAGGACAGTTCCTGCACGTACACTTTATATTTCTGCCAGTTCCTCCCTTCAAGAGGAAGCATCCACCCTTCACACAGTGCCTGTGCAGGAACACCCATGCAGCCACTCAGCAGAAGAAATTAAAGTTACTTACCACATGGCTTCAAAGTTCCAACAAGCCTGCATGTGAAGAACATCCCCGTGCTCCACCACAACACATTCCAATGCACGGCTGTGGAATAGCTCTGAGAATTTAAAGGCTCTGAATATCCTATGGTCTCCTGTCCTCTCAGGTACTGCAAGAGTCTCTCCAGATAGTCAATAACATGGGCCATGTTTGCTTCCAAAAAGGATTCATTTAGGATATTACCGCACCCTAAAGCCACCACAGAGGTCTGCTCTAGAGTTTAACTCAACACCACTCGAAGTTACAAAAGAAAAAGGCAACCCAAGCAAGGAGGAGCACCCCAAAGTGCAAAGGAAGTGGAAATGAAATGAAAGGGAGGAGAAAGAAAAGGCATTAAGTAGCCACAGGTTCTGCCATAATTGCAGCAGCTGATTCCAATGAATGGGAGGCAACTGTGCCTGTCACTTGAGCAGCCTCACCTGGGGAGGATCTCAGCTCAAATACATCCATTCCTTACTGTCAAATTCATATTTAATCCCCTTAACACCAGGGCAGGGAGCTAAAGCTCTTGTAGCCCCTGAGCAGCACTTTCTAAGAGAAATCAGCATGTTACCTTCCACTACACAGCAAGAAAAAGAAAGAGAAAATAAATGGTGTTATTAGATATGGATTTACTTAAGGAAAATATTGTTAGAATCTGAACAAACCCCTACAGTTCTGTGCTGTGGATGGTGCAATAATGAAAAGTATTATTGGATATAAAAGAAAGTTATGACACTATAATGTAACACAGACAAGTGAGAAGATATATCAGTCATTATCTAGAATACAGGGGACCCCTGTGGTTTCATTTTTCATTACTAATTTAATGTACTTACAATTCTACATGATAAAAAGTGAAAAGGAACAATAAGAAGTGAGCACCATCAGAACAAACCAGGATCTGCAGAATTCCAAGATTTCAATACTTGAGGAAAAATCTCAAAGATCCCTCGAGAACTGAGTAACATCCATTAACATCCAATAAAATATCTAATAGCAGAAACATAAAAGGAATGTGTAAAGAGCATTTTAATAAACACCAATTAGAAAATACATTTCTTTACATATAATAGTTGTGCTATAAAAAATCATTTTATACAGAGAAAAAAATCGTTTTAGCTAAGAAAGGATGCTTTGCAAATGTTAGCTCAGCAATCACACTCCTGTGATACAATACAAACAGTTTATTCTGCATTCTCTCATGGAGCCTTATGAATCTCATGAATCCAAGACCCTTAGGGTCTTGCAGTATATTTTCTTGTAGCCATGTAAATGACAAATATCCTATGCAAGTAAAATGAACTTACAGCACAATAAAGCTGGCATGAGAGGACAATCACACCTTGCAGTGTTTGCTGGGAAAACAATTACAAACACACTTTGTAACGCGTGTCTTTCTGGGGCAGATTCACCAAGGAACAAATACAAGCCAAAGACACCTCGAGCTTGGTGGAGCTCAGGTCACACAGATTTCCAGGGCTGGCATATGAGCCCATTTAGCCACAAGCCAGCTAGTAGCAATACTTTAAAAAAACAGTCTGAGAGATAGAGCAGGGAACCCTGACCAAGACCACAGTGAAATAGAGCCATAAGTTGTTTTACAAGTGTGTAGGACACTCAATTTTTTTTTGGTTTTTTTTTGTCCCAAGCGAGAATCACTGGGTATCATAAACCTTTCAAAAGTCTAAATTAATATTTGTGAACTTCTACTTTTGTGAATGTTTGGCCCTGTATCTCAGAGAATAATATAGTAAATATCAGTAAATTTAGGTGGATTCACAGAGACCTTTCAGGGTTACCTGGGTATCAAATGTTCCACTATGATCTTCCAAATCTTCACAATGAACAAGCATATTTGAACATTGGCTCGCAAAATCAAAAATGCAGAAATGTTCAGCAAAAACCAGTATGTGACTAGGCAGAAATGATGTCTACTCGCACTTGTAGAAACTGGCTGGGAGGAGACAGAAGATACTCTTTTAATACAAATTAAGGAAAAATCTATTTGGCTGCAAAGTTATCCTCACCAGTAATATTTCCTTCAAAGTAGAAACCTTCCCACAGCTGTTCAGACCAGCTTGAGCTCCATTGCTGTGTCTGTAAATTGTAATTAAGGACTGTGGGCTTGGAGGAAATGAAGCATCTGATTAAAAGTTATGGAAAGGAATGAAGGGGGGTAGGTTTGAGGGGGTGTTAATGAGGCCATGATCCAGCAATACTGAAAATAAACAGTAAAACTATTTTCAGATGCATAGTATTTTCTAATGGAACCAGCTTCTCTTCATGCAACTCATACTCAGCAAAAAGTTCTTTCTCAATAAAAAGGAACTGTGGGAAGGCTTCCCTAAATTACAAGAAGCAGAGGCAAAAGCCATTGTTTTCCTTGATAACTTTGGATATATTATTTGCCACCAATTTATAATGTTGTGTTTCACAGCATTTTGGGACACCTGAAGCTTGTAATAGTCATGCCACTAGATGCAAATCATCTGTCTCCTTTTCAAAGAGTGAAGCTTTCACTCAAAACTCTCCCCCTCCTCTTTCTCACACACTGAGGTAAATTTTCACCACCTGAGTTTTGCTTTTTTGGGTGGGGTTTTTTTTTTTTTTGGCTTTATGAGCTGTGTCATCTGTGACTGAATGCCATCAAGTATCACTTAAGCCTGTTTCCACAGTAAGAAAATATTGGAAGTAAAAACTGCTCAAGAAATGCTTTCTGGTCCCCTTAGTAAGGCAGAGCTTGATTCACAGCTGTGGCGAACAGGAAAAATTCTGGCTGGAGTCCATGGGAGTTATGTTTGCTCAGCATCCCTGAAAAATCATACCTTGGGTATCTTGGGTTGAAACACACAGAGGGAGGCAGCAGCTGATGTTTTTGAAAATCTAGCCTTATGTGCATTTCAGATTGAAAATTTTCACTCTGGTCTCTCCACAAAAAAAATATTTCTCCAGAGGGATTTACAGTATCCTATCAGATGTTTGGTATTTAGGGAAGTTGAAGAAAAAAAATCACGGATTACAATAGAATATTGGGTCCTTTAATTCTCTTGGAAATGCATGTGGAAAAGATAACATTAAATGAATCTCACTGGGCAGTGCATGTATTTGGTAAAATCTATTTTAAAGATGGATTTAATTGACAAGCCTATCACTACTTAAAAAAGAATGAAAAACATATGAAACCAGATGTTTTTGTTGAACTATTAAGTGTGAATTCATAGCTGGACATAGTGCCTGTGTATGCACAGTTCATTAACTGCACAGCTATTTGGTCCAAGGCACTTACAGGCTCTTCTGTGGAAATTTGAAGAGAAGGAACCTATGAAATTTTTTGGATCTACAAAGCAGTCAGCAGAGCTTTTAGATACAGCCAACTGCTCGGGCTCAGACTAAACTCCCTAAAATGTGTTTGTAAATCCCCACTAGGTGTGGAGAGAGAAGATGTTGAGGTTCCCCTGGCAACATCTGTGGGACTTTCTGTATCACACAAAGTTTGGTGTTGTGGGTGAAGGGCTGAGCAGCTAATTGGCAGCACACAGCAAGATGAGGTTCTTCTTTGTAACCCTAAAAAGGAAAAAAAATTGCAAAATTAACACCAGTGCAAAGTGAAGGCTACAAAAGAATCTCATGCTTGTAAGTCCACAATTAGCAAGTCCATGGTGTGTGTTTGGCCAGGGGGGGAATCTGTTTTAAAAGGAAAATACTGTGTTTTGCTCACTGTTCTGGCTTCATCCCCTATGCACCTCTGGCAAAGGTGCTATTCCGCAGGATTCCCTGCTACTGGCAGTGCACTTTGTGTGGCAGGGGAACCCTCTGGCAGGACACAGAGAGCACATCAGCAGCAGTAACACCTGGATGGCCACCTTCACTCCAGGAACAAACACTGACCTCCACATGAACAACAGTGCAGCAGGAGCAGGCTGAACAAGGCACTGTCCCACCCTCCTGCCTGCCCCTTCCTCACAAAGGACATCACTGCAGAGCAAAAACTCTGTAAACAGTAAAAAATGCTCGGCTGTAAAAAAAGCAGCTTAAACTTTGCCACAGCTACAGTCTGAGCCCATGCTTGAGGGAGCTGGAGGAGAGGTAATGGCACAAAACTTGGGTTCCACCACTGGTAGCACTGGGTTCAGCTTGACCCATGCAAGAGCAGCTCTTCTCCCAGTGGCGTGCCATCAGTATTCCTGGCATATCTAAAACCTGAGAGGGGACAGCCAGGTCAGGAAGGCCAGGCCACAATACCAGGCTCTTCTGTAATGCAAAATGCCCTTTTGAGGCAGGGTGTCCTGAGGAAAAGGACCAGGTGCTAGAAATGTGAAAGTGCATCTGAACCACCTTTTCATTTTTAAGGCATGCGGCTGATCCCTGCTTCTGAACACATTCTCATTGGTACGGCAGGAAATTGCTAAAAGCAGGTGCCCATCTCCAGACTTTGGGGTGTGCAGGGCTGATATTTTCTCTGTGAGCTGCTCTGTCCCTGTACCCACAGAACAAGCTCTGGGCAGGTGTATCATCAGAAATCCCATGCTCAGTTCTCCTCTGATGGAATTTTCAGCACCCTTGTTGCTCAGCTGTTGACAAGATATTTGCTTGTTTACTACATCCATTGTTTCCTTCCAGAGACAGCATTCATTTCAAGTATTTCAGAAATACTACATTCATTTGAAGCTGGAGCAGCTTCCATAAAGATTGCAGCTAGACCACACATTTACACACAGAAACCAGACTTGTGTTTGGTGTGGATTGTCTGCATGTTTACTACAATGCTCATTTTCTCCTTTGAATAAAAGTGCAGATTTTTTTCCTCCGTTTTTTGCCAGCGCTAGTAACCAGCCTCATTCTTTCCTTTGGTTGTATAATCTGTGTCCTTCTCTGATCTTCTCCAAAGTAAACAAGTCATTTTTGAGTCCAGGCTGCTGTGCCAACACCACAACAACCTTGCCCTTGCCATAACTGTCACAAAAGGAGGAGTATTGTTGGTCTACAAGAAGAGCCTTTTTTTGGTGAGGGTAGTTCAGTGTTGCCCTAGGGGATTCACAGCACTGCTGTTTACCCTTAAGGACACAGTGGGGTATTCAGTGCTCAGGATGACCATTTCCATCCATGGAGGGGATGGAGCCCCTTCGTGTCCATCCATGTCCTCCATGGAGGTGGGGAGCCCCTGCCCTCCACCACGGATGCTGGTCCTGGGAGCTGAGTGCTGGGAGCTTGCACCTGGGGGCTGCTGGCACATGGGGGGTGAGGAGTGTGCATCGAGTACCATCCTTTGAGCATGAGTCAGGCAAGCTGAGTAGGAGGCTCTGCAGGGGGCTGCACAAGCTGGTTTTAATGGACTTTGTGGAGTCTGAGAGCTGGCGTGGCTGCCTGTGTAAACACAGCCGGTAATACCTCTGATGTAAAACTCGTGTCGTGAGACAAGAGTCAAATGCTTTTTATTCCCCCAGTACCTTGTTCAAAGCTTTATCAGGCAGATGAATCAGATCTCAGTCTCCTAATGTCACAAGCATTTAGCCAAATCTCCCACTGCTCCCCAGTGTGGGCAGAGCAAGAAAGCAGCGTATCAGCTCCTGGCTACCCTTCCCTATACTTTTGTTGGGGTTGGAGGAGCCACCAGGATGCTGTTTACTCCCACTGCAGCTGCCACGTGCCATGAATGGGCTCACAGTTGTAGCAGAAGAGAAGTACCTAAGGGAGGAGCATGCAGCTCCATGGGGCTGATTTGGGAAGTGCTGACAGCGTTCAGTCCGCACCTGCTTCGCCGACCGGATATTGGAGTCGCGCTGATCGGGTGCAGAGTGATCCCGTCACATTCCTGATAGTCCTCAGACTCCTGAAACCCGAGAATTTGGGAACTTTCCGGGGTGACCTGGGCTGAACATTCTTCTGGATCCAAGAGGGGACACTGCCAAGAGGCACCATGATGCGTGAGAACAGATGAAAAAAGGGGGAGCGTTTGTTTCCAGACATTTTTCATGAACAAATGCATTTAAGGACGTATTTTTAACTATGAGAAACTTCTGCTTTGAGCTGGGCCATGTTGCCTGCTCCTACAGCATTCCAGGTGTCCTGTTCATTGGTGGTTTTCTTCAAAACTGGAGTTACTCTCTTGCCCCACAGGGACTCAGCACGCTGTCCTCCCTCAGCCTGCTGCCAGGCAAAGGCTCCCAGTGAAAGGACATCCTGGGAGAGCTCGAGCACATCAGCAAGGCTGCTGGAGGCATATTTCTGGAAGAGCATTTAAGGTGTTATTTATGAGACACCACGTGTAGTAGCAAAATTGATGTCCTTTGACACCACTGTTGTGGAGGTTTACTGACAGGGCTTGGTGACACTAATTGAGATGAGGACACCGAGTCCTAAACCTTGTGGGCAGGCTGAAATTACATGGGTTTATGGCTCACAGCTTTATTCATTGCTACTTGATTACAATTAGGGATGTTAGAAAGGGAAACTAAGGAAGCACTGAGGCTATGGATCTTATTTTGGAGACAGGAAAAAAAAAAAGAAATGTAAATGGTACCACACAGGTGGGTCTTAAAACAAAATACATTATTCCTATTAGTAAGATACTCCATTTCCACTCTGTAGATTGATACTGCTATTCGTGTAGCTCAAAGCCACTTGTGCCTTACTCACTTTTTAGACAGATAAAATTCCAATTCTTTTCAATTGAAGGGTTTCTATTTAAGTGCCTTTTGGCATAGTCAGTCTATTAAAATGGGAGGTGTTAATTTTCCAGTAATCACTACACTTCTCTTCCTATCTCTCAGCTGAAAGGACAACCTCATCCTGCATGGTTAAAATGTAGTAATGCATTTAATGCCAGGCCATGATTTTAGACCTCCAGCTGTTTTACTGGTTGTGTAAGTAAAAATAAGATAATGTTATGCTTGGTAACCATGGTTTTGTAGGCATTCACATTTTACAAATCACTGCACAGTATGCAAACCGTTATATATATTTAAAATGTTTAAAATCAAGACTACCAGGAGTCTACCACTTCCATTATTTAAGGAGGGGGACTGCTAGACTGTGAAGAGTGATATATTCTATCAAGCTACTCAGCAGAGTTACATTATCAGTGCAAATTATGTGAAAATATGTGCTTCAGCAAGACAAGAAAGGAGTATTCTCTGCTATAAAAAGTGCACTGTGGGAAGCTAGATGGAGTCATTGGTTTGGTGTAATATATGAGTAAAATCTTATTTGTTCAAATAATAAAAAAGGGAAAAAAAAACAGAGCAGAGAGCAAAAGGAACCACGAAGTACTTGGTTATTCCCTCCATGTAGAAAAACCTGTTTCTGCTTCAAACAAAGGAATTGAGACGTATCTCCCACAATTTTATCCAGGTGTAACTACTCATCTGAGCAGAGATCTTCCTGATTTATATGGGCAGGAGAAAAAGCAAAACCAGGGTCAGGAAGAAGCAGCTTATTGATTTGTTCTGTGCACACAGGCAAAAATATTACACATCACCATCATGATCATAAGCATGTAGTTAAATCCAAGCAAACCTTAACTGGAATATTTCTTTGTAAGAAAACACTGGTTAGTGGAGCTATTGACAGCTGCATTTTCAAGAGCATCTGCTTTCAGAAACAGCAGCCATTCAGAACAAATGTTTCTGAAGGCAGATTGTGCTGCTCTGATTAGGAGTACAGGCAAAGATAATGGATAGTGTTCGGCTGCACCTGGAATTGCCTTTAAAGTTCAGTAGGAAATTTGTAGCAGGAGTAAGGAAAAAAAATGGCCTCTGCTTGTGCTGTAATTTTTCAGAGAACACACATGTGGTTCTCTGGACAGTATGAGCTCTCAATTTTAATTAAAAAATGGTAAGTATTGCACACTACAGTCAGACCTGATTAATCAGGGTGGAGCTGGTTTATGTGTATGTTTGGGAATAAAAGTGCTTTGGTTATTAATCAGGGATACTGTATTTATTTATTTCAGATATTTATTCAGATTGGTCCCCATTTGCCAGCCTCCAGCATTCAAAAACATCCATCAGGGCAAAACCACAGCTCTGGTTTCCAAAATTTAAAAAAAAAAAAAATTAAAAAAAAAAGGAAAGAATGAAAAAAAAAAAAAGTTTTTTTTCAAGCCATGATCTTTGTGTTCTTTGTTCTTTTCATCTTCAGGATGCATTTGGGTTAACTTCAGAGCTCTTTCTTCACCACCATGGAAGGAATAGAAATCATCATGTCCACCATCCAATTAAGTAGAAACCTTCCACCATTCAATTAAGAGAAAAAACCAACCCAAAGTCTGAAGTTTAAGCCAATAACCCAGCTTCATGAAAGGGAGTGGTAATTAAAACTTTGAGTTCATATGTGAATGGCGACAACACTAGCTTTAATAACAGCTCCTGATACTTGCCCAGAAGGTCCCACAAAACTTATTATAGCCCAAGAGGTCCACACATGTATGCTGTCAATAGTACATGTTTGAAGGAAGATGTCAGCAGTGTAAAGGGCCCATTTGTTTAGCTTTAAATCAGGAAAATCACCAACTGCTTCTCTTCATCAGAGGAGGAATTTCCACCCCATGTCCTGTTCATCTCCCCTTTCTTTGGGAAACAAAAGATGGGCAGTATGCACAGAAAGACTCGAGCCTCTGGTGCAATCTGTAGGTAGTCTCCTTCCCCCAGAAAAATATAACTGACACAGAAAAAAAAATATTTCATCAGCCTAAGCCAAAAGGGAGAATGGGTGGGTTAAGCCTGACACGACAAAGTGGGAACAGATAACCTATTTCCATGAGGACAATCCTAGTGGTCCTACATCACTGAGGGGTTTGCTATTTACTTCCCAGGATTAGTGCATCTACCAGTCAAGACAAGCATCTTGAAATTCTTTTTCTTCACAGTGAGCAATCTAGAAGTGTCAAATAAGGAAACCCCTACATACACCTGAATTCAAATTCTGACTTTCTTTGTGTTTTGGCCACAAAATCCTAATTTCAAAAACCACACACTATTCATTCTGCTGGAAATATCCTAGATATACTTTAATAATAATTTTCACACACCACATCTGTGAAAACCTGCTATACAACCTGTTATTTCCTTTTAACAGACATCTAACAACTTTGCTCAACAAATGCACTCATGCAGAGTGGGATTTTATCTATATGCTTTGCATTCATGAATTCCCTAGAATAATAGGAAACAGCTACTTACATAAGCAGGCTCACCTTGCCCACACACACTGTTGTGAACAAGTCTGTCTGCAAAGTAAAAATAACAATTTGTCTTTATACAGTATTGTCAACTAGAACACGATTTGCTGGTTATAAAGTAGTAGTTGTGCTTTTGTGTTTCTTCAGGGTACCACAAATGTTTGGTTTGTTTTTTTGGGTTTTTTTGTTTTAAAAAAAAAAAAAAAAAGTAGTGTCATTAGAAAAAGTTGAGCTTCTCTCAGAAAACTAACATCTGCTAACAAGATGTCCCTCCATTGCAGATGGGCACCCGCTTCCAAATTCAAATTACCACTGTAAAATCCGTGTATATCCACGAGTTAATGAAAATGTGGTCTTCTGTGTCTGTTTAAACTTCAGTGGGGATCACTTGAGATTATGCAGGTTTCCATCTGATGAAACAATGTGGTTGCACCATGTTGTTCTTGCTGTGTTGCAGAGCGAAATGTTTTTGTGTGCCTGAAGAAAGTGAGAAATTAAAATGCGTGCACCATTTCAGAGACCAGAAAGATGTGTCTGAGCTATAAGGGACTCGAATTTGTTCAATCTTTTACTGGCCAGCAGCTCATCACTGGTAATCAGAATAGCTTATGCCATCAATCTCCTTAATTAAGAAAAAATAAGACTAAAAGCCCGTCTTATCTTCCTGAGTTCTCATGGTAGGCAACATTCAGGGTCCCCAGGGAATCTCTGAGGGCTCCTCCAAGGCTGCAGAAGAGGAAGGACCTCTTTAGCTCAGCAGCCTTCTACATTTGGAGGAGTACCTGTGGACAACTCACAACTGAATTTCATGGAATCATAGAATACTCAGTTGGAAGGGACCTCAAGGATCATCTGGTCCAATCTTTCTCAGCAAAAGCAGCCTACACAAGATGGCCAAGCACTCTGCTCAGCTGAACCTGAAAAGTGACCAGTGCTGGGGAATCCACCTCTTCTCTGGTAGATTATTCCAATAGCTGATTGTCCTCACCATAAAAAATGCTCCTCTTGTACCTAATTGGAACTCCCCAGGAATAATTTACACCCATGAGCCATCATCTTTCCATGTGATTCCTCGTACAAAGGGAGGAGTAAAAGCTTGATTGTTGCAGCCACTGGAACATGGTGATAACATTTCTCTGATTTGTCCTCTGAAGCCAATACAAGGCATGCCACTTACATAGGGTTCAAGAAAGACAGGAAAATTACCTTCTCCTCTGCTGGAGCATGGTGTCAATTTGCTACAAAAAGGTTCTTCTGCACAGGCCTCTGCAGACAAAAGGGCAGCCAGGCTGAACCCTCCTGGGTTGTATCTGCACCATGGCTCTCTGTCAGTGGGAGATGAAGGGCTGGAAATATGACCTGATGTTCCTGAAAAGTGGACCTGAAGGGACACCTATCTCTAGGCTAGCCTCTGCTCCAGGGACTTTTCCAGCTATCTCAGAAATAGCGACAGTATGAACGCCATCAATGTACAAAGACAAGTTCACTTTACACGCAACCACAGGACAGGGGCGAGTTGTCAGCTTGTTGTGAGCTTTCCTCTTAGCACAGTGCAGCAGCAAGGAAAGTCTGGTGAGGACACTCCCAACAGTGGTAACCACTGTTAACTGGTAACCACTGGTAACCACCAGCCCATGGCGCTGATTTCCTGGGGACACACAAGGTCACCCCATGGATGGACATTTCTGTCCCCTCATATTGCACTTTTGAACCTGCTTGCATTGGTTCAGCCAGGCCAAGAGGTGAAGCAAGTTTCTTATGAAAAGAATTGCACAAAAAGGGGCAAGAACTTATTAGTGCCAACGAAAGGAAAAGCTGATGATCTGTCTCAGCCAGCAGAGGATCCACACAGAAAGGAGCTGTGGGAAGTTATTTGAGGAGAGCTTTACTGTGCAGCTGACAGAGTGCTGGAACAGATTTTCCACAGAAAGACTCTGGAGTCTCCCTCACTGGAAATATTCAAGAACCGTCTGGATACAATCCTGTGCAACGTGCTCCAGGATCACCCTGCAGGGAGGTTGGACCAGATGATCCACTGCAGTCCCTTCCAACTTCACCCACTCTGTGAAACCAGGCTTCATTACTCCCAATGCTCATGGAACTATTTGTTTAATAGGTTTTTCATTCATAAAGGATTTCTGTGGAAAAGATGAACACCAAAGAAACCCTCCTTTTGCAACATCTTTATGAAATCTTCACAATGGATGACTGTATTATTTAATGCATTCACATTCAACAATTTTGGATCCTGTGTGCAATATCTTCCCATCACTCTGGAGACTTGTAGCTTTTTAACTTTGGCTGTTGCTAATCCATCAGCTGCCTGAAGCAGCCAGCTCTGATTTGGTTTTTGTGTCTTCAGTGCTAACAACTAGATCTGTTCTTAATACTGAGGTTTACCAGACACAAGCCGGGATGCAGGAGAAACAGGGTATTTTAAAACATATTGTTACTATTATTAATAATAATAATACCACCACCATCATTGTTATTATTAACATTAGCATCATAGAGAATATCCAACACCATGAAACCCATATTATGCATAAATACAAGAAATTAACATACCACAGAACACTAATGCCCTAATGGCCTAGGTTGCCCTTGTAGTTCCCTACTCCACTTCTCTCCCTAAGGGAAAAATGCTCTAATACAGAAAGTAAAAAGGCAGCAGGATGTTTTTACCTGCTTATTAGGTCCAGTATATCCCACAATGCTGGAAAAAAATTTCTGAGCAAGGGGGATGGAGCTGAAGATCAGCTGGTCTATGTGAGATTATTCCCAGGGAGTTTGGAAATGTCTTCACCCAAAGTACTTTAGTAAAAAGTTTATGGCCAGAACCAGTGGCATCTTCTTAATCTGTATCATTTTTGAGCTTATTTTTTACAAAAGATGAGGAAGAGGTAGATGTGTGTCCTGAAGAAATCACAGTATGAATCTTGAACTATACCATATAATGAGCTCCACACTCTCTTCAGATACACCCACAATTTTCTGTGTAGATCACTGAACCCACAAGAGGAGTTAGCTTTAACCCTCTGCCAGCACTCCCTTGGCATGCCCAGCAGAACACTCTGCGGTCCCTCAGGCACAGGAGTCCCCTGGGGTAAGGCAATTTTTAGCCAGAGAAAGCTCAGCAAAAGCATTCAAATAGCACAGACCTGCTCAGGGGAGAACCTTGCTCTTTGCCTGGGAGGCTCTTGGGAGACACAGCTAACTGGGTGAGTGAGAGTTACCTCATTCCTGAGCTGGGAAAGATTTTCTGTTAAGTGGGAACCGACATGAGCTATGTGGTGGCAGCAATAAGACCTTGGCAGGCGTGGGCAGGTCCCTCACTGGCACACATGCCCTGGTCAGCAGGGACTGGCTCTCTCACTGCAGCCTCCCCCAGCACATAAACCATGGCTCTCCACCTCCCCACGCTCCCACCCAGCCCTGAAGGAGGCAGAGCCTTCTCTGACCTCAGGGGCATCCCTGACGTGAAGCTCGTGAGGAAACCAACCAGGGCTGCAGTGCAGCATGGTGGCAGCTGACCAGAGGTTTATGTGGCCTTTTAGGGAGCTGCAGAGATCCCACCTTTCAGCATCTTTCATGAGTTTGGCATGAAACCACACCTGGTGGCATAGCTGAAGCTGATCAGCAGCATTTGGACACCAGGGCTGGTCTGTGCTCCACCACTCTCCACACCACCAAGGCTGCAGGATGTAACTGCAGAGACACTGCCCACCCCTCAGCCATTACAACTTCAAACCAAAAGGCATCAGAAAATGCTCTCTCAGATGACTCCTTGGAGAAGGCATCACCATTCACTGAAGATGGTTTAGTACCAGATTTTTCTCACAGCATTCTGATATATTCTAGTTTTTACTCATTTGGCAGATCTGGGTATTCTGTAAGGCTTTCTGTAAACCCCACCACCAGGCAAAATTTCCAGCAAAGGTTTCAGTAATCCACACCACTCCATCTTTTGGACCAACCTTCTTCTGGGACACTGTGGGCACTGAGGGGGACTCTGGGAGCAGATGTCAGCACCCACCCAGAGGCTGCAGAACCAGAGCTCTGCAAGACAGTGCCTGTCTGTATGGTGCTGTTGTGGGTTTCTCACCAGATAAGTGGATTATTACCCTGGCTTGCAGCTGCTCTACAGAAATAGGTCAGCCTCAGGAATAAGCTTTGCCTTCCCTTATTTGGCATAAGAAGCATCCAAGAGGAAAAGGGTCTGCTCACAGGATCCTTGTCCAGGGACCATTAAACTCCTGAACAATGATTTCCTCTGTTAGTGTCTCCTAAAGAGGGAAATGTTCTTAAAGTCAGCACCTGTGGTTTTCCTAGCATTAGATGTAGGTATGTGTCCCACAGTGGTGTTTTCTGCATCTATACTTGCTCAGCCTCTGTTGAGGAAGCGTGAGGGCAGCACTGATGCCAGAACTGACAAAATGGGAGAGAGAGAGGTAGAACCCGAACATGGTTTTGCCTTTCTCACAGGTGACTCTTGAAGCAAAGGAAGAACCCCAAGCAGGTTGGGAGGAGGCCGTTTTAGCCCACACTGCCCAGCTGTGAGGGCAGCAGCACGTTGTGCCTGCTCCATGCAGGAGACAGCACTCTGGAAAAGCTATTGTCCACGTGATAGTCCTCCAGCTTCCCAAGCCAATCCTGCGACAAGCTGACATCCCATTTTCTTCTGTTTTTTTCAATCAAAGCACAGTAACTGCAGCTAACAGCCCAACACCAACCACCTCCCATCTCTATTTGCCCACCACGTATTTGCACCTTGAAAGTGTGCTTAGCACAAAATTTGAAGTGGGGTTGCAGGCTGAAGTAAAAAGGGAGCTGCAGTGAAAGATCAGCAATGCAAACTCTAGATCTAAGCATCATGTGAGCTGTGCCTACCATTAGAAAAAGAAAAACAACCTGCAGAACTGGCAAGAAAAGCAAAATACTGAAATCAAGGATATGCAGCTTTGCTTTGATGTGAATATTTGTCCATCCCTCAGACCCTTTTCATGCCTTATAACTTGGCTGATATTGCAGCAGAGAAAGCTTTTTAAGTTTTCATTATTGCATTTTTCTTTTCCCTCACTCCTCTGCCAGTCTGGATTGCCATTAAAATCACTGAAAAATATTAGGATAAAAGCCTTTATCTGTTACATTTGGTATGGTTACATGGGGAAAGCCTTACAGGAAACTTTCTTCTTACAGGAATTCTGGACCAGGAAATCAGGGTAATTTCCCATTTTTGGAGAGCATGCCCAAATAAACCCTTTTTGCACAGTTAGTTCCCACAGGCACTCACTTATGCTGGAAGGGCCTCATTGTCAGCTGGTGTAAGCTGGCTCAACTCTGTGAACTTTTAAGGAGCTAATCCAGTTTTCCTCAGCTCAGGATCCATCCCTGGGATGCTCACCCCACATACCTGAGCTGCTCTGTGAACAGAGAGGCTCTCTACACCGTTTTCCCCAGTGAAACCACACAGGAGGGAGAGGCTGGGAAGAGCATCCCTCCCCACCTAGGGCACAGTGGCAGATCCACAGATATCTGTCCCTGGGGCCCACACATCCCTTTCCCTCCTGCACAAGGACGTGTGCTGCCACGGCTGACACGGTTTCTGGAGCAGATTTAGAGCAAGGCTGTGCTGAGCTCCCGTTTCCACATCCCAGTAACCACATGCTGGGGGCTGTGGGAGAACCGCAGGTGACTGACCTCAAAGACTGTGGCAGAAACTCTCCCCCAAAGACTGGCAGCTGAGCGAGGCCCGAGCCCAGCTGGAGCAAGCAGATGAAGGAGGGAGGGCAGGCTGCAGCAGCCTTGGGAAGCACGCCATGGCCAGCAGCCTGCTGAACAGGTTGCTCCCAATAAAAGCGCTTCACCACTGGATTGAGGTGGCAGATGAATTAATTGTGCCATTTCCATGACATTCTGCTGGAGCTCAAATGTATTAGTAAATGTTCATCCCCGAAACAGGCTTTTCCTCCCACACAAGGGGGAAAAATATCCGTCTGAATTTTTTAGATTATGTGACAGGCTTGCAAACTGTTGTTAACTTTATCATTTGGGATATGGATTAGACTGCAGCACATTAATTTATCGGGAAGTAAGAGCAGCCTGTTCATCTCCTTTCTGTTATGACATCTGCAGTCAAAGTACGATAGGGGCCAGACAGACAGTGAGTAATAGACTAGAATATGAAGTTTGGAGGGGTGGAAATGGCAAGGTTTGCTGCAGATAGAACTGAACCTATTAAGCAAAAAATAAAAAAAAAAACAGTCAGTGCTCCTTCTTATGGCTCTTCATGAAACCACACATAATGAAACCTGCTAGTTAAAAGTGATATCAATTCACATCTTTTAAGGCTGGCATAGAAAAGCCAAGCAAAAAAAAACCCCTGCAATTGAAGACAGGTTATGCTGGAGCCTCCAGGATTTTACAGACACCACCCATTTTCTCCTCTTCAGCCCCTGCCCCACGAAGGGGACACACACACACACATTCATACACATTTTGTCTCTGCTGGGACAGGCCTCCAGACACACAGGGTCCTGTCCCATCCTTCACCTTCACTCCTGCGTGACAGATCTGCTGCAGGGCCACATGGCCAACATGATGGGAAAGGTGAGGGCCTGTGATCTGTGGGCCAAAAAATGCATGAAACATTAAAAACAGCCTCACCAGTATTCTAGATCGTTAATGCAAACTCTCCAGGTCTGCAGAATAACACATTCCCGTTGTCATTGCCACTCCCCCTTGGCCCCTTAGTCCTCCAATTATGTGAACAGCGACATGCAAACAATTCCATGGTGCTGAAAGTGCGAAGCTTAGGTACTTAAGATTGGCCCCTTGATGCCAATAGGCAAATCTATTTACATTACCTATATTTAGTATGTGAGGGTCAGTGTCCATGACCTTCTAGACAGAACTTGCCATGTCATGACAGTGTGAGGGTATCGCCTCACTGCGATTTATACAAGTCCAGATTTTATTTTAACACTTAATGCTAAAATCATCTACAGGGCACAGAGCAATCTGCCTTATGTGGGTACCAAACCTCAGTCTTATTTCCCAGCTCCCCAGGGATCAGACCTGTCCCAAATCCTTCAACACTTCACTCCTCATCAAGGTATGCTTGTGTGTGCCTGGACACAGTAAAATGCAGCTAAAAACGGTTCACAAATATTTAGTCAAAATAAATTCAGGTAATTCATGCTGAAGATGTTCCCAGGCGCTTTTTAATTTATTTTATGTAAACAATCCCAGCAGCAACTTTTTCCCCTTTGTTCCTATTATTCACTGGGGGTGTGTGTGTGCAAGAGGCAAGGATTTATCAGGAGTATTCAAGTAGACTCCTTGTAAGCCCTTTGGTTTCCCCCTTTCTGTTTTAAAAGTTATCCCTGGCCTAGCCCAGATGGGAACAAAGGAATGGCTGGGTGGTGGATCAGGCCACTGTTCTGCCACTCTCAATGCCCATCCCTGCCAACAACCCCGACCAGCTGCCTCACAGGGCAGTGCAAGAAACTCCCTATGAACCATCATGGGATGCTCTCCCCATGGCAGAAGTACTTTCCTACTCCTCACCAATCAGCTGTTACCCAATGCCATGAAGCATGAGAGTTTGTACCTCTTATAGATTTCTTAATCTTGTCTCCTGCAATTCTTCTTATTAATAAAATGCCTACCTAGTCTGTTTTGAATTCTGTTAATCTTTTGGACTCAGTGGTGTTTTGTAAGTTCCCAGGGTTAATTAAATGTTATATAAAAATACTACCTAAAAATAGCAGTTTCAAATATTCTTTTTCCTCTTCTGCTTCCTCACTGAGTGGCTCTCAGTCATGAAATCTAAAAAGTTGGCTGAGACTGCCTTTTCTTGCCTTTCCATTATTTCCCACTGTCCACCCAGTTTCTATCCTTTTACCTATAACATCCTTGAATGGAAGCAAGAAGTGCCTTTTGGTATCTTGTGAAGAGCACTTTTCAGAACCAGATCAAACCCTGTTTTTATGTTGTTTAACTGACAACTATCCAGTCCATTCATGCAGCCTGACCCCGAGAGCCTCAGAAAGTTTACGCTGCCATAAAAAAATAGAGCAATCTCCAAAGGCAAAAGCCCCCAGAGCTGGGCAATTCAAAAGCAATACAGGGTGGACGACACCCACCAAAAGATAGCTCATCGTTCATTTGGGTTCGATTAGCTCTAAACCCACAGAATCAACAAGTTTGCAGGGAACTTGCAAAACCAGCAGCCAGAAAGGTGAGGCCACCTATGCCCATGGATAAATCCAGTTCACCCAGCTTTCCTCTGGCCACGCAGCCTCACCGGGCCGTGTAATTGCCGCCTTCTTGGACAGATGTGAGCCTGCCCGTGGAACAGATGCAAGTTTCCCCTGCTCTCATTCAGCTGGGAACCCGCTCGGCAAAGCAGAAATAAATCACGGGGAACTTGCTGTCATTTCCCCACCTTCCCGCGCACCCTCCGCCGCTGCCGCCCGGCTGGCTGGGGCTGGCATGGCTCTTAAATGAAAGCTGTGAGATTGGCATCCACAGCCTCGCCTGATTTTTAGCGAATACCTTGGTGGGTTCTGCACTCGCATCTGGCCGGCGCCGTCCCGCTGAGCCGGATGATAACAGGGCTGCTGCTCTTTCCGAACGGGAACCCGGGGTTCCGCCACCGACAGCCCAAACAGGGGCTGGTTCCAAGCACGACAGCGCAGCGCAGCCAGCAAAGGGTCTGCAGCACGGGGCTTCTCCCAAGGCATGGGAAAAGGAGGGGGAGAGGAAGAGAGAGAGAGAGAGAGAAATGTGTTAACTATGCTAACAGTGCCAAGTAATATGCTTCGTTAAAAATTTAATCACCTGCAAGTGCAAAACAAGTGCAAAGCAATCATGTTGTAATTAGCACAGCAATTAACACCTCCCTTTTCGATAGCACATGCATCCTAGGAAGTGCATGATTGCAAGTGTTTATGCTGCTGACAGGCTAAGTTCCTATAGAGAGGAAAAAATTGCTTAAATAGATTTTTCTTTCCCCCCCTCGTCTTTTTTGGCATCTGTGCTGTTATGTGTCCATGGAAGCCCAGCTGCCATGCTGGTTTTGTGCGAGTCCTGCTCCTCTGCCCAGCGTAACCAACAACTCCAGCCCTGACCTGGAGCCTCCTGAAAGATGGGTGCAAGCCTCCAGAGCCCCACTCTGAGACAAAGGTGGAACCGTGACAATTACAAGGTGATTTTTTTGCAGACTAACACTTGCCAAAAGGGAAGCATCAGGCCTGAATGGAGATTGTAGGTTTTGGAATGCGACAGCAGAGGGGACAGGACAAACCGGAGCTGTGCCTTCGGGATGGGTGTGCAGCTAAAACACGCCAAGCTCCATGGTACTGAGGCCTCTCTTTGACACGTGCCCCCATTCAAATAGCCAGTTCTCCCCAAAGGCTATGCTGGAAGGAATGAGATGCAGTTTGATAAACTTGGCCTGGGAAAGCCCCTTGCTGCCAGCTGTGTCCATGCCACTCTTTTTACTGTCCATGCTCCTCCATGATCTCCTGTTCCTTGTCACCCCTAAAAACATCGAGTTCAACTGTCTCACTCACTGCCCCTCTCCTAGGGCTTGTTGCCAGCTGCTTGTGAGACCATATGAGGAAGGAAAGCTGGCTCTCAGCATTAGCTTAGGGAAGTGATATAGTCTTAAATACCCACATCCCGTGAAATATTCTTATTTAAAGGCCATTCAAATTTAATAAAATGGACTGTGTGTTTGTACTGAGACAGTACATTCAGCATCCTGGCAGAAACTCAGTGACTCTCGTGGTTGCCCAGTAACTGACAAAGAGCTGGTCTGGGAACTTGGCATCCAAAAGCTGAGAACCAAAAAGCAAAAGTCATCTTTAGAACCATAAACCATGAAGCCAGTCTTGAAGTTCCTTCCCTCCCCAACAGTGAGATTGTTGAAAGGTATTTTCATCACATAATTTAATATTGGGGTTCCTATTTGGCAGGTTAAAAGCCACAAACAACATTACTATCAGGCCCAGCCAAACAAACAACCCTGCAATGACAGCAGCTCCTGAAAAACTTACTTCCTTGCTGCACATCCTCAGAAATTCACATTTTACACACCATTAATTCCATGAATTAAGACAAAATTGGAGCACACATTCAGCAATTACCAAAGAGACAAGTAGAAAGCAAATGAAAACAAAGCTGGGAAGAGCCATGGTACCTTTGCTATCCCAATGTACTTTGGTGTTTCTCAAGCTGCTTCTGAACTGAGACACAGGCCAAGTCTGACATGACAGCAGTTTAACTGTAATTTCAGCACAGTTTCCGAGAACAGTGGGGCCCTACATTAATTCCCATCTCTCCAGCCAATTGACTCGTGTTCCATTACCCTTATGGGTTTCCCATTTTTATTTTATTTGAGGTTTTGTTCCCAGCTTCTACTGGCCTGTTTGCATCATTTTCTTGCTTCCTCCAGTGAAAACTCCATTGGAGCCACAGGCCTTGGAGATGGTTCCACACCCATCTCTGTTAGGAGGTGAGTACATGTTTGTGGGGTTTTGGCACAGTCCCCACGTTGCCTTCCTGTTGTTCAGACTAAACATGAACCTGCCCAATTCTCCTCAATGCAGCTCAAGCATCGTGGTTTTGATGCTTCCCATTGGCAGTGACAGGCACTTACCTGTAGCACACAACACATTTTATACTACTTTTACAAGTGTTTTGTGTGGTGTGGGCTGTGGAGTCCTGAAGTGCATCCCCTAGTCCTGCCTGAGGCTGTGCTGAAGAGGAGTGAGAAGTTCTTGGGAGCTGCATTAAAAGATCTGCCACCACCTCAGTGAGAGGTTTGGGGTGATTCCCCTGCCTCTGCTGGAGTTCACCTTCTCAAAGGCATTCTTCTAAATCATCCCTGCCTGAGATGACTTACCCCCAAGGCTCACAAAAGTACTTCAGAAGAGCAGTCGTGTTTGTACTTGAAGTGCACTGAAATAAGCCATGTGTGAGGGTTGAGGGGGCAGGGGTCCTGAGGAGAATTCCCCCTGGGACACCAGCCCAGGATCCCCCTCTCAGATGACAGCACATTTTCAGTGACACAAACACAGCATCATGTGTAACCATGTGTACACAAAGCTTGTTTTGCAAGAAGAAAATCTCATACAGTGTGCAGCCCACACCTACACCGGGCACAGTTGCATTCTGTGGTGTCAAGTCCCCTTCTGGACACTAAAATGGGGTCCACCAAGTTGAGGGAAAAAAGTGTTTTTGCAAGTTGTTTGTTGAAGTGCTTGCAGCACAGCAGAAAATTTAAATAATGGGAGCCCCTGTTCTCTTCAAACCATGAAAAGCTGATAGTTATCACCAATAAAAGTTAGGAAAACCACTGGGGGCGAGGAGAACCTTGCACTCATAGGAAACCACAAGTTTTTGTAACTGTACAAAAGCTCGTGGTTCAACATATATGCAAAATACATCAGAAATTTCCCATCCTGAGAACAAGCAAAACAGTCTGTGCCCATGGGAGGCAAACACAGAGGAGGAAATCCTCTCATGGACAAGGGCCACAGCAGAGAGTGACACACTGGGACCTGTGATCTGCTCGAGGACATGGTTATCAGGAAATTGTAAGTACTTCCTCACAGGATCAATCTTTATAAGGCAGAAAGAGTCCTCAGACAGCTCTTTACAAATGGATAAGCACTGTGGCCAAGCTTCACCAGCAGGATTCAGGTGTTTCCAGTGCCTCTGCTCCCTGAACTGTCCAGCCAAGCCAAGGGCACCACTGTGTCCCTCAAAGATGACTGGGTGACAGTTCTCAGTGTCACATCCTAGCTGTGCTCACGGCTTTCAGAGAGGTGAATGTGGGTGGTGGAAATTCATGGGCAGCTATACAGCTTTTTCCATTAGCAAGGCATACGCCTTAAAAATAACAAATTACATGGGTAGGGAATTACCAGAGCAGTGAAAGGAGATAGGAAACCCAAGTGTACCTGAAGTGCAGGTACAAAAGGCTTGGGAGGTATTTAGGAAGGCTAGAAATCTGCTTCATTGAGCCACAGAGAAAGTTTTACTGGGGTTTTTTTTTTTGTGCTATGACCATAAATAAGACTTCAAAGTCTGTGGCTTTTCTCCCTCTTAAGTGGGAGCTTGGAGACAGTAAGAATCCCACCCCTCTATACTAATCCACCTAAACCTAAAGAGTGCACTTCTCTCCCAGAACTGGGAAAGATAACCTTTCTCACTGATATTTCTGAGTCTGGAATAAAGGAGAGTGAAAAACACAGAGGAAGAAAAAAAAAAATCTGAATTCCCACTCATTTTGCATATCCAGGTTCCCAGGAACCCATCCCTTTTTTACTAAAGCGGAGGGGAGAAATATATTTAATAAAGATCTGGCAAGAGTATGATGAAATAATGAGTAGGATGAGACCATGTTACATAAATTGGCAAAGCTCCAGCTTGTAAATGATTAAAACAAAAGAAAAAGGGAGTTTCCACGAAGACTAACGTAAAAAGCATTTTATAATCAAAAGACCTGAAACTATGGGGGCTGATGGGAATGTCTAGCAAAACAAGCCTGTTCTGAAGCTTCCAGATGATACATGGAAACTTAATCAGCTCATCTCAGTCAACCTTAAATCAAAGAAAAGACTGATTGGAGGTTCAAAGGGAAAAGTGGGTTTGTGGCTTAAGAACAAGAGCAGGACACTTTTCCTGATTCTGCCACAGATTTCCTTTGAGATCTTGGGTAAGTCACTTACTTGTGTGATATTAAATTTCATAGTTATTGGGTACAGAAGTTTTCCTGATATGCATATCAAAATTTGTCTCTGGAAGTGGATTATTGCATTTATATGCCTGGCTCCTTACACCTGCCCATACCATCCACACAGCTCTCTTGCTAACAAGGAGGCCTTCAAATTTCTTTCAATAATTTCCTCCTCTCTAAAATGTGGAGAAGCCCCATATACCTTTATAGCAGTGCTGTCATGCTGAATTAGTGCATAATATTTCTGAAGATCTTTGAGTAGAAAGCATTACGGAAGTGAGCAAATTCTCTGTAATTTACTGCCACGAGATTAACAGTAAGTGCTTTTCTCTCAGGTAGACACCAAAAAACAAGAAAGAAGAAGAAGAAAAAGGAAACTTATAAATGGTTGCAATCTCTCTGCTACTGAGAAAAGCATCACTTTGCAGTTGTCCAGAAGCTCTTGCTTCTTCTTTAACCAAATCCAAATTTCAGTGACATTAAAACTGAAAATTATAACATCAAGAGAGGCACAGATCTAATTTATGTTGGAAAAGAAAATTTGTTACTCAAAATCAAATGCTAATTGGCTGCAGCCCTTTCAACTAGGCAAGCTGAGAGGCTGTGGAGAACATACACGTCTTCAAGGGGAGTTTGCTAAGCAGATGCAGTTAGAGCCCTTTATGTCTTTTTATCTTCCAGCTTCACAGGTCTACGTGTACGTGTGTGCACATTTCTGAAAGTCTGTTCCTCTGTACACTGAAAATTCAGATGAAAGTCAAGAAGAGGAAAGTTAGATCAGGGGTTGAAGACTTCTTTATACTGCTTCCAAGTTCTGCCCTGATGCATTGTGTAACCTTGGGCAAGTCGTTTAACTTGTCTTGCTCATCCATCAGATAGAAAGATGATGCTTATCTGTTGCATGAAAATGAGTTAATTGCTGTTTGCCAACTGCTTTCATCTCTTTGGATGAATCAGATTGAGGCCATATATGTGAGTGTATATAATTTTGCATGTGTATTTTTATTTGGAGCTTGCTTATGTCTTGGAGCATAGCTTCTTCAGGTCAACACTGGTTATCTGCTTGGCAGGGAGCTCCCATTGTACATTTCTGATGTAATGCAAATCATAGCAATGAGAAAGACATAAGTGAAAGGTATTACACTTATCATCATCATTAGCTGTTGTTGTTGTTGTTATTGCTGTTGTTATTATTATTATTACAGTCTCACACTCGGATGCAGAGATAGGACCACTTTAAAAAAATATGGCCCCAAGAAAGAAGTCTTCTGTTCTCAGAATTAAGTCTCTAAAAATAAAAGGAATGGGAGAGGCCTGGGCCTGGAGCTGCCTTCACACAAATGTGTTGATGTAAAATTTCCCAGGGGCATCACCAAATCTCTCAGTTCATTTATTTATAGGCTTTACCACTCAGGAACTGACCTATGAAAGTGCTTGGCCAGAGGGTGGTTCTCACCAAAATAACAGATCTCCTCCCCTGGGGAGGAGTCATAGCACTCATGACTTGTTTGATTTTGGAGAACAGAAGGAAATTGATGTGAGAGACTCAGAGGGAAATAATAAGGAGAAATTCTTTAAACCATAGGCACAGCTCTGGAAAGAAGTCCAAGGGCTGTATAACCCTGGGGAGCAAAGTCTGTTCCTCAGCCATCACTGGAGGCACTCTGGACTGTTCCTTGCCGGGGACAGCTGGAGCTAACTCTGCTACTGAAGGATGTGGAGTTGCCTACAGAGGCCAAAGGGGTCACCATTACTTTGGGAAGCAGGGCTGGAGCAAGCAGCAGACAACAGCAATCTGGTGTGCTTGAAAGGTATGATATTTAAATATACATAAGTGCTAACTATAAAATCGTGTCATACTTTCACTCAAGGCACTCCACCATCAGAGTTTCTTCAAATGAGGTCAGATTCTCCAGTCCTGTCTGACCCTCACTATCTGTGCTGCTACCTTTGTTGTGTGCTAGCAGTCATCTTTGGAGTGGTAGCACCAAAACCACAACCTCTGCAGCTCTAGGAAAAGCTTTAGCCTTGTGGCAATTCTCATCAGAAAAGAAACTCAAGGAGCGGAAGAAACAAAATCCAGATTTGCTAGTGTCTCATTCTCTGCCCCAAGCACCAGGTTTTTCTTTCTCTGGGGTGCAATCTCCCATCAGAGTTTGAAAGCACTGCAGAGATGTTCCTCCCCATGGGCGGGCTGCAAAGCTTTGGAATTCCTGCTCTTTCAGCCTCATGGACTGCAACAACAACAGGGCATCCTCCATATCACGATCTTGGCACGTTGTGTCTGGACTCATTCCCAGGCCCCATGGTTGGAGAAACACACATTTTCTACCCGGTGGCTCTTCTAGTTCCTCCTTCCACAGGACTGAAACGATGGGGAAGATTTTATCCAGGCTTTCCATGCGTGGTTGAATTTTGCCCGTAAGGACTTGTTTTTTACTCATCCACACTTTCATCACACCAAGTATGAAAGATCTAATAGACTGGAATGCAAATGCTGTTAAAGTGTTAACTCGGGTAATTTTTTTGTTCTAGATTGCAGTGCTTGTCATTATTTAAGTTAGATTGGTTATCTCATTTTGTTGTTTCACTCTGCTTGCTTTACTTGCTATTTGTTGGTTGACTTTTATAATGACTATGATTAAATTAATAGATTTTAAAATGTAAATTAGTTTCCAGTAGTGTTTATTAGATACATCTACAGATAGGGTTTAAATAAAAACACAGTCTGAAATCAGAGTTGCTGTGCATTCTAATCTTAATGGGTGGCATGGACCTAACCTGCTCTTTGTTAGGTCTGGGTGTCTGGAACAACTCTCCCCAGTCCACCTCTGAAATCCACTAGGGCAGATGTTGGCACAAATTAATTTTTTTTTTCTCTTCCTTACAGGGGCCCAACTTTGTTCAGATACAGACATCACCGTGAAGTGGTCAAGTTTTCCAGGCTGGAGAGAGCTTTGCACTGTTGAAAAGGCTCCAGAGGAATGCTAATCAAAGACAAGCTTTCAGCACAAGTTAGAAACCCCAAAGGATAGCAGCAGAAATTTCCTGTGCCTCCAAATGCCTTTTTACTTGCTAGTACATTCTGGTCCTGCTTCTTTTTTTGTAAAAAATCATTATTAACTGACTCTGTCACACACGCACTTCAGTCTAAACAATTTTTGGAAGCAACAGGTCAGTAACATTAAAACTGCAACAGGTGAAGGGCACCTGTATGTCTCCACATTTGTGTGCAGTCATCTGTGATTACTGGTGGTGATTCTTGAATGCATGGAGCTCTTGAGAGTCACACCCATCGGGCTCCTTGTGCTGCAAGGCACCAGGAAGCAGCATTCTTCCCAAAGCATCTTGCAGTTATTCTCATTTATTGGTATGATACCAGGTCTGCTGGGATTTGGAGAAGGATAATCCTGCCTTGCCATACAGGACCCCGATCCTCCACAGAATCAGCTCACCAGCTCAGAGTGCAGCTGCTGACATTGAACACAAAACCATGAGGTCTCTCCTGCACCACCCTGCTCACGGGGGGGAAAGTCCTTGCTCTCTGCCCCTGCCACCCTTACCTTTTGCACAGCCACATGTGCCCAGATGGTTTTTGCTTCACAGCTCCTTCTGCTCCTCTAAAAGCAATTACATGGGGAATGTTAGTGATGCAAACTTGTTTAAGCCTGAGCACGCGGTTGAGTCAGCTTTGTAATTAATTGCCTCATCACTGCAGTCACCCCGCAGGAATGCTGTGCTGCTGGTTGAGGACCGAGCAAGAAAGGGCCAGATCCCCATCAGAGATCGCCCAGAGTGAATGAAATCATGGAGCTGTGCGGGAGGTCAGGCCCGACCCCCTGAGATGATGGAGAGGCAGTGGCATCATCTTGGGCCCACCAGGAAGCAGTGTGCAGAGGTGGGCATGGGGGTGCCATGAGAACTCCCAGTGTACAGCTGGTTTTGTCCCAGGGACAGGATTTGTTTGCCCAAGGCATGACCTTTGCAGTAATCCCCCCCCCCAGGAGTGCTGTGTCATAGCAGGACTGCCTTCCACCGGGTCAGGTGCCTCTGGGGCTCACACACAGAAGGGCACAGAGTGAGCAAGAAACCCACTACCAGCACGTGAAAGCTAATGGAACAGCATGGGACTGAAGAGCAAGTCATTGGAGGCCTGTCCAGAGACACGTCTGGATGCCGTGGAGGCACAGTGGCAGCACCTTCTCCCTCAGGTACCTGCAGCAACAACCAACAAAGGGAAACTGCTGAAGCCATAAAGCTCCAACTACTGTTATCTTCTTTCCACTGGCATCTAAATGTGCCAAGGGTGAGTATGCTCAGAAAGTGGTTTTACTGACACAATTTCTCATTGACACTGGGCTCTCATGTACATGTAAGTGGGGAGAAGGAACAAAAAGGAGAACAAACAAGTAAGAGAGAGGAGAGGGAGAACAAAGAAGAAAACCAGTAAGTGAGAAAACATAGGATGGAAGGAGCTGTGCCTACAAAGGGAGAGCAGAGTGATGATGACAAGGGGTACCAAACTAAGAAGCAACCTGGACAACTTCTGGATCAGTTCATGGCCATCTCTTCAGTCCTTGGGCCTCTTAGAAGGCTGCTGTCCATTATGGAGGGAAAAAGGGTCTGAAAGATAGACAGACAGATAGACAGATAGATAGATAGATAACTATTTCAGATAAGAGCAGTTCTTAATATTTGTGGCAATTTTCAATTGCTACTTACATTCCAATTAAATAACTACATAGATAAAAAGACCAGGGTCTGAATTAAGGGCTAGATGAATGATGTGGGTAGCAGAAACTTCAGCTCAAGTCCTCAGAGAGTAGCCCAGGACACATAGCAGCCCTCATCCCTGTGTCTGCCAGTGACCAGTGCAGCCCCTAGATTTAACACCTCTTGTGAAAAGAAGAAAGCTTTACATAGATTTCTAGGCAGACTTTGTACTGCTGGGGGAAAAGGGTGTGCTTTTGCCAGTTCTCCTACAAAGCTGTCAGCTAGTGCAGAGTCACAGGTTCACAGTCCCTCTTCCACACCACCAAGCAGCTCTTCTGCAGGGTTCTGGGGGAATTCTAACACGAGAAGATGGAAAGAGCAATCAATGCCTATGATAAGATGCACTCCAGCAAACTGTTTATAATTTTTCTCACTGGGCTGCAGATGACCTAATAGGCTCTTTTCCATCTCTAATTTCTATGAATATGCAATCCTATTATTTATATTGTATCTTGAGGGTTTCTTCCAGAGTAAATGATGTAATTATACCCTGCACCATAACATTTCAGGTTCTGGTGTAATAGAACTAAATATGCAATTATGTGGTTAGTAAACGTAACAGTACAAAACTCAAAATCTGTATCCATGTACTGTAGCTTCATAAGAAGAATTTGTTTCCTGTTCTGTACACAGCAGATGTAACATAATTATTGCTAACTGAAAAGTATCAGCATACATTCATATGATACCAGCAAAAAAATGCCCCTCCAGCCAATTCTTCAGTCAAACATATGAAAATGAGAGAAATCCCACAATTCTATCTTATCAGTGAAGTCTAGGCACATACATTTGATACTCTGCAAAATCAATACGTTCCAGGCTTTTAGATACATAAAACCCACAAAGAATATACATCCATACACAAAGGGAAGGACCAGATTCCCCCCCGATGTTAGTCCAGCCACTTCAGCTGCATCACAAGACATTACAAGCTGGAAAACAGTCCATTATACAACTTGTGTGGATTATGGTTGGAAGAAATAAAACTGGCCTCCAACATTTATACAACACTGTGTGACAAAAGGAAAACAACATGAAAGGAACCACAGCCTTGTGGCTAAGCAGCTAATCCTGGACTTGGGAGATACAGTTTCTACTCAGAGGTTTGCCACAAGTTTCACATATGAAAAGAAAAAGGGTAAAAGAAAAAGGGGAAAAGAAAAAGGGAAAAGGAAAAGGGAAAAAGAAAAAAAGAAAAAGAAAAAAGAAAAAGAGAAAAAAGAAAAAGAA